>JAJOZX010002297.1:37500-372500 GCA_023014485.1 Bathynomus jamesi
GCAGCCTAGGAAGAGGCCTTCAGGAGACTACAGCCTTTTAAAGTTTCCCAGATATGCTATGGAACTTATCAGAGGTGAATGTTCATCAAATCTGGGCGCAGCTCTTGGGAATGCCTTGCTCCATGACATCAAACACCTACTGAGACCTGAAGTTGACATCAATCACATCATGATTGACAAGTGCAAATGAGACAGGGCCAAAGCCCAAATTAGGGTAGTTAGTGAGGGTGTGGAATCAGAGAAAAAGACAGCTCATTTGTGTTGGTGTGGATGGGAAGGTTGACGAGAATACCATGACTTACAAAGAAATAGAGACACCTGAAGGGGAAACTGTTTTCAGAAAGTGTGTTGACGCAGGACATCACCTCACCTTCACCTATGAAGATAGAAAATCTCCTGGCGCCTACTTGACCCACAGAACAGTTCCTGTTATAGGCGCCACTGGTGAGTCCTTACTCAGGAGACATTCAGTGTTCTTGAAGAATATAATAGCCTTGAAAGTATCCGAGCCATTCTTCTTGATAATACCGCAACCAACACTGGCTGGAAGAGTGGTTTAGTGGCAAAACTTGAAGAAACTCTGGGGAGGAAACTGCACACTATTGGTTGCGCACTGCATCAGAATGAACTCCCACTAAAAGCTCTTTTCAAAAAAATGGATGGAGTGACAACTGGCCCAAGAAGTTTCAGCGGGCCCCTTGGGCAAAGGTGCCCAGAAGCAATGTTCCCTCTAATTTTTTTTAGTCCGTGTGCGCAAGAAATTTTCGCTGTGCATACATTTAGATTCATGGTGAAAAATTGTGCAAACTTTTCTGAGCGCCATTACAGTATCTTCAAAATGAAATATATATAAATATTAAATACTTAATAAATATTATTTCCATAAGGTGATAGCTTGATCATTACGGTACTATTAAATGGATATTAAAAAACTGTTTACAATATTATATATTCTTAAAAAAGAAAACATTTTATCCATTCTAAAAACATGAATAAAATAAAAAATAGTAAATAAAATTCAACAAAATAAGAAATAAAATAAAAGTAACTTTAATTGAAAATTACTATTTTAGTTATCATTTCTCAAAACAATTTTTAGCATTTAGCAATTTAAAATAGACTATCAAGATTAATACATGATTTTATCCATTCACAAAATAGGAATAAAATAAAAATTAATAAAATTCAATAAAATAAAATATAATCAAAATAACATTAAATGAAAGTGCCTTTCATTTAAGTATGATTATGATTTCTCCCTACGATCATTAGCATTTGCCCATTCCAAATCAACCCTATGAAGATTAATACATCCTTCATCATTCAGGTAACTTTCAATTCGCATGAGCATGTCCAAATGATTTTCTTTCAAGCGGTTTCTTAATTTGTTCTTTATAGAATTCATTAAACTGAAATTTTTGAAATTACTTCATTTACTGTCGCGACTCATGATACGCTTGAGCCTGTGCGCATTTTATTTTGCTGTGTGCGCAGGTTTCACAACGCGTGTGCGCGCGCACACGCGCACATCTTAGAGGGAACATTGCCCAGAAGATATCCAGGATGAACCTCAGGTACAGTTTGAAGCTGTGGAAACTCCAATCATTGAAGGGTACATTCCAGAGGAAGTACTGAAAGACCTCAGTCATGATCAAAAGCTTCTGTATGAGTATTGCAGAGGAATTGGATCAGGAAGAGTAGATGACAGATGGGCTGCTTGGAAGATTGGTCCACTTAACCATGCAAGATGGTTAACTCTTGCCATACGACTTCTTTGTTTGTACACAAGAGACAACAGACCAAACCTGAATTTGAAAAAGTTGGTCCATTACATTGTTCGAGTTTATGCTCCTGCATGGTTTGAGATAAAGGCATCCTCTAAGCTGCATGATTCTCCTCGCATCCTCTTCTCTGCTATCAGCCGACTGAGGCTGATTCCATTTGATGTGAAACGCATTGTAAAGCGGAACATCCAGGGTAATGTTTTCTGCCTCCGACCTGAGAACATCCTCTATGCCATGGTGAAAGATGATGAAGACAGAATCAGGAATCTTGGGCTTCAGACTATACTCACTCTCAGACACAGGTAAATTTTGTGCTTCTTGTAATTATTATTATTTTTTTTTGCCAAAGCTGAATTATTCTCCAAAAAATATGGAAAAAATATTATAATTGTCACTTTAAGTGAGTAATTTGTTTGTATTATTGAAACGGCAATATTTGAGTACTATTTTTCATTTATATTTATATTTTTATTTATATTTATATTTTCATTTATATTTTCAGTTTCATTTTTCAGTTATAGAATGGAGAGCAACCAGGAAGCAGGGAAAAAAATTCCCCAGGTGAATTGGAATGCAAATCACTGGCATGAGCTCATCGACCTCACTGACCCTGATGTCATGAAACCACCTACCACACAGCACCTATCTGATGAAGAAATCCAGTCATTCATGGACACTAACACTAAGCCAGACATTCCAGACTTGCCTTCTCACTCTCAGAGTGTTGAGAGGAGTGTGAAATTAGTGACAGAGGCTTCCCACACTGTGTACGGGTTCGAAACTCGTCACAGATGTATCCTTACTAAAGTACTGAGCAGGAAGATGCGTCCTGCATCTATGTCAAAAGGACATTATTCTCAATCTTATGATGATTTATATGAATAGTTTTTCATTTTACATGAGAACATGTGATTTTTTTTTATTTGTCACCTTTTGAAAGTATTTTTTCTAGTTTTGTAGCCAAAATATGTGAATAAATTAGCAAAAATGCATGTTTTTTCAACGAAATTTTATCATTTTACAATTAAAACACATGATATACATTAGGCATTGTCTCCTCTTGGGATACAAAATGATATTGAGTTGCTACATCTATAATTAGTTAATATTATGTCTTCAAAAATGACGACTTTACCTATCGCGTATGACGAAAATTGGGTCAAAAACCATAACAAACTTTAATTGCAAATCCGCAAGCAGGTCCTTAACCGTTTGCTCTAAAAACTTTTTTGGGTTCATTTCTCAACCAAACCTAACTACTGGGCACTTATTCACCTTGCGATTTCAAAACATGTGGAAAATCGACCCGCCCTAATATATATATATATATATGAAAATGAAAATGAAAAGGTTTATTGGCAGACTATAGTCCATATAACAAATATTAATAATACAATGACAGTTCATAATACTAAGGATAGAAATATATACAATTTATTAGAATTAATACTGTAATGTCGAAGTCAAGTGGAGCTACAGACAGACGTTTTCGTACCAAGAAGTCCATAGCTTAGAGGATAAATGGCAGGACTCATGGATAGCTTGGATGATCGGGTTGGTTGATTTTTTAATTGTTTGCATTAGACTGTATTGAGCACGTCTTGTTACCTCCGGGAAGCTCGGAACATTGTGGGTAGCAAACATTTGCGAAGCTGAGCATCTCGGGGGTAATTTATGTAAGAGTCTAAAAGACCTGTTGTACAGCAAATTTAGGGTTCTGCCAGAACCTTTTTTATAATTCACCCACAGTTGCTGTCCGTATATGTTACTGCAGAAAGTACGAAAGAGAGTGTCTTTAGCTGCACTTGTACAGAATCGAAAGTTCCTTATGGTCATATTCGCTTAAGCACACAGGCTTCGAGATTGTTTTCTTATATCCGAGTCATCCGTCAAGGAGCTGGTAATAGTTTGACCCAAATACTTAAACTCTTGTACTTCCTCAATTACTTCATTCATTTTAAACCTTATATCAGCTGGCTGATTACAGCTTTTAGGATGAAATTGCATAACCTTAGTTTTTGTAACATTAAAAAGAATGTCATGTTTCTGCGAATACTCTTCGCAGACTTTTAGTAGCCGATCCAGACCTTTAACAGAGGGACTTATTAACACCATACCATCGGCATAAACTAAGTTATTTATCCTTGTGTTATCTATACAACATCCCACTGTTGCCTCGTTAAGTGAAGCAATTAATCCGTCAATATACACATTAAACAGCATAGGGGAGACCAAGGAGCCTTGTCTCACCCCGCAAGAGGAGCCGAAACACTCGGATTGTACATTGCCCTACCTAACAGTGAAAGATTGGTGGGAATACCAAAATTTCAATAAATTTAATATGTACATGGGAACCTTCCTGTCTTCTAGTTTTGCAAATAAAATATTGTGGTTCACCCTATCATATGCCTTACTTATATCTAGGAAACAGCTATAAATAGTTGAATTACTGTCAATGTATTTAGATATTGTTTCTTTAAGTACATAGATACACAGGTCAGTTTGTGTGGGACCTTTTAAAGCCAAACTGATTAGATGTCCATAGGAAATCATTTAATCGGAGTAACAAGAGTTTTTTCTAGTAGTTTCGAGAAGCAGGAAGCGACAGCAATAGGCTTGTAATTATTGCTGGACAGAATGTCTCTGTACTTATTTTTGACCAGGGGCAAGATATATACCCTCATGAACTCTGCAGGATATAGCTATGAGCAAGCATGGCTGATAGGAGCAATGATATATGCAGACATACTACGTCATTTGCATATTTTAAGTGCACATTCGATAAGTCATCTCGCCCTGACGCAGAACCAGTCTTTAACTCTTTAATTAACCTCTTTACTTCAGAAAATGATATGAAAGTATTTTCCCTTGTCCCTCCCACAATCGTTTCGCTGCAGTCTATCTTAAGATTATCCCTACTCACACTTTTAAGAATGTTGGGAAAGTTGTTTTTTCATAGCTTTGCAATTTCATCCTCCCCCGACACCCCATCGATTGTCGGAGGGAGGACATTTTTGACACCCGTTTGATTCTTAACAAATTTCCAAAATTTGTTATTATCGTTATTTATGCGAGCTTCACAGGCTTTTGATGCTTGAATAGACTCTTCTTCTTGTTTACTTCGCCTTATGGCCGCCTTATACTTCTACCACAAATCATAGGCGTCTTTCGATTCCCTCTTCAGGGGTTCAGGGGGGCAATAAAATCATTCCATCCAGGAATAATGTTAGTATGATAGTTGTAAGATTTAATCAGGGGGCTTCCTACTTCTCTTAACAGGGATATTATCTTACTATAATACCTATCTATGAGTTTACAGTGAGAATCATTTGAGCAAGGATTACACAGGTCAATAAAAAAAAATGTTTTTTTCGTTGCCAAGGAAATTCGTACGAATTTAGGGTATTTTGGGGTTGCTGAATTCCAAAATGAAAGTAGTTTTTCCGATTTGGCTCTAGTTCTTGAGATAATGAATACCCTCAATTAATAGGAAACGTAACCATAACGCGTGCATATGGGAAACTACCGGAACATTCTAGGTGGTGAGACCGAATAAAATGCCATTATGTATTTCATGTTTTACTTTTGTATGATTTGAGACAATTTCAATGCGATTTGTAAGTAGGCTCCGCCTGAACATTAAATTTTTTGCATTTTTACGTGTTTGAATGGGGTACCAATTATCTCATAAATTAGAGCCAATCTAGCAAAACCGATGTCATATTCGGAATCAGCACCACAAAGTTACCCCAAAATCACTCTAATATGATTGGCAATAAAATGAGTGTTGACCAGTGTTATTACAGGCAAGATGCAAAATTTCTAAATTATTAAAAAGGTGACTTGTTTTGTCTTTGTATTCTATTCTCTGTTGCATATTAACATTGGACCAATCGACGCGATTATATTATTCTTACCTATTGAGTTCTTGTTAAGTCGTGTTACGCATAAATTGGTAAAGTTAATTAATATTTCTAATATGTATATATATTTATAGTTTCCACTTTAATTCCTTTAAAATACGATGAACGGTAGGATGACTGATCCCTAATTCACGTGTACAATACCTTGTTAACTTTTTTGGAGAACGTTGGTACGCCGTTATTACAGTTTTCATATTTTCTTCACTTCGCGCTGTCGTTTTCTCTCGCACTTGAATTTATTCACATTTCGGACGGTTCCATGTTCCTCAAATTTTTCATGTATGCGAATAATTGTTGTACGAATGGGAGCTGCGGTTTCATACTCTCATATCCAAACACATTGCATTTCCTTTACATTTTCATACTTCCAGAACTACTTCAAAATGTTCTCTCTCTGTTCGAAAGTCAGCCCTGTATCCGACATGTTAAAGATGGCTTAGGCTTTGGCTATGTAAGCTGCTAATATAACTTAGTTTATGTAGCTCCTATGCAAACAATTGTAATATTGTATAAATTTTAAGTAATATTGCATGCTAGGAAATACACCATCATTACACAATAATGCAATTAGTGTCCAAAATTAATAATTTCAAAATGTGTCTACATTAACTTGAAACACTGTATTTATTAGAAGTCAGAGGAGGGAAGAAGAGAAATTGGAAGTGGAAGCAAATCCAAATAATTAATCAAATCGCTCGTGAGTGAGAATTCAGGCGAAGCATCGAGTCATATTTCACCTTGAAATTCACGCTATATACGTCCACCTGTCACTTTCAATGACGAGAATTCGTTACCGATGCTGAAGACTCATCGTACGGAATTATGCAGTTCCTTTTGTTGTCAAGGTTAGTTATCTCTATTCGGATGAAAGCGTTTGCATGCAAAGCAGCAGCATTGCTTCCTTTTTATAGGGAGTTGCTAATAAGCTATGCGCTCCTCTTACTCTTACGTCAGTGAAGAATATGCTGTTTTAGTAGTTTCCTGATTCTTGTCTGATTATGGTAGAGGGAGATTGTATTTCGTTGCCTTTGGTTTAATGAACTATGTATGAAAACGTTGTTAGTACGATGGCCCTCTATAAACTAGGCAATGACGCTGACTGGGTGTATGGGCGAACCGGTGCTTTGTAAAAACAGCGAAACATTTGTTTTCCGTGTACGACTTAATCTATTAAAATTCTGTGTCGAAATCCTAATGTCGTGCAAAAGCTTTTAAATAATTTTTTTTTTATATTTATATCTATCTATAAGCTACTGCTAATACAATGTTTTTACTCACTTGTCAGGCCAAGGAATGGCCATATACTGTTGCCACCACCTGGACGCGACAAAGGACACGTAGAAGCCAAGAATGAAGGACAGAGGAATGTAGTTCATGTAAGTGTCGCAGTAGAAGGCAACTAGCTCGAACACTCTGCAGAAATAGAAGGTTCGTTTTAAATTTTTTATTTTTTTCATGCGAGAATATTACAGTTTAAAAGCTAGAACAAAAACTATGATAGTTTTTTCCTCGAAATAGTATTCAGAAGGTTTTTATTTAAACTATTTTCAGCGAGGCCGCTAATAGTTGTCTTTGTAAATGTATAGGGTAACCATAGTCATATTAGGTAAAGTTAGGGACGTTTTCCAGTTTATGTACCGTTTTCTACAGTACATTACATACAGCATAGTAAACATTTTTAGATTGAAGGTTTGAAGGTTAGGTTAGGTTAGGTTAGGTTATCAAGAACTTACCTCTCTTAAAAAGTTGTTATAATTGACGGCGGTTGTATGACCAAAAATAAATTATATGAAAAACGGTACACAAACTGGAAAAGGTCCAAAGTTAGGTTAAGTTAGGTTAGTTTGCAGTAGGTTAGATTACGTTAGGTAAGATTACGTTGGTGAGGTTATTTTAGGTTGTTACGGTAGGTTAGGTTAGGTTACAGTGGGTTAGGTTAAGTAAAGTTAAGTTAAATTAGGTTAGATTTGATCAAGTTTAGATCGATTTTATTAAATAATTTTATGTTTCTTCGTCTTTGTTAGTATCCAGTTAAAAATTTTGCATTTGAGAAGAATTTCTTGAGGTTTTGAGAATTTGTCTTGTCAATCAAATTTTTTTTCTTTGCAAAGACTCCATCCAGCATCGTTTACGCTATTCGTATCGGAAATCTTACGGATAAAGAAAGGGAATTATACACTACTTATGCTGCGTCTCTCGTAGTATACAGAAACCCAGACTCAGATCCGCCGTAGTTCCTCCGTAATTACTGCTAATGTCGATTAGATGGAGTCTCAAAGAACTAACTTCTTTAAGAGTTTTTGCGAGTTAATTAAAGGAAAGCAAAAATTCATCTGAGCGATCGAAGTCTCGCCATTTTATTTAAACTACTAAGAAAAATATTTATCCGAAACTTACCAAAACGTTTTTTCAGTTAAATTGAAGGAATAAACCTTCAAATTAGCCTAACATCCTTTTCAATTCTTGTTTTCTTGGTATTATGTTATTCTATAAAGAAAACATTCTATATTAAAGAAAACTTTGAGAAGTTAAGAAAATATTTCCTAATGAGAAATTTTTCCGATAAAAAGTTTGCATTTTCACAAACAAAGACTACAATACATAACTCCATCTAACCTAATCTAATCAGAATTAACCTAACATAACGTAACCTAACAGAGCATAATTTAATTTAACCGAACCTTCATTTATAAAGACAACGATATTAAAAGTTTTCTAAATGATAAAAATAGAAAACAAAATCTTCATCGACCCAATTTCGAAAGATTTCTATTCGAATTTTTAGTTTTCACGTTGAAAGTGTACTTTACTACTGTCCAAATCCTTTCGGATAAACGCAGTCTACGGAAATTGTGCGCGCAGTTTCAAAAAAAAAGTTTTGGTTTACTACAGGTCTGAACTATACATTTGAGGATTAATACTAATCAGTTAAGAGGACCAGAAACTGGCACAACGCTTAGGCCAACTAATACCCATTGCTTTAACTCCTGTATTATTATTACCAGCATCGTCAGGGGGTCGTACCCCCGACCTCCGTGTTTTCACTTCGCTTACAAGGAAATGAGCTTATGACTGAGCTACAGATGTTAGCTGTTTATATATATTACTTGTCTTTAATGTGTAGTTTTATTAAAGTGTGTCTGAATGATTACTATATGTATTATGATATTTGGCTGACAACGCTGGATATGAATCCACAGAGTCGTGAGTTTCGAGTTAGGAATTACATTTTAAACCTTATTATATCTGCCAAATGAACATTTATTTTTCTTAATCTGAATCCTGTAATCTGAATCTGAACAACACTCCCTTAATTCATGCCCAAAATACAAACCTCTCTCGAATCAGAGTGTGCTCACTAATTAATTATTAATTTATGGATCACCAATTATATTATCATCCCTCCGGATAGCTTAAATATGTTTATTTTTTAAATCCAGGTGTGTGTGTGTATACAGTATTTCCATGTGTATTCGAAGTTTAATTTATAATTCAGCCTTTAATAAATGAACCATTATTTATAAAGTAATATGACAGTATGAATTATAACTTGCGTTCGAAAGTCTCTCCGCAGTGCTATGTTAAAGCATAGAAATTGAAAACTACAATGTTTTCATTCAACCATGATTTAGTGATTTTATTACATAAACTTTTGATTTTACAGCATGTGTTGAAAGTGTTTTCCACCATTTTGCAGGCACAGAGCAATTCGTCTACACTTGTTGTCAAACAACTTTTTTAAAAGTGTTGGTTGACTGCGGAGAAACTTTCGAACGCACTGTAGAATATAAGAGAAATTCAAAATTTTTTTATAATATGACATGATTTCACAACCAAACAATAGCAAGTTAATTTCATCACTAAATGAGTGGACGAACCCAGCATGCTTATTTTGTGGTAACGAAGTTTAATGGATGAATTAATGATGTTGAATGTAATTATAAATATTGGTTGTTGGAAAGAAGTCATTTTTTACGTAATTTTTATTTTACGTATATTGAAATAATGATTACGGAAAGTGTTTATGGTAAAAACACATTTAATATTTTTTTCATGATGGTGAATCAGATTTATGTACAATACAGTACATTGTAAATTATATTGTAAGTAATTTCACCAGAAAACCGTCTAAAGGATGTTTAACGATACATGAATATTAATAAACTTAGTAGAGATTTTATATATATATATATATATGCGCCTCGGTGGTGTAGTGGTTAGCGTCAGTAGTATAGCCGCAAAAGGGGAGAGTGCAAGAATGCTGAGGTTATTATGTAATGTTGCAAGGGGGGAGGGGGGGTGGGGGTTGCAAAAAAGTAAAAAAATAAAAAAAAAAAGGAAAAAAAATAAAAAGAAAGAAAAAAGAAAAAATTCCCCCAAAGGGGGATGCTGCAGGTGCACAAGGGGGGGTCATGAAACTTGGAGGCGGCGTTATCCCCAAGAGAAAGAGAGAGAGGAGGAGGAGAGAAAGGAGGAGAGAGTGTTCACCTGGCAGGAGCCAGTGCACACTAAGACTTCAGCCGAGTTGGCGTTGTTTTATAGGCTCCTAATCAGCAGAATCAGCCATTGGCTGAGCCAAGGTGAGAGGAGCCTGAAGGAGAGAGAGACCTGAAGAAGAGAGAGACGCCTGTAGGAGGGAGAGACGATGCTAGTTTGAAGGAGCACCGAGAGGAGAAGGTACACATGCAGGAGGTACACATGCAGGAGTACACATGCAGGAGGTACACACACACATACGCACACATGCAGGAGGTACACATGCAGTAGTTACACATGCAGGAGAGAGAGAGAGAGCTGAAGGAGAGAGAGAGACGCCTGTAGGAGAGAGAGCTGAAGGAGGGAGAGAGACACCTGTAGGAGAGAGAGAGAGAGCTGAAGGAGGGAGAGAGACGCCTGTAGGAGAGAGAGAGAGTAGTTGCCTTTAAGGCATATTATTTTCGTTTTCCTAACCTAGAGGCCACTAAGGGGTTTACCAAAGGGCCAAAAAGAGAAGGACCAGAGGTCCTTGCTCGGCTGGAGCCGAGCTGGGAATGAGTCTTCACCAGCTTCTCGATCTTTTATAAGCCTCTATTCTGGCTGAGTTGCCAGATCACGCCTTGTATTGGGGTGCTGAGTTGCCAGATCGCACCATGTATTCTAATAAGCATTGTGTACCACAATATGGTAGAAGAATTAAATAATTACACACTTAATTGAAATATAGATGTATATAGTGTTTTACAATAGATGTATATAGTGGATTATATGCAAAATATAACATTAACTTGAGCTTCCTTGAAGTTGAACTTATCGAAACAAATAACGTAGTTATCCATATTCAACCAACCATAGAAAACAGAATTATAGAAATATATATATATATATATATATATATATATATATATATATATTATGAAATCATACCAAACGTATATTATTTTAAACTATACGTAAACCACATATATATATTTATATAGTTAATCAGTTGGAAGAATCAAACTATAAAATAACAGTATGTTTATATAGATATTCAATTGGAAGATTCAAAGACGGAACAAATAACGTAGTTATCCAACCAACCATAGAAAACAGAATTATAGAACGATGCAATTCGAAACACATGAGCCTCATCCCCTGCGAAGAAAATTGAAAACGAAATTAAAGAAACGAAGAAAGTTGGAAATAACCAAAAAATTATCTAAGCTGCATCAATATGTATAACGTTGCAGTATTCGCTTGAAGAAAGGAGAGGTTGCAAACTCTACTTGAATAAATGTAATTACCTAAACTGCACGCGAAGGAGTTTAAATAGATCCAGCAAATAAAGCCTTTGAACAATGATTTCATGTTTCAGAAAGATTTACGCGTTAATAGAATTAGTAAAGTTACCCAATAAATAAATCGTTAGACAGAAATGATTTTTATACCCAACTAATTATGAATGTATCACCAATCAATAAATAATAGCAAACGTGAATAAAGAGTTCCAATTCATGTGAATGAGATAACTAAAATTTTAGTTATTGTATTATCATAAGACTACATCAATATTTACTATAAATACGAGTATATTTAATATTCTTCATTAACAAAAGCTTTAAAACCAGATCTCTAAAATATTTTCATGATTTCGCGATACAATTCGAAACACATGAGCTTCATCCCTGCGAAGAAAATTGAAAAACGAAATTTAAAGAAACGAAGAAAGTTGGAAATACCCAAAACATAATCCGATAGAGGAAAGGATTTCCGAGAATCTGCCCAACTCGGTCGACCATATTTTACCTTTCTACGAGTCAAATCAAACAAAACCTCACCTCACTCCTTGTTTTCAGCATTCATTCATTTCACGTGTTTTATTGTGAATTTCATCCCATATATATATATATATATATACCCTTTGGATAACCTTTGGTTAGCTTCCGCCCGAATTGTTCATTCTGACGAAGGTCAAGCTTTTCACTCCACCTTAGACCTACAGTTTAACGTGGAATCCGAACCACGCCTCATCAGCAGCCCAGCGTCTTAACCACTAGTCCCCTAGGGTACCCATTTATCTACCAACCACTCTTTTATTGTGTTGGAATCCGAACCACACCTCATCAGCAGCCCAGCGTCTTAACCACTAGGCCACCTAGGGTACCCATTTATCTACCAACCACTTTCTTTTATTGTGTGGAAGGATGAATAGTTGGGTTTTGCTGCGCCGTGGAATCCGAGCCACGCCTCATCAGCAGCCCAGCATCTTAACCACTGCACCACCGAGGCGCATATATATATATATATATATATAATATATATATAAAAAAAAGAGAGAGAGAGAGTTTTGTTCATAATGGAAACTCTTAGTAAATGGAAATCGAAAAATGACAGAGGTTGTTTCTAGTGTGAAAGGAAGCCAATGCTCTTAGTGAATGGGCTTTTATATGTAAGAGATCTAATCTAACCTAACCTACGAATACATCTCGTCAGGGAGTCGTTGCTTACTCTTCCACATTTCAGCATAACAGGATTATTGAACCGGGTTTAAAATAACAGGATCATTTGACCCGAGTAGTAGTATATCCGAAAAACATTGTAATGCACGATTTTTTTCTATGTAGCAATAATAATTAACTCTTTCTCTCCGAATTGGTAAGCTTATCAACCTACAGGATTATTGAACCGGATTTAAAATACAGGACCATTTGACCCGAGGTAGTAGTATACCCGAAAAACATTGTAATGCACGATTTTTTCTATGTAGCAATAATAATTAACTCTTTCTCTCCGAATTGGTAAGCTTATCAACCTACAGGATTATTGAACCGGATTTAAAATAACAGGATCATTTGACCCGAGGTAGTATTGACAGATAGCGCCATGTATTCCGAAGACTGAGTTGCCAGATACAATCGAATTTATATATGTTACTCGTCCGGTCCCGTTATAGTGGGTTGGTACACGTCATAGCTCCACCCAGCTACATCGGCAGCCAATCACGACGAACATCTGGTCTTTTGGGCGGAGCTTGGCGATTGTGCGTATAAAAGGGATATTTTCCAGTTGGGAGTAACAGTAGCTATTTTCGCGTCAGTGAATAATCATTCCCTCCACCATGGACCTGTACGTCTCCCCAGACTTGTATGAAGAAAGTGATACTAATGCATTAACCGCAATTAGTCTTTTTAACGCGATTGATCGTGACGACTTATTTTCAACGCAAACCGTAGAAGATATTTGCAGTGAAGCTCCTTACAATCCGGAGCAAGGGACTACCATAGAAATGTAAGTGTCCATAATTCGATTTTATATATATGGAGAGTTGTAGTGTCTCGTCAAATAGATACTAGTCAAAAATGTCAATCAATGTTATTTCCCCATCATGCTAAATCGAAATTGGTAATCGAACCAAAGATATCTTCACATAATGGGGATCTGTCTGTATACTCTGTATATGTTTTAAAAGCATTATTCCTTTAAGGTCCGATGAGGATTTGACACGTGTTATACAATCTTTTGAAGAACCTCGGAATATGGATGATATACTGATCAGTCAGCAGTGTCACACATCCTCCACCATGGACCTGTACGTCTCCCCAGACTTGTATGAAGAACGTGATACTGCAGCATTAACCGCAATTAGTCTTTTCAATGCGATTGATCGTGGCGAATTATTTTCAACGCAAACCGTAGAAGATATTTGCAGTGACGCTCCTTACAACCCGACGCAAGGGACTACCATAGAAATGTAAGTGTCTATAATTAGAATTTTATATATATATGGAGAGTTGTAGTATCTCGTCAAATAGATACTCGCCAAAAATGTCAATCAGTGTTATTTCCCCATTATGCTAAATCGAAATTTTTATGGCGTTCACTCCTCGAACCAAAGATATCTTCACATAATGGGGATCTGTCTCTCTGTATACTCTGTATATGTTTAAAAGCATTATTCCTTTAAGGTCCGATGACGATTTGACACGAGTTATACAATCTTTTGAAGAATCTCGGAATAGGGAGGGTATACTGATCAGTCAACAATGTCACACCGAAATAATGTAAGTGTTTTTCGATCTTTTTGGGATAAGAACACAATATATTTTCATAAATTTATTAAATGAAAGAAATCAGTACAATAAACGAATATACCGTTACAAATATACGAACAAAAACATTATAATATACAACGAGTACGTACAATTGGAAAACGGTTTTTTATCTGTCTGCATACCATTTCATCGTTTCGGTGAGTGTGACACGGGTCAAATAAATTTAAAAAATTTATAAATTCTTTATCATTTGACATATGCATGAGAAATGAGACACAGTACATTCCGCAAACATTAGTAAAATATCCCTGCATACGAAATGGGTTCCATACAACTTCGGGAATATGTAACTGTGCGAGAAATTTTACAATAATAGGGTCACTCCAGGGTTGAGTACCGAGTGAATCAAAATAGTACAGGCGCTGTCTATTTTTAAAATAGACAGCGATCCAGTGAATCCCTTCATTACCGATGATGTCTGTGTTCACAATAAGACTACCGCATTCTCGCGTACTTGGCAAACTCAATGTTTCATTCTTCGCAAACACGCCGATAAATTTGGAACGTGTGACTCGCTCCATTACTTTCTGAAGTGTATTAGCATCCATTTTAAAAGTCAGTGATAACGCTTCTAAATCTATCTACTTCTATTAGGGCTTGCGATTCGAGATATACTAGTACACTAATAGGAGCGTCTATAGGCTTGGCGAATTCCAGCCGCACTGAGATGTTACCGCTCTGCTGTGGTGTTAAATGGGTATTTACGCTAGCAGATAAGTCAGGTGTAATGTCAAACGGATAAAGGTTAAATTGATCAATGAATTCTTCCTGCGTTACCCCATTACCAAGCTCATCACAATCACCTGCAATATGGGTCAGATTACTATAGGCTCTGGCACAAAGAGGTAACACAGCGTCTGATGAATAGTCCGTACCCATTGTTCCACCCAAAGCAGTGCCATTAACGTATAGAGTTATATTTTAAGTCCGAAATTCTCGAATTTAAAGGCACTCTTTTTATATTTTCCATTCACCGAAGCGTGGTCCTGCATGCCGATTAATATCCTTTTAGGAAGATTTCCCAGGGCAATGTTTTCTATCTGCTTCGATGCCAACCCTGCAGGAACCGTATATAGTTTGATCTGCACTCTGTTAATAGGATATTTCACTGTAGCGTTTAGTAAATTTTTCTCAATTTCTAGTTGTTTTGGTGAACTTAATTTCACTCGCCGTACGCGGAGGTATGTCCATAATGTGAACCACAACGGACTTTGCACCCTCTTCTTGATTCGCATCCAGATTTAAGCAGATCTCAGGACTCGTGCGGGTGAGCTTTATTTTCATATCCACCCCGTTCACAAGCAACTTCTCCTGGAAAGTGAAATCTGTGTGCAACCGTCCAAAACACTCGTATATTTTCTTTTTAGAATTTTTAAATTTGTCCTTTATACTATTTTCATCTTTAGTTTGATAATATCCCTCCGCACTTAAAAAGGTAGCCTTCGCTTCTTTGGAAAAGTTGAGGACATTTTCCAAATAGGCTCGTAGATGATAGTACCCCGTGCCTGCCGATATGTTGGTCTGATTTAAATATACGTCACACTGGTTGAATATGGCGTGCAGAAAGTTTGTTTCAGGGTATACAGCATATTTGTCATCGCAGGCCGTTCCATCAGAATGGGCTATACGTAGTTAGCGTACATGTGCACACAGCTTGGATCAAAAAAGTAAGGACCTGAGCTGGGTATCACGAATTCTATAGGTGCACTCGTGAACTAATTGTGTTTAAAGGGTTAATTGTAATAAAGTCACTGTGCTCAATAGAAACTTGGGTTGGCGGGAGCTCAAAAAAGGACAGCTCCGATTTACAGCATTGTGAACTACATGGGTGGATGAAGCGTGCCATGGCGAAATAGTGACTCCTCTCTCGACAAGTGGTAAACAAACTATGATTCATGAGATCAATATCCTTAGCTTATATCAGTCAAAAAAGTGGTCAACCATAGGTTTCATTCGCTTACAGCATTTCTTTTTTGATAGCCTTTTACGTTTAATACCACGTGACCCCTTCTTCTTCCGGGGAGCCCTCTTCTTCTTCCCGCCACCACGCATTTTTCTCTTTGCATCTTTGATGATTTCGTTCCGTGTACGCTTTAAATGTTTTTTTAGAGCTTCTTTAGGTTTAGCCCCGGCCAATATGTCTTCTGCAGTGTTAAGGCCTGATTGTAGCGCTTTCTTCCAAGGTATCTGGCACCCCTCTTCAGCAAAGGAACAGCCGTACGTAGTATGGATGAAAAAATGGATCCAAGTCCACTACCGCGCTGGTATCGCATCCCTCGATAGACGGTGAAAGGCTTTCTATCCATTATAACTCAGTGCGTCGAAAGTGTAGCTTCACTGTTAAGCTCCCGTTACCGAATGGGAAGTTTTCGCCCTCAATCGTTCTTATATATATTGTGATATTGGTTATTAAATTAGTTGCGACATTCACATAATGGGGTCTGTCATATGTAATACTCAAACTCCTTCCTCTATGGTTGGGGATGTGAGCAATGCGCAGCAGGCGTGCCTGGGTATCCCCAACAAACTGGTGCTCCACTATATTACTGTAAATATAGCACATGTCTGGGGACCTTTCAGCCAATTTCTCCATCTTCAATTGATACATTAATCTGGACAAGTTATACTGTGTCTCGTGAAATGTGTCTCTTTGGAAGGCTGCGCTATATCGGCCGTTGGTTAGAATTTTGAACTTTCTATGTTCTTTAAGACGTCTGTTAGTCTTTGATTTTAGGATTAGTGTATGTGCAGGGTTGTTTACGATTTCATATACTAAATCATTCGTAAGGTTTGAGTTTCTTAAACTCACGTTTATGCCTCTCACAACATCCTCGGCCGAACCATATTGACCCGGCCCTAGTCTTACTTCTGTACTGTAATACCGTGTAATCTTAGTCCGAGCGATGCGCATAGTTTCATCCATAGCTACCCCAGCTTTTCACACTCGTCAATGTCTCTAAGAATCGTAAAAACGGTTTCTTTATGTTCAATATTTAAAAAGACGGTGTCCAGCTGAATTTCGCATATCCCCACCTCATACGAATCACGACCCAATTCAATGTGCCCATGGAGTTCTGTTACAAAGTTGGCTAGCGTGTTGTTAGGGTGTACAGACAGGGACGAGGAGGACGGGAGTGTGACGTAGAAATGGTTAGGAGCCATGTTGCATACTATTTAAGCTTCATTATTGCATCAGCTTTTATATAGGTGTTGAAGCTTTCTGGGTACCCTAGCCATTTCACCAGGTACATTTTTCTCCTTCCTGAACCTTTGCTTCCTAAAATTTTCTCAATTTTAAACACATTTTTTTCTAAATTAAACGCAACTTTCTGCAATTCCTGCGGTAAAAGCCTCCTGAGATTTCTTCCCCATTCAAATCTTCAATGTAATACATCATTATCACACCTTTAGGTCTCACAGCCCTAACTTTAAAAATCTCGCGTGTCCATCCTTGCTCAAAACCCTTTGCGAATTTATTCCCCGAACGCGACAGCCTTACATAATCATTGATTTTGAAGCGCACAGAGTGTGGTGTGGTGGGGTGGTGGTGATCCATCTCTTCTCGGGAGCGTACCTCTTTCTAAAACTTCGTTAGGTGTTGCCCCAATCGTGCGATGGTGTGAGCGGTTGTAGGATGATGCCAATGATTCCAGAATGTCTAGAAATCTGTATGTGTTTTTATGTGCAAAATACCGGTGCATGCGTTCCTTTATGGTGCGCTGAACTCTTTCAGCTAAAGAAGCCTTATGTATAGAATTGGTTGTGTAATAGCTGATATTAAACTCTGTCAACATATTCTGAAAAGTACGGCCTATAAACTCCTTCCCCATATCCGTACAAAAATAGCCAGGAACCCTGTTTTCTTTTAACATTAGCGTTTTGGTGGCTTTAGCAACTGTTTCAGGTGATTTATTTTTCAGAGGAACTAGCCACAGATATCTAGAGAACACGTCTATTATGAATAGAATGTAGCGGTAACCATCGTTATACACAGAATATCTTTGCATGTCTGTTAAATCTGCTTGCCAAATAGAATCAATCGAGGAAGCCGTTGTCTTGGCTGTTTTAAACCTTTTTCTCACAGGCTTATGAAGCGTATAAGCGTCCTGCTCCCTCAAAAATCTTTCAACATCTTTTTTTCCTACTCCGTAAACACTTCTGTACAGTCTATCTACGCCGCCGTAAGAGGATGGGGTAGAAATGTCATAATAGCGTTTAGTTAATACGTTAGCCATTTGCGTATTTTAGAGGCACGTGGGTAGGGTTGGTTTAACCTCTTCTTGCTCCTCTTCAAAGGTGTTACCGCCGGGGGTGACGGCGCCTTCAATTGTGTCACAGGCGTTGCATGTTCCAAGTCTTTTAACCTGTTCAGATTTCCTATCAACGTTTTAGGACATTTATTTGTTGTAGTCTTGCTTTAATATGCTTCCATCCTGATGGTGATGGCCTATCCCACTTTCTCACCAGATCATGGACAATGTCTACGATATTCGATCCCTGTATCGGTCCATTGTATGGCGGGGTCCTCATTCAATAGATTATAAAGACTTAAGCCTTTACTCCTCAATGTAAGTGGGAGGGTATTTTTTAATACATGTTCGATATGTTGTGTGGCTAATCTTTTTGGTTGGTCAGCTGTGTCGCCGGGTACAGATCCTATGTCGCCATCGTCCCCCGTGCTGTGCCTAATAACCACAGGAATCTCTGTAGGGCTCTTATAATTTTCGTACTCGTGAAGAAATTTCTGCAGAGCTTCTTGGTATAAGATTCTTTTCTCATCAGGTGTTTTTTTCACTGTTTAATAGGGCTAACAATTCGCTTTCCATTCTTTTAAGTCTGCTTTTACGGGGATCTAGATACGTGTCTGGATTCCTTTGCAGTGAGGCGTACACCTCGTGGGGAATCACTACCACTTTCTTCATTATATTAATCTAGTCAGTAAAGGACCCAAAACTGAAAATAAGATGGGGAGAAATGACCCTCCTCTTTGTACAATAATTCGCTTTTTCTTCGCTACAGTTTGGCTTTTACGAGCGAGTGCACGTAATATGTTCTTGTAGCGGCGTAGGCGAGCCTTCTGATGGGTTTTCATTGATACATTGCAATTTATAACGTTAAGACAGATTTCACAGATGCATTTTAAAAAGTCGGCATCGATATTTTTAATAAACATCTGCTGCATTGCCCGAGGCAGTCGATGATAGATTTTTATTAATTCACGGTATTTCTTTAGTCTCTTTGTCATTCTGGAATATACACCGTTTCAGGCTCGTTTGGAAATATATTCGTTCGCAGAAGCACTCTAAACGTGTTTCGCGGATGAAGGTCGCAAAGCAAATATCCGTAACGCGTGCTTGTAGCTTCTTTATAAACTTCCAAAACTCCTTACGCTGATTCGGGAACATTTGATTGGCTAATACCCCAATTTGTGATACATCTCTACGTTGCGCGAATAAGACTAGATATTGCGTATTTAACGACACATCGCGCATGTATCTATTTTTGAAAAATAGATTCTGATTGATGAAGAACACGCTTATGTTAAGATGGTGGGAGAATACTGTAAATGTCTCGGCAAACGTTTTATCCATCTCCAACATGAGATCGTCAATTACAATGATTGTATGTTCATTTCCCTTTAACGAATTAACGTCATATACGCCTTTGTGGAACAAAATATCATCTTGGTACTCGTTGAACACCGATTGATACGTCGAATAGCACCATATAACTTTATGCACAAATTTCGAGAACATCTCCCCCTTTTCTTTAATGATTTTAAGCATAAACACAGTTTTACCACATCCTGTAGGTCCAGATATAATACATGTGGATGGGCTCGTGAATCTGAATTTTTCTACAGAGTCCATTTCTAACACGTCACACTCCTAAGTGAGTCATTTACAAAATATTACAAATTTTGAGTGCTGATCCTTATATTTCTTCACCCACAGAACCGTGAATGATGAGGTAGAGCAGCCCATCATTACGGATGACCTCGACGACAGTGTAGTTGTGATCTCCTCCCCTGAACCTCACCAGCGATACCGGTAACACGTCCAAAGCGGAGGTATGAGATACCCACGTCAGGTATAAAGCGACCGAAATACGCGTCTGTTGCAGCGGTAATAGATCCCCAACCCTCAACCTCTTACGCAACAACACCCCCAGCAGCACCTAATATATCCCCTTATTCATCCGCCGCCCCCCGTTCTGTTAAGTCTACAATAATAGAGCCCCAACCATCAACCTCCTACGCAACAGGGCCCCCATCAGCAGCACCTAATATATCCACTAATTCCGCCCCCCGTTCTGTTGAGGATGGTATAACGCTGGAATTGGTGCGATCCGCAGCCCCCACCCCAGCCTTGACTAGAAATCGGTATAGAGTCAGGGTCGACCCTAGAGTCATGTATAGCAATGGTATTGAGCGCGGACTACGCCGGGTTGTAGAGCGTATTATAGAGTTTGCTCTTCAGAATCGTGACGAGCGTGAAGTCAGGACGAGTATGTCCTTTGGATTCGGGTCAGATGACGGTGATGTAGACGATTATTGGGTGATAGTGCCATTTAGACGTTTGGCGGCTGAAGATGTAGAATATATATTAGGGCGTATAATGCAAGCCGCCCAAAGTAGTATAGCCTTCAATATGGACAACTTCACGGTAAATATTGACCATGTATACCGTGTTGCGGGTCATAGTGCCATACCGTATACTCTTAACTTCAATTCTCAAGCTATTTATAGACGGCATATAAACGTCGATCGTGGTTGCGGCTTTATAGCAGTACTCTTAGCACGTATGTTTACTGTACAAAATACACGAACTCAAAAAATTTGGTTGCCTACAGTCGTGGAGCATGCCCGTAAACTAGCTGAGACTGTGAACTTGAATTTGACTGTAATATGGGTCCTGAAGAGCTGAGAAGGGTAGAACAGGAAATGAATGTCCGCATAGTTGTGTTTGGGTTGGATGATCGTCGTAGGACTGTGTATGTTTTTAAAAGCTGTGTGAGAGATCGTACAAGGCCCCTACTTATTTTAGGATTGTCAGGGACAACGTATCTCCCCATCCGTAATATAAGGTGGCTTTACGCGAGTTATGACAAAAGTCGAAAATATGGGAGACATCATGATTTGTGTAAGGGGTGCCTCGAGTTTGCGGATGATATAGTGAGACATTGTAAAGAATGTCACATGGTATGTGAGCAGTGTAAAAGCACCAAATGTGAAAGCCGTGTAGTTGAAGCTGAGAAGAGAGACTGTGATGTGTGTAGACGCACATTTTTCAATAATAGCTGTTTTGATTTCCATAAATCAATTGGCACGTGCAGGAAAATGAGAATCTGTGAATGTGGTATGTTTCACACAATGGATAATTGGGGAAAATTTAAGCACAAGTGTGACGTAATTCACTGTCCTACATGCCAGGAGGAATATAAGGCGGATGGAGTAAAGCATGTATGTTATATGAAAGATGCTAAGCCTAAAAATAACCCCTGTATAACTGTATACTACGATATAGAAACATATACGAACGCTGAAACCAAGAGGTAATTCCACATTTACTTGTGAGCCAGACTATCTGTGATGAGTGTATGGATATCGAATGTGACGAGTGCCCCAAATGTGGTAAACGGACAAACGTTTTTAAAACGAATGTCAGCGATAGTCCTGTGAAACTATTTGTGTCCTATATTGTCAAGTTATCCGACAAGTTCAAAAAAATGACTGTGTATATTCTCGCCCATAACGGGGCAAAGTTTGACACGCAGTTCCTTTATAAGGAGTTGCTTGAACACGAATCCTCTGAGATATTTACAGGTGATCCATTGAAAAGAGGCAACAAATTAATACAGATGCAGATAAGAGGCAATGTACAATTTAAAGATACAGTGCCCGCGAAAAGTATCCGATCACTCAAGAAAATACAATATTTTCCCTTGATATTCAGAGACACGTAATTCACTTTCTATTTGTTCTAGCGACATCTGGTAACTTTGAGGTTGCTCGCTGATATGAGAGCTATCCAACGCATTCTCAAATTAGTGTTCTGGTAGCCTTCGTTGCGGGTGGCTGTGTCTCAAATTTGTCAGATTTCACTGTTTGTGTAAATTTCTTGATATTTTTTTTTTTTTTACAGAAAGTGGTGTAAATAAAATTTATATATAATGTGTGCTAAAAAACAACTTAAGAGTGATTGTCGAGGTGCTATTGTTGCTTTGCATGCATGTGGGAAATCACAGAGACAGATAGCTAAGGAATTAAACATATCCCAAAGTACCGTTAATTTATGGGTTTCACGGGCTAAGAACAATGGTGGCCTAACCACGCCAGTCCCTAAAAAACGATCTGGCAGACCGAGAAAAACAAATTCGCGAACAGACAAACTTATGAAACGTTTGTATTGAAAAACCCAACAATAACTGCGAAAGAAATAAATTTAATATGAATAATTTGTTATCTGGTGTTTCTGAACGAACTATCCAGGAGCGGCTCCAAAAGAACTCGGATTACCATCTCGCCATGCTGCTAAGAAACCGTTCATTAATGAAAAAATGCGTAAAAACGTGTCGCATTTTGTAAAAAAACATTCATTGGACTGTTGATGACTGGAAGAAGGTTTTATTTAGCGATGAGTCGACATTTTTGACATTCAGAAGTTGTCCAAAAAAGGTTCGCCGGCCTATTGGCTCAAATAGGATGGACCCTAAAGACAATGAAACACCCTCCAAGTGTGATGGTTTGGGGTTGTTTCGGTTACTATGGGCGTGGAAACTTATATTTTCTTCCGAAGAACACAACTATGAATGGTGCACGGTATTTAGCAATGCTACAGGATAAACTTCCAATGGCAATGGCAATCCAAAGGACAAAAACATACATGCATGATGGTGCACCATGTCACAGGGCCAAAATAGTGACAAAATGGATTACTGACAATAAATTTGATATTTTGGATTGGCCTGGTAGTCCAGATCTCAATCCGATAGAAAAATCTGTGGCTAATAATAAAAAATAAGGTTGAATGCCACGACACTGGCTCAGTCGAAAAATTACAAGAGGCCATCAAAAAGGTATGGTGCAAGGAAATATCAGTGGAAGTTTGTCAAACTTGATTAAATCCATGCCAAAACGTCTAGAACAAGTCATCCAACCAAAGGACAGATGACAAAATACTAATATAAGGTTAGTATACATTTAAACATTGTTTTTTATGTAAAAATACAAATTTCAAGGGTGATCGGATACTTTTCGCGGGCACTGTACTTTATTATTCACACCTTGTAAATTAGCAAAGCTACCCAAGGTGATGGGAGTAGCAGCTGAAGTTTCCAAAGGATACTTCCCATACACTTTCCTCACCAGCGAGACTTTAAACTACGTAGGCCCACCACCCCCCAAACATTATTTTGACTGCATGGATGAACGTGAAGACTTTGATCGATACTACGACAGTTTTAATGAAAGTAACCCTTATAATATAGCTGATGAATGTGAGCGTTATTGCGTGAATGATTTGCGCGTGCTTAGAGTATGTTTCCAGGCCTTTAGAAGGATGTACATAGCCCGTTTCAAATGCGATCCACTGCAAGTCGCAACCACCATCGCATCATTATGTTTTACGGTGTTCAAGAATAACTTCATGCCGAAAGACACCTTAGCCATTATTCACCGAAACAATCCCCGCAGTTACGGGCACAAGGCTATTTACTGGCTCATACACCTACAGCAACAGACAGGTGTATACATAAAGCACGCCCGCAACACGGGTGAAGTACCCATTAAGATAGATTAATGGACGTGTTTTTTGGGTTGATGGGTTAAGTGAAAACCGTGTCACTGGTGTGAAGACTGTGTACTCCTTTAACGGTTGCTGGTGGCATGGATGCCCCCGTCCTGAGTGCGGAGTCACCGGAGATATCAACGGTAGGTCTCCTGCCGACTGTCTTGCATCGACCCGCACCCGCGATCAACTTATAGGATCACAGTTCACTCACAAAGTCTTGTGGGAGCATGAATATGATGCACGGATGGAGACAGACGAGGTGTACCGTGAGGAAATAAAAGCGATCAAGCGTTCAATGGTGCTGGATCCTCTCAAATGTGGTGATAGCTTGTTTGGAGGACGTACAAATCCTTTCAGACTATACTTCCCACCTAAGGAGGGCGTGAAGCTCCATTACTACGATTTCTGTTATTTATACCCATACGTGATGAAGAGCAATCCGTACCCCGTGGGCGCTCCTGAGAAACTGGTGGGGCCTAGCCTACCATCCATCAATGAATTTTCAAAAAATTTGAATGATCGCTACTTTGGGATCTCTTTCGTAGACGTACTCCCCCACGCAATTTATGGATGCCGATCTTACCTGTCGTTATCGACGACAAGCTCATGTTTCCCCTGTGCGTGAAGTGCGCGGAAGAGGATAACGGCGAATGTAACCATATACCCCACCAGCGTAAGATCAGAGGCGTATATACAAGTCCTGAGTTGGCCCTAGCCGTGCGCCATGGTTATAGAATACTGAAGATACATGAGGTGTGGAGGTTTCAGAAGCTACCCAACCTTTTCACACCATATATAAACACCTTTTTGAAGGATAAGGTTGAGGCATCAGGGTATCCGCGAGGAGTTGATACCGAAGATGAAAAGTCTGCCTATATTCAACGTTACCGCGACCGCGAAGGTATACAACTTGATCGTGTCCAAATTGTAAAGAATCCTGGCAAGCGCTTTAGTGCAAAGTTGTGTCTAAACAGTCTATGGGGAAAATTTGCGCAGAATACCGGCAGAGGGAGCATTCATTTGGCACAAAGTTATAGCGATGTCTGGGATTATGCCAATGCCCCGATAAAGAGGTCATGGAGATCGTAAATGTAGGTAATACTTACGTAATAAAGTACAACAACACTGAATTTTCCACAGATACCTCAAGGGTTACAAACATACCTGTGGCCAGCTTCACAACAGCCTACGCCCGTATAAAACTTTGGGGTCTATTGCATTCTCTTGGGCGGAGAGTATTGTATGCCGATACAGATAGCGTGATATTCACAGAGAGGGAGGGTGAATACATGCCCACTATTGGGGAGTTCCTCGGCGAGCTCACTGATGAGATCAAGGATGAGTATGGGGACAACGCATACGCCGACTCTTTTGCCTCAACAGGACCTAAGACTTATGGGGTACGGGTCAGGGTGGGGGATGAAATGAAATATCGTGAAGGCAAAGGGTATTACGCTCAACCATGCGAATCGGGAGGTTGTTAACTTTGAGTCGTTGAAGGATCTAGTATGTTTTGGATGAACAACTTCAACTAATTGTAGGCACCCACAATTTTCGGGCGCAGAAGCTGGGGGGCGTGAAGGAACTTAGGGGTACGATGGTGTGCCGTAACACCTATAGGAAACGTTACCAGTTACCTGGTACCTATGATACCGTACCCTTTGGATACCAATGATGCTTCTAACTCACACGTCTTGTATATAATCGTATCTATTTGTAAATATATATATATATATATATATATATATATATATATATATATATATATATATATATATATATATATAACTTGAATATCTCGTTTATTAAATCGTATTTGTAAATATATATAACTTGAATATCTCGTTTATTAAATAAATCATGTTTCAAATAGCGTTTCACTTTCTCCTTTGTGTGTGTGTGTGTGTGTGTGTGTAGGTGAAAGTTCTAAGCTCCGCCCACTGTAAGACCGTGAGTCATGCTACTATCTGGGAATCCCTGCGTGGTCAGTCGACCGCAGTAAGCCCGAGAGATCAGACGTGTATTCAGATCAGACGTGTATTCAAATGGCTACCTTTAATATTGCTTGTACAACGTTTACGAAATGGTATTCAGTAAAGTGCCAGGATGTGGTGGATACCGAAAAACTTCCTATTCATCCCTCCTATGCCTCTTTTAAAAAACATTGGATTGTGCGAAGTTCCAAGATGTACAAATACTCTACGGATGTTCTGGTGAGACCGTTGAAGGCTTTCGTTGCACAGACGATGTGCTGAAGTATACTGCAGAGCTAAACTTTATAAAGTCTCACATACACCGTGAAGTAAAAGAAACAACGCGTGCAGAAGAGAAGCAGCAGGTATGGATAATGAGTCTTGCTGATGGGTGGTGTGACAAGCGGTATTACGTCATGCTACACCATGTCGATTACTCATACCCTACGACTGGAAATGTGAATCTCGTGATCATGGACAATCTTAAGTATTTTTATCACTATATTAACGTATATCATGATGAGGTTCGTAGTGAGGTTGTGGCTAGTGCCCTGCGTGAATTTTTAACAGAGTTTAGAGACGAGTATCGTTTGATGGGGAGAAAGGAAAAATATGAACATATGTTCCTCTCAAATAGTGCGCCGGAGTGTGGAGATATTTAGTAAAATGTTCCTAGTTCTTATCCAAAATGTCTGGTGCGTAGGCTGGTAGTGATATTCTTGTACCGGTACAACAATTCGACTCGCGGAACAAGCCCATTCACGTATCATCGAGTCAGCCGCCCGTCGAACCATTCCTGCCTACCTGCGTGCCTCACACGGCTCATAGTTATCTCAGAGCTTGAGCCGAGTGGACGTGCGCTCTTCGAATACGATGGAACTTCCTTTGAGCAGCATTCTCAACGCCTCGTACGATGTGTCCGTGACGAAATCGTTGCGCGTGTTCAGGCGTAATTCCGGTACCATTAGCTATGTACTGGAAACGGAATGTAGACCGACAAACAAACGGGTTTATTTAAGTATCGAGGAGATGAATAGAATCTTTGTGATAGTTGAGAAGTGGAGTGAAGATCGTTATAAAATACCTGCTAACGTAGGTACAAGAAGAGAGCAGATTAGTGACGCACCCTCATACGCCGTTGTATGTACGTTGTGTATAAATAACGATCGGCCGTGCATTGATATACGGTTGATGTGGAAGAATGCTTCTGATAATAACGCTCTTATTCCTACGCGAAACCGTTTCATCCTCGACAGAATGTTTGAAATCGTCGGATTCCGTAAACTGAAACCTATATTAGACGCGCGTGTTACGGACATGCTTTATTTTGATACAGTACTTGAATACGCATACACCGCTCTGCTCGATGGGTTTACCGAGTGTAGGGCTGGTGAGAGTGGTCTAGTGCTGGATGTTTATTTAAAAAGTTTAGACTCTTTGAAATACCATGAACTTTGGTACAAAGCAATTGATCGGTACAAGGCTGAGCTCACCTACACCGTTCACCCTAAAGAACTATTTCTTTATATAACGCGCAGTTGTCGTAACGATTTAGAAGATTATTTCAATTGCCGCTATGTTGAGTGAGTTCACGATTGAAAAGCTCGAGTCGGTAGAAATAAACCCTCGATTGGAAAAGCGTTCTTATAAACTTGTGTTTAATAATGTAGCTAACGATGAACTCTTTGTGCGTGCTTTTGATTGTATTCTAGACGTATTTAAAGATGACTTACCAACCGGTTGTAAAGTGGGAACAAAAATAGTACTGAACGATATGAAAGCCCTTCATATCGAATACAGGTTTCCCTATACTTTAAGCGGTGAAATATTATTAAGCCGCATATACTGCGTAATGCAGAGCAATAATGATGTAATTGTAAACTCGATTAACACCGAGTTTAGTATTTTGAAAAAAAAGTGAATTGTATTTATATTTTGCTTGACATTTCCCCGATTATACGCATATTTCTATTGAAATGTATATTTATTTGAAAAGTATATTTATTTTATAAATATATCTCCATAATTGTGTGTGTGTGTGTGTGTATATTTCTCCTGTACTGTTATGTACATATTTCTATTGAAGTGTATATTTATTTGAAATGTATATTTTATTTTATATATATATCCATAATTGTGTGTATATATTTCTGTTATACGCATATTCCTCAAATGTATATTTATTTTCTATATATTTATAATAAAAAGAATGATGCAATGTTGTTTATTGTTATGCCTTCTACTACCGGTATTCGAAATATAATAATGTATACAGTGGTATTGCGGTATCTGGCAACATTTAAGCCTTCTAAGCCAACTGGCTGATTAAGAGTCTATAATAATGTATACAATAATACTGCTAAAAGAGGTATCTGGCAACTCAAGCCATTTACAGCCAACTGGCTGATTAGGCGTATATAATAATGTATACAATAATACTGCTAAAAGAGGTATGTGGCAACTCATTTACAGCCAACTGGCTGATTAGGCGTATATAATAATAATGTATACAATGGTACTGCTAAAAAGAGGTATCTGACAACCATTTACAGCCAACTGGCTGATTAGGAGTCTATAATAATGTATACAATGGTATCGCGGTATCTGGCAACTCAAGCCATTTACGCCAACTGGCTGATTAGGAGCCTATAAAAGCCAACTCGGCTGAAGTCTTAATGTGCACTTGGCTCCTGCCAGGTGAACACCTCTCCTCCTTTCTCTCCTCCTCTCTCTCTTGGGGGATAACGCCGCCTCCAAGTTCCCCCCACCCCCATTTGCAACAACCCCTCCCCCCTTTGCAACAACCCCCACCCCCTTTGAAACAACCCCAATCCCCTTTGCAACAACCCCCACCCCCACTTTGCAACATTACATAATAACCTGCAACATTCTTGCACTCTCCCCTTTTGCGGCTATACTACTCACGTTAGCGCATTTAAGATTACCCATAATTAAAGACTGCTCAATACCTGTTATTCTCTTTAGTTTACGATATAACGCTTCATCCGTATCAGCTGTTTGATTAGGGGGCCTATATATAACGGTAACAACAAGTTTGAAATCGTTCAATTTAAGTTCTGCTGTAGTCGAATCTATCGGTTCTGGAATTTTGTGCTTTAATTCTATAGCGTTCACAATATTATCTTTGATATACAACATAGCACCCCCTCGCCTACCTATTCTGTTTTTAACAAAAGGTCTATAACTTCTAATTTGATACTCCCCTTCAAAGTCACGTGTTTCAGTGCTAAGCCACGATTCATTTATCGCAATTAAATCATAGTCTTTGCAAGCAATTAAAGAAAAAAATCGTTTATTTTGTTCCGTATGCTACGAGCATTTAAAGATAGAACCTTCAAATTGTTTGTTAAAACCACGTTACCTTCACGCGCGCAATGGAAATTTAAGGAAAATACGCCGGGACCATCTCCGAGGAACACGCCTCTCCTGCCGTAGAAACTGTTCCAAAAATCTGCAAAATGCACTCCTTCCTGTTGGCAAAGAGACTTTAAGTTATTGTTAATATAGGTCTCCTTGCTGTAGAACTTGTTATGTTGGATAATTCGAGGAAGTATACCTGTTAAAACAATCTTATTAGTTTTTTCCTTTAATCGCTCTAGTAAGTCCCTGTACCTAGCCAGCAGCTCTTCCGATCTAGAATTTAAAACGTTATTAGTACCGACATAAATAACATACGTTGTGTCGTCAGAGTTTCCGTCTGTAAAATGGTCAACACTATTAATTATATCTTCCACCCTTGCACCAGGGTAGCAGTAACGGCGCCTACGTCGGAGGTTTCTCCCACAGAATTCCTCGAGCTGTTCTCGAACATTGGAATCACCAACAAGTCGTATTTTAAGTTCATCTACGTCTTCGAAACCTAAAACGGAAAACTTTTTGTTTGTTATTACTGGTAGACAAGTATTAGTTTGTCTCAATGGGGCTCCATTACGCACTTGAACGAAGGGTCGGGAACTAGGGGAAGAGATAGGGCTGTTAGAATTATTTATACCATTAGTAGAAATTGAGGCAGGAGAGGACGCGACTGAAGAATAACGCCTCTCAGAAGGGCCAAGGGATTCTAATTTCGCCGTCAGGAGCATCACCCTTTCTTCAAGTCTCACTCTGGCTTCCCTCTCACGCTGTAGCTCGTTCTTCAGCAAATCCATGTTTGAGCACTACCTGCAAACTAATTGATCGTTATTATTAACTAAATCAAACGCGTAAGCAGCAAACTTCCCTTCGCACTGACTGCAAGTACTTGACGGGGGTGCTATGTTGTTAACTAATTAAATTACCAGCATTTGGAAATTAATAGCGAGTTAATAATGGTAATCTAATGACGACGTAAGTCTTCGCGAATAATTAAGGAGCAATTAATAAATAAAACGTAGGTCTACCGCGTGCTTAGTTGTGACGTCAAAAACGCAAGCCCGCAAAAATGTTCTTGAAACGCAGAAGACAGGTTCTTGTAACACAAAATTGTACTGAACAAATAAATATACGGTATACATAATTAAGCTAAACTGTTCTTTTTTTATAATTATTTCCATGTAAACAATTCCCAGAAGCACATGTGGTATACATCTTTCTTCGTATACGTCAGAATCAAATGAAAGAAATTTTTCTCGTAGGCTACTAATTGCTTACTAATATTAGTTTCTGTATTATATGGACTGTGGGCTATAAGGACTATAGTAATATGGACTACAGTCTGCAATAAACCTTTTCATCTCATTTCATTATATTTGGAATTTTTAATCGAATCACCTTTCTCATAAAAATGTTATCGGATAATAAAATTATGTAACAGAGAATTTTTCAGTTTCGCAACAAAAGATATTACATACATAAATATGATTACAAAAATGCTTAATAATGGACATATTTTTTCTCCCAAGGACACTTCAGATCTGTCATCTTTCCTTATTTTTTTGGCATATTTTTATTTCTGATGTTAATAAAAAATTTAAAGTGATAAATTCTGATGAATTCTATTTGGTTCATTTTCTGCCATTAATTATTATCGAATTGCATAGTGTTACCGCCTGTCCCCAACCCTACCCTAAAATGTACCTTACCAAAACTACGGAAGGGAAAGCCTACCTTAAATTTACCTTAAAGCGCTTCTGCCTCAAGGGTGCGCTGCTCCCACGAAGTCCACTCAGCGCCTCCTGAGGCGGGGCCACGACGGGGTCGCCACCCTTCTTTTCTCTTGCTCCTGCCATACGATTTGGTCCCCTATTGAATTTGTGGGGGCTGGTCTGGCAGAGGAATACCCTGACACTGTGGGTTGGTCGGGTATGTTGGCTAAAAACATGTCCAAGTGTTTTTTAAAAGTATCTACTGGGACTGCACTTATATCTCTAAGGTACTGAGGCAAGGAGTTAAACAGGCGAGAACCCTGCCTAGAGATACTATTATATTGAAGGGTTTGAATCCTTCTCAGACTGTTTGGTGGGAGGTGATATTTTTTACACATTCTGCCAGTTCTTGTTAAGGTGGGCACAATTGGTTCAGTATTGGGGCAACTAAAAGCCCTTCTAGAATTTTCCAGGTGTAGATTAGGATGTATCTCTCAAACCTTCTCTCTATGGAATAAAGGTTGAGGCCTCTAAGCCTATCCCAGTAGTTTAATTTGTCTTTACTCACCTGTTGCCCATCAGGTTGTTTAATATACGAGGTAAAGGTTCTTTGTAGGCCCTCAATTTTTTGCAATTCATTCTGTTTGTGGGGAAACCATAATTGAGAGCAGTAGTCAATGCGTGGAAGGACAAGTGATTTCCACAGGGTAAGCATGGTCATACTGTCCCTAGTTCTGAATGTCCTCAGTATATATCCTATTAGTTGTTTGCATGATGAGGTTACTTTGTCAATGTGCCTGTTGAATGTTGCATCTTCAGATAATATAATCCCTAGATCCCTGACATGATCAGTTTGTGCAATATCTTTTCCTGTGGGTCCAGTGTAGTTGAATTGTTCTTTCAGGTATTTATTTGGTCCATACTTAATTAGTTCAAATTTGTCTTCATTGAAGGCCATATTGTTTGCATCTGCCCATGCATATATAGTTTGTAGATCTTTTTGTAGCTCTACACAGTCTTCTTTTTCTGTAATTGGTCTTAGTATTCTGGTATCATCTGCGAATGACAGGAGAGAGCTTCCTAGGTTACAGTTTATATTGTTTAGCATTATAATGAATAGAATTGGTCCTAGTACTGTGCCTTGCGGCACTCCACTAATCACTTCTTTTTCTATAGATCTTGCTCCATTTACAGTTGTTATTTGTTTTCTGTCAGAGAGAAAGGCATGGATCCATTTTCCTACTTTTCCACAAATACCAAGTTCTTTTAGTTTATGGAATAATATACCATGGTCAACCTTGTCAAAAGCTTTTGCAAAGTCTAGATAGATGACATCAACATTGTGGTTTTCTCCCAAGTATTGTAGGATTGTATTGCAATGGTCTATAGTTCAGTAAGGCAGGATCTCTTGTGTCTGAAGCCATGTTGAAAGTCTTCTAAGAGATGTTCATTTTCTATAAAACTGACAATGTGCCTTTTCAGGACTTTCTCAAATATTTTAATAATATGGGAAGTCAAAGATATGGGTCTATAGTTCTTGGCTTCCTTTCTTTTGCCTCCTTTGTAGATTGGGGTAATATTTGCTTGTTTCATGATTGGTGGTATTCTACTGGTGTCTAGTGAGGATCTCCACAGGATTTTCAAAGGCAGAGATAAAGTATGTTTGCATTCCTTAAGAATCTTGGCTCCAATTCCATCTGGACCAGGGGCTGAACTCCCCGGTAGCTCTGTTATTGCCTGTTGTATATCTCTAGTGGTTATTTGTATATCTTCCAATAATGGTCTGTCTTGGTCATTTTCTTCTCTATCAAAAAATGCTGTAGTTTTTATTTTCTTTGCTACTACAGGGGTACTCCAGCCTAGTACGAATTAACTGTTTAAGGCCGCGACTTCTTAACGGCTATATAATCCTGACTATTATTAACGTATACCACCTTGTTTTAAAGAAAAGAACATTGAAACCCTAAACATAACATAATTAAATATAATATAAAGATGAAAAAATAAAATGGCACACACACATACACACACACACATTATATACCGGGTGGTCCAAAAAAAAGCCTTGAGATTTGAACATGAATAACTTCAAACATATGCAGTTTACACTTCCAAAATTTACATAACTTTTACCTCAATATATTGATAAGCCATCATAAAAATTTCAGACCTCTACATAAAATACTTTTTCCTCAGCTGAGAGAACAATGAGGTATGGTGAAAAAAACGAATATCATAAACTGAAAAATTTTTATTATTCATATCTTATCAACAAATATGATCAATATGTCCGCCATCCTGCTTACAAATTAATCTTAACCTTTTCTTCCACGACATGATATATTTTCTGATTTCTGTTAATATTATTTTGTCCCAACATTCGAGTATTTTTTTCTTTAATTGCATTTCTGTAAACTTTTTTGTTTGGCCTTCATAAATCTTCTCTGCTAGAGTGTTCCAAATGCAATAATCCATGGGATTGCAATCAGGTGATTGCGGGGTCCAGTCGTTTTTTCCAATGAAGTTGACTACATTCTGTTGTAGATAATCCTGTGTGAACTTGCTAGTATGAGCCGTAGCACCATCTTGTTGGAGTATGAAATCGTTTCCATAATACAGACGCCAACAATCAGGCAAAAGATTCTCCTCTAAGAGATTTACGTAGGTTTATGAATTATTTTTGTATTTTCTGAAATGAAATTAATTTTCGTCTTTCCATTCCACGATACACCTGCTAATACCATGATTTTTTTTTTGAAAACCGACTTGTCTGGTGGTAAAGTGTCGATGGAGGAATGTCTTTCTTACGCCGACCATAAACAACATCGTTCCGGGAGTTTCAAGCAATCTCGATGGTGAAATCTTTTTCATCTGTAAAAACTATTTTTTAACATCATTGGACGAAAATCTATCAAGCAATTTTCTACAACGAATTTTTTCTTTTAGCTCTTACATTGCTGTCACGTCTTGAAACACGGATCCTTTTAAATGCTTTAAGTCCTACCGTTCTCTGCATTCTTTGTATGGAACTTCGACTGATACCTAAATTTCTTGCAATTTTCGTCTGAGAGCAGTGTGACCCAGGTCGATCCTCTTGAGGTAGGCTCATCATTTCGATCATTGCTATACTGTCTTGAGTGTAAACTGTTTTAGGCCGCCGACTTCCACGCTTTCGTACCGTCGAACCGGTTGCTTTAAGTTTTTTAATTATTCTATTCACAGACGTAACAATACAAGTTATTCATGGGAATTCCCTCAAAATTCTTGCCCCAGTCCATCTTTTTTTTGCCAAGAAACACTTTTCAATCACCGTTTTCTCACCATTAGTTAGAACCATAATATGAAGGGTAAGTTTAAAAAACAGTATTAAAGATAGGCGTAGCCTATATCATCTGACGTTTTTCAGAGACTAACAGATTACACTGCCCAACACCAATTTTGCTGATTTAATTCTAACACCTGTTTTTAGGTAACTTTGGTGTGCTGATTTCAAAAATCACCTTAGTTTTTGCCTATCACGTCAGGTTTTCGAGCAATCAAATACGGATATTTTGGAGATATCGCATTTTGGCAGGGTTATGCCCAATTTTTTTTCTTTTCAAAAAATAAGTTTTTACATACTCAGAATCAGCATGGAAAAGTAAACAATTGTGCAGGGAGTGAACTTTAATATACAATGGTAATATTGACACATAAAGTGATTAAACGTGTTTGAATAAGCAAAAAATGAATCCATATTAAAGCAAGCACGGGACCAGTTTTCTTAACATTGTCTTTTTTTTGTTTTCTTACTTTTCAGTGCTGATAAATTTTCTCTTATATGACTTCCTAGAATGAGAGATGTCAAGACAATCTCTTTGCAGGCTCCAGCAGTAGTCAGCCATCATATGGGTATCCCATCTTCCTTGGTATCGTTCTTCCATCACTTTGATATCTTGGTGGAACCTTTCACCTTGCTCTTCACTAACATCACCAAGATTTTCTGGAAATTTATCCAGATGACTGTTGAGATAGTGAACTTTAATGCTCATGTTGCAATCCAACTGCTGAAAGTTTACAAGTAAATCCTTTACAAGATCTTTATAATTTTCAGACTTTTTGTTTCCTAGGAAGTTCTTAACTACTGCCACAAAAGCATTCCAAGCTCTTGCCTCCGTTTCGGTCATTGAGTTACTGAACTGCGGATCTTTCATCAGTTTTCTTATCTGGGGACCATCGAATATACCAGCTTTAAGCTTCTCATCACTAAGACCTGGAAAGGCTGCACATATGTAATTAAAGCAATCACCTTCTTTATTCAAAGCTTTTACAAACTGCTTCATAAGATACCCAAGATTTTAATATATTGTACATGACCTTTAGATTTAATGCACAGATTTGCGTATTCCACAGATAAAATTTTAACAGCAAAACAGCTGTTAACAGGTCTAAAAAAAACATCAATTTTGATAAGCGCCCTTCATGGATCACCCAAAATAGGCATATTGCATTGCACGAAAACCTGATGTGATGGACAAAATCTAAGGTAATTTTTTAAATCAGCACATCAATATTATCCAGAAACAGGTCTTAGAATTAAATCAGCAGCAAAAATTTTTTTTTGTCGGGCAGTGTTATCCGTAGGCTAAGGAAACTACCACAAGTCTTAGAATAGTTGCCAGGTACAGCTATACACATTTAGGATTTAGGATATTCGTTTTTTTCACCATACCTCATTCTTCCCTCAGCTGTGAAAAAAGTATTTTATGTAGAGGTCTGAAATTTCTATGATGGCTTACTAATAGATTGAGGTAAAAGCTGTGTAAGTTTTGGAATTGTGAACTGCATATTTTTTAAGTTATTGATGTTCAAATCTCAAGGCGTTTTTAATGGGCCACCCGATATATATATATATATATATATATATATATATATATATATATATATATATATATATATATATATATATATATATATATATATATATGTATGTATGTATATATATGTATATATATATATATATATATATATACATATATATACACACCAGTATGGTTACACAAAAAATAATTGAACAGTGGTGACCACCGAAATAACTTGTAGTTAAACACATCAATCAAATAAATAATGACGCAATATAGTCTTTTCACAACAAGCGTGTCGTCCGACAGAGATGGCTTGTACCTGGCCGACTCTTATCCCGGATGGATGACTTCTTGTCATCCTCCATTGGATTTCCTCAGTCTGGCCAACGAATTTCCAAGGGGCAAGAATTATTGCCCGAATATCAAGCCCTGTGATGCCCACACGCCAACGACCTTTCCTCTGGTCAGAGTCTATATGAAATTCAGCTTGTGGCTTGGGCTCCAAAATTGGTTGCCTCTTCCAGAGAAAACCTTATAACAAACCAAACTGTAAAACGAAGTTCAATTTCAAATTCAATGTTCACCTAATTCTTAAATTCTTAAATATAATGAAACTACAATTTCAGTATCAAGAGAAAGCGAACAAGGCAACCACTTTCGCACAGGTGAAACATGAATATCACGATGTTATTGTTTGAAATCTTAAAAGTAAATTCGGATAATTTTTTACAACAAAATACTGAAACCTTACAATATGTATACACAAAATATTACGTCATACTTCTCTTCTTACCATTATAATAGGATAGAATACGAATCATAATATGAGTCATCAGTATGAACCCCTGCGTTACTTTGAGTAAATGATACACAATACCACTGAAGTACAGTATATGCATGGTATGTAAATGATCCCTCAGAGTCCCTTGGGTAGGCAGCTATTTCTTCCTCGTGTAGTCCAGCCCATATCACAACAGTGATTTTGCAATTTAAGAAGCGTATCCTAGCGACATTCTTCGTCAGAAATTACTTCATGGTTCTGTTAATTTTTTAACATCCGGTTTTGATCCATTTTTCTATACGTTTCTGTAATCGGTCAAAGCACAGTCACTGGTTGTATTTTGATAGGCTGAGTGAGTGTAGCATGTCAAAATAGTTGCAGTGTGTAAGGAAGTGGATCTGGTGAATTTTAGCATGAAATCTGATGTATGGCGAAACGGATTTGGGGCATGACATAAAGTAAACAAAAAATTTCCTTCATTCTGCCATAGGATTAAGTGTTGTGCCGCTCAGTTGGAAATGCTGTTTGGGCACATCATAAAGTGAGCTTTAAATTGATTAGAATGTAAGAAAAAATAGATGCGAATCATCTAGCAGATGACCTTGGTAAGGGCAACAAATTTACATAAATCAACAGATGTCAGTTAAGATATATGGGACATATGAAGCTTCAGAGAGACAGCTCCCTGTAGCTGTTACAAAGATCTTGAATGGCCAGAACTGATCACGTGGGAACAACTGATCAATGTAAAGTTGCCACATAACCTAGGGCAATATGGTTCCTCTGAAACTCGATGTGGGCCAGATAAATGGTAAAGCTTGCTAAACGATTATGATTGTATCAAACTAATTAAATCCCTGAAGTAGTCAATAAATATTGCAAGTAAATAAATACTAGGCCTACAGAGGAAGGGCAGACAGTGTTTGAGAAGTTAGGACCCAAGTAAAAAGAGATTGCGAATTGAGTTCCAAATTGAGAAATTTGGCAGAGATAAACCCGATATGCATTACTTTTCAAACTAAATTGCTGATTGCAAACTTATTGAGTCCCCTTTTAGATAAATGGCATAACTAAATGGGCATGGACATCACTTATCTCATTTTACATGAGATTTGGAGTCACTATATTATATATATTGAAGTTGGTATACTACTACTGCCAAATTTCTCATATTGGCTAAGTCCAAGAGTCTGGGCCGGTCCTTGGGGAGTGCAGCGGGTGCGAGGCCCCCGGTTCCCCGATTAAAGGGAACCCTCAAATTGTTCATTTGCCATATACAGATGAACTTATTAAGACTTAAGGTATGACTCATTAAGCATCATAAATAAGATTAATAAACATTTCTAGCAGAACTTGATGCACACACGTTGTTCTTTCAACATATCCATTTCACAATACGACGGAAGGAAAAACACGCCTACACTGTAGTTCAGCTCACTCAGGACTGAGCTAGGTTGCCACCCTCCCCTCCCCTATGTGACGTCTGGCGATGTTGCCAAGTACCCTACATGGTTGCCACTTGGATAATGTTAGTAGTTTCCCTACAAATAAATCTGTCCCGGTATTTTTGATCATCCCTCGTATATATACTGTGTATATATGTATATATATAATTTAATCCAAATTCGGCAGGGTGGCTCGACACCAGTGCTCGCACCCGGGCCCCCTGTACCCTGGGACCGGCCCTGTCAAGAGTAGAATGTAAATGGACACATAGGCTAAGATCAGATAAATTCTCATGCTGTTGTAAATCAAAAATATCTCTACTGTGTGTAGGGCAAGATTTGGATGTTATGTAGGAATATTGTGGGGCAATTGTTCCAGGGCACAGATATTTATAATATAATTTTGTTTAAAGGCAGAATCAGTGGAGGCACTGAACAGCTTGTCGGTTTGCCACTAACTCCAGCTTGAATGGGTATAGAGTAAAGAAGGGCCCACCCATGGACAAGTGAGAAATAGCCAGACAGGAGGAATTCCTAGTGGATACTGGGAAAAATTAAAAGCTGGCACAAGTACGAAGTTCCAGAGTCAAGAGCATTAGAGGCTTCTCTGGAGTATTCGCAAGTAGAACAATCCATTTCAATTTTTTTATGCAGGAAGGCGGGGTCAAGGGCCACCGCCCGCAAAAGCGCCCCCAACCCATAGAAGAAGAGAGCCAAAATCAACGTCCAGGGTTTTCGAGATGCCTAGACATTCTGCGTTTGAAAGATTAGAGGTCATAGACAGCGGGAGAGATGGTTTGAGGAACATTGTTCCAGAGTTGACCGGTTTAGTAGATAAAAGGTTGAAAATACCGATTAACCCTTGATTTAGAGAGTTGGACAGAAAAGGAATAAAAATGTATCGAAAGTCTGGTGCTGCGTGCTCTCCTTAAAGGAGGAGGCATGCAGTTAGAGAATTCAAAAGAGCATTGTCCGTTATAATAGCGATAGTAAAGAGAGAGGCAACATTGCACCGAAGAGAGAGAGATTGAAGACAGTCAGTAAGAGGAGGGAATTGATGAGACGGAAAGCCTTTGATGCCACCCGGTCAAGTACGGCTGTGGGCTGAGCTACCCCATACATGAGAAGCATATTCCATACAGGGGCGGACAAGAGTCCTATACAGAGACAGCAACTGAGCGGGGTTGAAGAAACCCCAGAGGCGGTTCAGCAAACCTAACCTCTTAGAAGCTATTTTAAGAGAGTATGAGTGATCTTTCCAGGAAAGAATGTTAAGAGAAGAGGAAGGATTGAGTCATGTATTGTTGAAGATAAGGGGATAGTCGTGTGGAAGATTGTGACGAGTATACAGATGGAGGAACTGAGTTTTTGGGGCATTGTAAACCACGAGGTTTTCTCTGCCCCAATCAGAGATAAGAGAAAGATTAGAGGTCAGGTAGAAGTCAGGTAGCCGTCCTACGCGAATCATGGAGTGACTGTTGAGAGGAACGCCTTGTGAAGCGGGTGGAGAAGTGAAAAAAAACTAATTTATCTGGAAACTAAGCACAAGAGCTTTTTGTGCAGAAATAAGGTTTATTCATTTAGTGTGGCATTCTAAGAGAGTTTCTGGCACATGTTGTGTGAATGGACAATACTTGCAGCTAGTGTTAACATTGGTATGGCCTGCATGATCATGAGGGCCCAATAGTGTGTTTTAGATTATGGAAATGGGCACAAGTTATATGGTGTATTGCAGTTTACTGTGGAAGGTCAATTTTAGTCCTCAAAATTTATTTCATTGGTCTGTGTCAGAGATGGGGACTCGAGTCTGTGACTTGGACTAGAGTCGGACTCGAGTCGCTATTTTTGTGGATTTGAGACTCGACTTGGACTCAGGGTGTAATCTGATTTGATTTGACTCGAGACTTGCCTCTCCAGACTTGCGACTTGACTGGAGACTTGTAATATTCTGACTTGCGACTTGGCTGAAATAACTCGAGTATTTTTTCCTTTATGACGACTTTTGAGTAAATGTGCAACTAACTATAGTCCGTTCATTATCAAAATTTAAAATAAGCCCTGCCCATTATTCTAGTGTTGGCTTGTGATTGGTTGGACCGAGACACCTAAGATCTCCCAAGTTTGGAGTTCATATCGTTACCGATATCGTTATCGTTACGTCACCGGTGCGACCAGTTCCCACGCCCGGATGGGCGTACCTTATTATACGCCCTTGGAGCAGTCGTCCCTGTGCTTCGGGAAGGGGTAGAATATAACTTTAATATAACCTCTACCAGCAGGAGATTGTAGACACCAATCGACAGGGAAGTACTCCCGGGATAACGTTGGACAGAAGATAGGGAGTGCTGGAACTCCCGTTTCTCCTGTCATTGTTCTCCTTAGCTGATCTTTTTCCATGTCATCTACACTGTGAGCAGTCGAGCATGCTCTCAAACGCACACTTCTCTCCCTATTCCACAATACATATACATCCATCTTACACACTGTATAATCTTTTCAAAATTTAAAAAAAAAATGGTATCAACTTCAAGAGGTTCAGAGTCCCCTGGGGAGGGGACCATAAATGTCGCCACTTCTGGCTCCCCCGCTGCCGATACCGGGAACGCAGACCCGGGCAGCGGAGCTGGATCTGCTACCACCCATTCGAGATGTTCTGGGTCTCTGTCTGATTCATTTTTTATACACTTCTTCAATGTTCGTGGTCTTTCCTCAAATTTTCAATCTGTTGAACACCACCGCTACTCCTCTAAACTTCATCTCTTCCTCATTGAAATTCATGTGTCTGGGACGACTGACAGCATCCCCTTTTCTGTACCCTCCTACTTTCTCTATACTCCATTTCACTCCAAAGGTGGATGTTGTGTATACTGTATGTACGCAATGACCTACAGTAGCTTGTTCTCGTATTCTCCAACTCGATTCCTCCGAATTCTACTTCCTCTGGCTACGGCTTACCTGTCAATTTCAAACTAAATACATCTAAGCTTTCTACCTTTCTCCTAATCTACTGACTTTCCAAAATCTTTGACTACGTTACTTCTAAAGTGTAATACATTCTATCCCGCTCTCATTTTGATGAAATCCCCATTTTAGAAGATTTCAGTGTTCATCACCACCTTTGGCTTTCCTCTCATTTCACTAACAACCCTGGTGAACTAGCTTACAACTTTTCCATCATGAATGACTCAGAGCAAATTGTACAACACCCTACTCGTATCCCAATCGTCTTGGAGATAGGCCCATTCTGGATTTATTTCTTACCTCTCATCCTTCTTACTCTGTCAAACTTTTTTCTCTGTTGGGTTCCTCCGACTACAATCTTATATCTGCTTCCAGTCTTATCGCTCCAATTCGACCTTTGGATCCTCCAAAGAGGAGACGCCTTTAGCAGTTTGGCGCTGCTGATTGGGAAGCCCTTAGGCAGTACTCTGATTTCCTATGGAATGATTACTGCTTCCATGGCCGTGGCCCTTTCGAGTGTGCGAAGCGCATCACGGACATGATTCTCTCGGGCATGGAGGCGGACATGTATTCTATTCCTACTACGGGGCTCCAATAAACCTTAGCCCCCCCGCCCATGGCCTAAACCATTAGAGGTACAGTAAAACTAAACATACCTTACAAAAGAGAATTTAATCCTGCATTTAATGAGAAACAATTAAAACTTGGTGTTCCCGCCATTGGCTTCCAAGACAGCCTGAATTCGCGTTGGGTAGCTTGCCAAAAGTGACGTGAATAGATCTTGATCGTTATGCAAATTTGCTAAAACAGTTTCAATGTGTTGCGTCATTGTATCCTTCGAAAATCGATTTGCTGCAGGTTCTTGAAACAAGAGACATTCAACCTTGTCCTTTATAACTGATCCAATGTGTTCACAGACGTTCAGGTCAGGAGAATTTCCTGGCCATTCTTCATTTCCAAAGAAATCGATCTCATGGTTTCGCAACAACTGTTGAGTGGCTAATGTCTTAAAGCAGGGGGCCTTATCGTGCAGAAGTGTGACCTGATCGACATCCATAACATTGTTTGGGTTTCTTAGAAAAGGAATGACATGCTGGGATAGAATAATATCACGAAAATACTGTCCATCCCAACTCTGACCATTTGGCTTCAGCACCCACATGAGCTCTTTGCAGTGAACAAAACAAACCCACCAACACAGTCTGGACTTTTAATAATTCGCGATAATGTTCATTGTCATCGATTTCATCTGGTGATGTGGCCCACACTCGATCATTTTGGTAGTTAGGCCGACGTGTTACGTAAACAAAAATTCATCGGAGACAGCTAAATGCATGAAATCATCCACATCCCAATCTTCAAGATAATGGGCAAACCACATTCTGTCATCGATGTTAAGTTGAGTTTTTCTTGGCTTTGGAAGTTCATGCCAAGGCTTTAAACCTTGCCTACGACGGTACAGTCGAATGATCTCACCACTAACGATCTTTCCTCTCAACACTTCGATCTCTCTAGAAAGTTTAGCACAGCCGTTTTTCCGCTTACGGGTACCGCTTTCAATGATGTCCTTTGTTTCCTGAGAGAGTAGCAAATTTGGGCGCCCAGATTTGGTTGTATCCATTTCACATTCATCCAAAGTTTATTCCAATTTCTTTTGACGAAGTCCTCACTTCTTCGCAACTTTTTGGCAACTCATGAACGTGTTATAAAGGTGGCTCCAGCATCATGAGCTTCCCGAATGTTATTGCTTGTATGCGATCTATCACATGTTGTCTTCGAATCACCAACTAATTGAGAAGCCATTATATTATCACTTTATCAGCTAGAGTAATTTTAATACCTGCAATAAAGAATTTTATATTTTTATAATCACTAAAAACTATTTCGATATAAGTAAACATGTAAGCTGTAAATGGGTGGGCTAAGGTTTTTTGGAACCCCTTACTAATGGAAAAAACTTGGTTTAACTTCACTTGTTCTAATGTTATCCGCAACAGAGAAAAGGCTTTCAAAAGCTACCTTCGTTATCCAACTCCTGACTCTCACTTAGCTTATAATTCAGCCCGGAATCGTGCAAAATCTGTTCTTTCACTCGCTAAAAAGTCCTTCATCGAACAAAAATGTAAAAAACTATCCAACTCTAATTCTTCTCGCTCTTTGTGGCATCTAGCTGAAAACCTCTCCAACAACTTTACTTCTTATTCTTCCCCTCCGCTTTTCCATTCTGACGGCTGAGTTGCCGTCTCTTCCAATGACAAAGCTGAACTCTTCGCTGAAACTTTCGCTTACAATTCAACCCTGGATGATTCCAGTGCTGTTCATCTATCTCCTCCTTCCTCCGACTTAATTATATCGGAAATTAGAATCAATTCCAAAGATGTTCTTTCTACCCTATCTGGGCTCAACTCTAGGAAGGCATACGGTCTTGATGGTGTCCCTCCTGTTCTCAAGAACTCTGCTTCTCTGATGACACTCCTGCCAAGGAAAACTTTCATCTTTACCTTTCATTACTTTTCCTTCCTGCTGAAAGATCGATCTCATTCAGCCTGTCCCAAAGAAGGGTGACCGCTCTCAACCCTTCAACTATCATCCAATTGCTTTGATTTCTTGCCTTTCTAATTTTTTTAATCTATCGTTAATAGGAAGATTCTTAAACATCTCTCTTCTCACAATCTTCTTTCAGATCGTGAGTATGGGTTCCGCAAGAGACGTTCTACTGGCGATATTCTTGCATATCTCTCTGACTCTTGGTCATCCTCAATAGTATACCTGCACAAAGGTAGAGTGCAAATCAATTGCATGCAAGCTGATCAATGATGCTCCAAGAGGGGAGGGGGGGTTAGACCCTCCAAGGGAGGAGAGGAGATTAGACCCTCCAAGGGAGGAAAGGGGGGGTTAGACCCTCCAAGGGAGAGAGGGAGGTGTGCATAAAGGGGGGAGAGGGTAGCCTAACCTAACAAGGGAGGAGAGGGGTAACCTAACCTGGCAGATCAGGCCCACAAATATGATATATATATATATATGAATTGTGTATATATATATATATATATGTGTGTGTGTATATATATATATATATGTTGGTGTGTATGCATGTTTGCATGCATGTGTGTATGTTTGTATATATGTATAGGAAAAGTAAAACAAAACTTCTTTATTAAGACGTATGTGTGTATGCCTGAAGAGGGCCAGGACCATACCCTTCAAAGAGGGAGTGGGTAACCTAACCTAACAAGGGTAATAAAACACAAGAAGGAAAGAGAGGGGAGAGAGAGATGTTCTCGCAGGCATATCGTATCGCATAATGGAGTCTTCACAAGCCATCCTGGGGGCTTTAGCATCACAGCCATTTGGCATAGGTGCCAACCAACCGTATGGCGTAATCGGCTGTCAGACAGTTTCTTTAGAGAGTAAGCAACCATAGAATACAGCCAGTTGACTTAGTTTAGTGTGGAAGTACTCTCTACATCTGAAAAACACTCTATTTCGGTTAAAATATGACTTCATTTCTCTTCTTCTTTTAACCATTCCTTCTGTCCGCAATTTCCTAGACTGCATTTTTTTAAATTCTTTTTGTCATGACTATCAACGGCCCCTATTTTCATTGTACGCGTCGATCGCTGATCCTGTAAAAACAGAAGCTCTTCTTTTGGTACCTTCAGTTTTCTTCGACAGGTGCATCTTATGTGAACATCTTCGCAGCTCTCACGACAGCCAAAGTTTTGATTGGAGATAAAAGGGCATTTACAGGCACTGATATCGAATAATTCTTCCAAGGTGTCAGTAAAATTTTCTCTCATTTTAAAACTACTTTTTGATCTACTAAGATCGTTTGTTTTGCCGATGAACCGCTTTAATTTGATATAAACTGATCTGTCAGCTATTGCAGGAATTGAAGCTTTTCTCCAAATACAGAGTATATCTTCAGTAATTTTGTTGAAATATCAGAGTTATGTGAAGTCACTGGAGTGGCTTCTTTTAAAAGAACATGGTATTGGTCCACCTATTTAATTGTTGGCAATGTTGTAAGAGGAAGCTCTTGTGCGGTTCCAAATATAAATGTGGTTTTAATTAACTCCTTGTAGCTCTGATGTTTGAAACAGAAGCGATATTTGTTACTAATTATCAGAAATTACCAATTCCAAATCCAACAAAAACCTGAAAAATAAATTTTTCATTAAACATCTGAACATTTATATGAGGTAGCAAATGTGAAATAAACAATTTTTGCTTCAGCAAACTTTTTTGTAAAAAGAATAATTTTCGAGTTATGAAGCGTATAATGACTGGCTGGCGGCCATTTGTTTTTGGGGGGGGGGGGGGGGGAATGGGGTACTTAGGATGAATTGAAAATTTTTTAATTCTCATTTTCTTTTTATCACCCTTCAATCCACCTTATTACCAGTGAAGCAATAGTTGAAAATTTTTCACCCCACCCTAATATATATATATATATATATATATATATATATATATATATAATGAAGAGAGTAACTATATATATATATATGATGAATAAAACCACGAAGGAAAGGAAACACAAAAAGGTGCTCAAGCGCTTTCGTCTAATGACATCCTCAGGAACACTGAAGTACAAAAAAGGTTACGGCCTATATATAGGTTACAGAAAGAAAAAAATAAAATAAAATAAGTAAATAATACATAACATACATACACACAAACATATATATACATATCTACACACACATATATATATATATATATATATGCAAACAGAGAAGTAAAAATAAAAATTAAAAATTAAAGGATTAACAAAGAGGCATACAGATTTGTAAGGAAAAATATCGATTTTTAGCACAAGATCAAATGAATTATAAAAATACAAATTTATACTGGAAATCTGCCCGGGTTTTAACACTTTTCATTTTATAGTCAAGTTTCGATATATATAAAATAAAATGAAGATTAAAAGTTAATAAAGTAGCATACAAGTTTACCAAAGATTTAGCGTCCTACCCTTTTTATCTAAATCTGTTTTGAAGGAATTCAAAACAACAGGATCGAGTTGAAAAAGACCTTTGCTTATATTGAAGTTATTTGAAAGTTGGATAATGGCAGACTCAAGAATATTTCTATTAACAATGTTGCTAGAGTGAAATAAAACTGAAGCATTATTCCAATCAATACAGTGGGATAACTCTGACAAATGGACCAAAGAGCACTGGACAACTGTCCCTCTTCTAACGGAATATTGATGCTGTTTTACACGTGTGTGCAAATCCTTTCCCGTCTGACCTATGTAAAAGGAATCACATTGTTTACACCCAATTTTATAGATAATGCCTGAATTATTGGTAGGGCTATTTTTTACTATGATATTTTTCACAATATTGTTATATGAAAATACTACAATAACGAGTATTATCAACAAGTTTGGGATGGCTATGGGCAACCCCTTATCGCCCCTCCTCTCCAATATTTATATGGAGTTTTTAGAAATTACTTACATTCCGAGAATCCTGGGGGTTGGCATCCCTTGGTTGCGGTACGTCGACGATATTTTGTGTATCTGGCCCATGAATCGTGACCTGGATAACTTCCTCCTTCAGTTAAAAGATCAAGTCCCCTCCATTAAGTTTACTTTAGAAGTGAAACAAGACAATTCAATTCCATTTTTGGATGTGCGTGTACATAGGGAAAGCCCAGGTTTTAAGTTTAGTATCTATCGGAAAACAACAAACAATTTGTCCTACGTACACTTTTACTCGGGACATGACACCCCCACTAAGAAGGCCATTTTTTCATCAATGTTTCTCCGCGCCCTTAGGATCGCCAGTCCGGAATACATCGATGCCGAATTGGAAAAAATCAACGGTATTGGAAGTGATCTGTGTTATCCATCTGCGTTTATGGAATCTTGTCTCAACAAGGCAAAACGAACTTTCTATCGTGTCAATAATAACACTCGTACTTTGTCAAAAAATATTTTAGTACTTCCATTTTTCCCGGGCTTTTTAGGCATTGCTAATGTACTTAAACTTTTGGATATTAATGTAGTATTTTCATATACAATATTGTGAAAAATATCATAGTAAAAAATAGCCCTACCAATAATTCAGGCATTATCTATAAAATTGGGTGTAAACAATGTGATTCCTTTTACATAGGTCAGACGGGAAAGGATTTGCACACACGTGTAAAACAGCATCAATATTACGTTAGAACAGGACAGTTGTCCAGTGCTCTTTTTGTCCATTTGTCAGTTATCCCACTGTATTGATTGGAATAATGCTTCAGTTTTATTTCACTCTAGCAACATTGTTAATAGAAATATTCTTGAGTCTTCATTATCCAACTTTCAAATAACTTCAATATAAGCAAAGGTCTTTTTCAACTCGATCCTGTTGTTTTGAATTCCTTCAAACAAATTTAGATAAAAGGGTAGGACGCTAAATCTTTGGAAACTTGTATGCTACTTTATTAACTTTTAATCTTCATTTTATTTATTATATATCGAAACTTGACTCTAAAAGGCAGTGTGTTAAAACCCGGGCAGATTTCCAGTATAAATTTGTATTTTTATAATTCATTTGATCTTGTGCTAAAAATCGATATTTTTCCTTACAAATCTGTATGCCTCTTTGTTAATCCAATTTTTAATTTTTATTTTTACTTCTCTGTTTATTGCATATATATATATATATATATATATATATTATATATATATATTATGTATATATATATATATATATATGTTTGTGTGTATGTATGTTATTTATTTATTTATTTTTTTTCTTTCTGTAACCTATATATAGGCCGTAACCTTTTTTGTACTTCAGTGTTCCTGAGGATGTCATTAGACGAAAGCGCTTGAGCACCTTTTTGTTTTCCTTTCATTCGTGGTTTTATTCATCATAAATATTTTTCACGTGTTATTCATTTTCATATATATATATATATAAGTGTTACTTTCGTGAATATATTTTCTATAATATATATATCCCCGAGTTCGGGCAATGTCAGGATGTTACTCGAAAGAGACTATTACTTTAGCACTCCTGGATGCAGAAATAGTTTACTCTTCGTATTCCCACAATCGCGGAGTACTGTGTGGGCCCGTGATCTTCTTTTTCCCAGTTATCAAAGTCCAAAGAGTAGAAAATAAACACAACGGCTTATAAGATTTTTAATTTGAATTTAGGTGAGATAAAGTTTAATCATTTATAGTGAAGCAAATGTTTCTTTTTACACAAACAGAGAGTTAATAACAATAATAATAATAATAATAATAAAAGTTTCATAATTACAATAGTTACTTTTCTTCATTGTAAGATATGAAATAACCCAGAGACCCTCTAAGACACCCTTGTCCGTTCTGAGTCTCCAAGCTTAATTGAATCAATTGTTAAGCTACTGTTCTTTCTCTATACAGTCAGACTTAAATTGAAACCCCATGAATCTTCCAATTTTCAAAAGCAATTCCCGTTAACGGACCGAAAACACTCCATTTCAGCCCGGAGACCCACCTCCCAGGGATCTACCTTAAGGACGCTGATCCCCTTCTTATATCGTCAAAGAAAAGGAACCTGGCAACGCCATCACGCAAGCGGTTGACGTCACCTGAGAACATTATAGAACCGAGCTTCTTAACAACTGCTTTTCCCCAAGTGAAATCAAAGAAACCGTCTGCGTCACTGCGTGTGAATTCCGTTTGGAAGGAAACGAGTCATGCATAGCTTGGGAATTATTGAATGAATGAAATTATATAAACATAATGATCATCAGGGCGCGGCTTTACTTCGATTATAAATTATAACATGTATAATATATATATATATAAAATATATATATATTATATATATATATATATATATATGTTAACAACCCGGTTAGGCCAGCTGCTTGCTGTTTATTATTTGATCCGGGCGCCCTAATTGCCATTTTATCTTATTGTAATTCCTTGTAACTCTCTCTCCCATATATACATCGCGATGTCTTGACATATAAATGCATGTTTACAAAAGGATATTGTGCTAGGCTTTCTGTAATTAATGTATTCTATTAAGTATTTAGAGAGTGAATTTTGTTTATCAAATAATTACGTGTTAACATTTATTTAAAATTAGTTTGTGAAATATTTAATTCAAATAGCATGTATCCTCATTCTATATCCTCATATTATGTAAGGTCAGTGAGGAATTCAACTGTAGATGTTCATAAAATCTGCGACAATGCAGATTTGATACTCCTGCAGGAGCACTGGCTACCTGAGCAAGAGCTAAAATTCCTCTCTACCATCCATGATGACTTTATGTACCATGCGTCATCAGCAGTAGCCTTGTCAGATGAATAAATGTACGGTAGGCCTTTTGGTGGTGTTGCTTTCTTATTAAGGGGAAAATTTGTCAAAACATATAAAATTTTTAACAAGCGATAATGTAAGGTTGTTAGGCATTGAATTACAAGTGAACAATGATTGCATATTAATTGTAAACTGCTATTTACCATACAACAACGGCACCAATCTAGATGAATACATTGATTTGGTGTACAAAATTAAGTCATTATCAGATAACCCCAAATATTCTCACTATACCGTATAATAATGGGGGACTTTAACGCACATGTGAACTCGGAATTCTTTGTAGAATTGGGTAACGTGTGCGAGTCGGCCAATTTAAGTATAAGTGATGTATGTATGTATTAGGGATAGCCAGTGGTAATTTTACATACATTAGCGATATGAGTGGTACCACCAGGTGGATTGATCATTGTCTCACTATAGTCCAGGCAATTTGTAGTTAGACCTGGGCAAAATTGCTTCAGAAGCTTTCTAAACTGTTTCCAGCTCAGGAACCATTGCCGAATAACATATCCAAAATCCGACAAAATTGGACTCCGGGAACACCCCCAAAAATGAAATTCAAAATGGCGGACTGGATGTTTCCTACGAAAAAAAAAATATATAATTTACGCTTTTATTTATAGAGATACATTTGATGCTTTTTCTTTCAGTTGTAATGTTTTAAATAATTCAACAATATACAACACAACCAGTTATTACGCAAATATAATGTTATATAGCTTTTTACAGATTTTTATAATCAATAATACAACAATTATTTTTTTCCCAGTTTCAAGTTATGTTCATTACAGAAGAAGTGATACCTGGTTACAAACACAGATTTTAATCCTCTTCATCACTATCATCGGATAGATTACCGGTACTTGGGTTGTTATCGCAACCACTGATTTGGCACTCGCCACAAGCGGCTGAACAGGGCATTCCATTACGCTTGCATCCACATCTTGAAGTAGCACATTTCGTCTTGCAGGAGCAGCGGATCATGTTGAGTAGATAATTTGGAGCTGGTGGCTTGTCGCAGGCTGTAGGGTAGTAGGAATTATTCTTTACATACCAACCCCACTGTTCTGCATCGATCTTCTCTTCTGTAGACTTCCAGATTAGTATTTGAAAGTATGTGCGAAAGCTGTGGTACTTTGTGGACGCATCGGTAGGTGGCAAACGTTCGGGTGTAACAAAAGATTAGCTGTAGCTACCTTTTCAACTAACATTCGATGACGTAGTGCGTTAGTGGATTCAAGTGTTTTGCAGCCATACAACAGAAGCATTGCCTTTCTTCCAGCGGCTTCAATGTCAGAGTGTTGGCAACAATCAGAACAGAATGTATTTGCAACTGAACGGAGTTCAGCCACCTTCATCAGTGTGTCGAATGCTTTGGCTTTACCGATCGAAAAAATTCTGGATGTGCTATCACAGCCCGTGAAAGCATGCACAAACAGGAGATACTTGCAGATGTCATTGCCTAACAATGATTGAATGCTGAGAATATCATACACAGGATTAGGAGATGGTCCCCGTCTTATATCGCTGCGATAGTACAACTTGAAACCACTGTCCTTGGCATGGTACAGAAGGAGAATCAGCAAGTCGGTGTCTTCCCCTATTACTGTTGTAGTTGCATTTTCTGATGAGGAAACTGCTGCACGAACGATGTCCACATCAGCATCCCCATCTGCGTTGTGAACAGTACACCCGTGCTTCTTCAACATCTCACCTACGAGGGAAAAATGCTTGCTTGTTGTTTTCATTAGCCAAGAAGTGTTCCTTCTGGCCAACAAACTTCATGCTTGGACTGAGATTCACATTTCTGCTTGTCTTGGTGCTGCGTCTTCTGTGGGTCATCTCCTTGATCGTAGGAGAGCTGCTGTAGCCATCAAAAACAATGATTGCTTTTCCATATGTTTTCAGAGTGAAATCGGCATATGAGTTGGCGATGCTGTCATATGTTTCAGCTTGACGCCAGGAAACACGATGCAGTAGAGATCCACCATCCAATACGTACTGGTCTGTGCACTGAATTTCTTGAACTTCTTCCATGCGTAAAGTGTCAGTGTATTTGATTATTGCATGAGCTAGCTGAGACTTATCGGGTTTCCTCAAGATACTTCGTGATTCGAACAATGCAGGAGGATATGCACACAGTTCGTAACACATGACATCTTCAAGATTCATGTCTCCGCCAGTGGCAACAGTCATCATTCTCTGAAACAGTAGTGCAGGATCTACTTCTATATCTGAAGCATCAGTGATCACAACGGCAGAAGCAGATCCTAGTGTTTTCACTTTGTCAGATCTTTTGGCAGAATATGTAAAGGCTTGTTTCCCAATCATTTTTACGACAATGTTCGTACCGATTGAATGCAATTGATGAACGTTAACTCCAGGATCAGCAGTTAGCCCTGTTACAATGTTGCAGAGACCCGAGGTAGAATGGAATGGGGATAAGGATTCCAGACGTTCAAGTACTTTCTTCATGTCATTACTGTCCCTGATTTGTCTACTTCCCCTCATTTCCTTGTGCTTTCACTACTTTCCAACAAAACTCTGGTGTATTCCTGCATTGCTAAGTTATAAGTGGAACACAGAGGCATAGAAAAGAGCCACGTTGTCCTTTGGATGTCTGTAAATCCACTTCCGCGTGTCAGTCCGCCTCTGCTTTTCAGGGAACGCATTAGTACTTGTTCTATCACCAGGTCTGTGCCGAGTCCGGCCCATAATCTGTCGCTTCTTCTTACCACAAACTTACCTTCCTAAAACATTTTGTTAACGGCTTGATTTTCAGAAGGCAAACTTAACATTTTCTGCAGGTACAGGTATATCGATTTCAGGTAATTGTGATGTCCGGCTGCTGCAATTATGGGGATGGTCTCCAGCATAGCTTGCAAGTGCAAATCCCACGAGCCGGTTCTGTCTGCTGTTATCAAGGAACGTGCAATGTTGATCATTCGCTGATATTCCAACCAGAGTTGACTTGTTTGCGAAGTAGATTGTAGGTCAGTTTTCTTCGCATCCAAAGTGGTAGCAATCTGAGACAATGCATTCGAAGATTCCACATCCTCAACTGATTGTTTGGCGGTCATAACATCGTCGAGCAGGTCACAAGCTTCCTTATGGAGGTCATGAGGAGTTCCATCTTCATTACGAGGGAAAACGTCTGCGACTAGTAAGGTACTAAGAGCTGCATCTACTATCATATGACCACGTATCGCTCTTGAAACAGCTTTTCCAGACATCATGTGTTGCACGGCATTTGGTCCGTATATTTCTTGAAGTACTTCAGACAATCCTGAACCATTCATAAGAGTACCGACTGCTCCCAAAAGATTCATCAGAGTGTGAAATGATCCCAGCATTAAAACAATGTCCTGCAGGTCTCTCTGTTCATTGATGATTTGGGAAGCTTTCCAGAACAAAGGCTGATCAAAGGTAATAATGCATGGGACTTTTTGATCGCGTGCTATCTTGCTCAAATATAGTAATGTCGAAAATATGCAGGTCATGTCAGTTGGCGACATATCTATGATGGGAAGGAACGTGATCGACGCCACACCTGGATGTGAGACACTTGATCCACCGTGAATTGCCTGCATTGTTCCGGACCAACTTGGACCTGATCTTTCTGCTGAAGATATCTGCCAGAGAAGACTAAGTCGACTTATGGTGGCAGTGGGTACTGGAAGTTCGCGGAATGAGATGTCCCTCAACATGCTTCTCGCGTGTCTATTTCCCTAATGTCAACGGTTGCAATCTTCTTAATGTCATTGTCACCAACATTACGCCTGTGAATAGAAGGGTGGATCTTGATCTTCGGAGTTATTGCGGCAATCATACCCATTCCATGAAAGGTATTCTTCCCATCCAAAGTGCAGACATCATGATCGACGTTATCTGCTGCTAGAAGGACTGCAGTGTTTTCATCAACAGTAAAAGAGCCAGACCCACTTGCCAGCGCCGCGTTTCTTTCGAATCTTGTTACTTCTGCATACGACGAACAGTAACCCAGCTGATGGAGAACGTCAATAAGGTACTTTGACCTAAAGTTGTGGTGTAGTTGAACCGACAAACCGATCTGTAGTGGACATAGTAATCCTCTAGGACAGGTTGCTTGCATAATGCTCTGCCCAATTGCACCTATTTTTCTTGAAGCATCCTGTCCCGCAAATGCTTTTGATAATAGCAATTTCAGACTGCTGGGAATGTAATCAAGAGCACTTTCTGCAGTGATGTCATTTGGAGATGGATACACATCTTTTCTAGGCGAGTCGACAGACTTGATATCACTTCTGATTATTTTTGCAGCAGCTTCTACTAGGTAAATCTTCTGTAGCTCTATATCTATATCACATTCTTTCGACTTTTTGTGATAATCTATAAGAATTTCATTAGCTGTCTCTCGTAGTGTTACTACATCTGCCTTCCCACTTTCACCTGATATTATGATCTTGTCTCCGTAACGTTCTAAAAGCTTTCTCTTCATGTGCCTGCGTTCGTAGACAGAGCTCTGACTTCCTTGAAGATATTCCTCCATTTTGGAAATTAGGTCTCCAATCAACAGTTGTTCATCATCATTCTCTTCCAGGTAAGCACAGGTCTGAAGGAATGCTTGGTGTTGCTCTTCATTAGTTGGTCTCCCTTTCTTCGAATCATGATCGTCGGAGGAGTATGCGCGAGGAATGTTTTTTCCACTTCGAAAATTTACGCTGCAGGTGTGATGGTAGACACAATCTGCAGCAGGAAGATCACGAAGATAATACTCCAGACGGCCTTTTACATTAAACGACCATTCATCGCAGCGGCTTTCACAGCACCTTTTTATGGTTTCGGAGAACTCTGTAGTTCTTATTTTGACATGCTCTGATTTTGGTTTGTGTTTGGAAAAAAAGTCCACAAAGGTATCACAAAACAAACAGTGAGTAGCACTGGAAAATGCGTATTCATGAAAACGAGCACTTTTCCTTGGTATTGCCTCGGCTGCGGTCTGTCGCTTCTTTATTTCAATGGTCTTTTTATCCGTAAACCTTTTCCTACATACAACGTAAACACTTATTCCAGCTGTTGCAACAACATCGCTTCCACGGCTGCGGCTGGATGCATTTATACCATCTGCTCCTTTTTGCGAGATGTGAACCACTTCCTGTCCGCTGTCCAATTTCTCCTTGCAAATCACGCACAATTCTTCAGGGGTCTGCATTCTTGAAGGCGGACGCACACCGAGTCAGCCGTACACCGAGTCAGTCTGAAACAGAAAACACAAATTAATAAACTGTGTTGCAGTATTTAAAAGGAGTACATAATAACAGTTTTAAAGAAAATGACAAGCACAAATACGCAGATTTGATAGTGGGTAGTAGGAATTAAAGAGTTGTATATAATATAAGTTTATAAAGATGTAGCAATGTCCATTCTCACATACACTCCATACAGTATATTTTATTTACATTACGTGACGTCATAGTTTAATACTAGCCGCCTAATACAATTTTTAGTGTCATATAGGTTAATTTAGAAACGAAAATGTGTTTTAAAACATTTTACTGATCAAGGTAAACGTCATAACTCTCTCTACAAAGCGAAATTAAAATTTATTGTATTTCGTAGGAAACTGCCAGTCCGCCATTTTGAATTTCATTTTTGGGGGTGTTCCCGGGGTCCAATTTTGTCGGATTTTGGATATGTTATTCTGCAATGGTTCCTGAGCTGGAAACAGTTTAGAAAGCTTCTGAAGCAATTTTGCCCAGGTTGAAGCTATTTTTGCTCTAGATTGCCTGGACTACTAGTAATAATCTAAAGGATCGAATTGTTAGAGTTCATATTTTGCATGATTTCCTTCTTTCTGATCATAGACCATTAGAAATATTAATTAACGTTACCAATTTATGCGCAACACGACTTAACAAGAACTCAATAGGTAAGAATAATCACGTCGATTGGTCCAATGTTAATATGCAGCAGAGAATAGAATACAAAGACAGAACATGTCACCTCTTTAATAATTTAGAAATTTGGCACCTTGCCTGCAATAATCCTTGCTCAAATGATTCTCACTGTAAACTCATAGATAGGTATTATAGTAAGATAATATCCCTGTTAAGAGAAGCAGGAAGCCCCGTGATTAAATCTTACAACTATCATACTAAGGTTATTCCTGGATGGAATGATTTTATTGCCCCCCTGAAGAGGGTATCGAAAGACGCCTATGATTTGTGGTGCTTTTATGGTAGACCCAGATTAGGACCAGTATACATGAATATGTGTAGAAGTCGGGGTCAGTATAAGGCGGCCATAAGGCGATGTAAACAGGAAGAAGAGTCTATTCGAGCATCAAAAGCCTGTGAAGCTCGCATAAATAACGATAATAACAAATTTTGGAAATTTGTTAAGAATCAAACGGGTGTCAAAAATGTTCTCCCTCCGACAATCGATGGGGTGTCGGGGGAGGATGAAATTGCAAAGCTATGGAAAAAACACTACTCTAACATTCTTAACAGTGTGAGTAGGGATAATCTTAAGATAGATTGCAGCGAAACGATTGTGGGAGGGACAAGGGAAAATATTTTGATATCATTTTCTGAAGTAAAGAGGTTAATTAAAGAGTTAAAGACTGATTCTGCTCAGAGGTAGATGACTTACCGAATGAGCACTTAAAATATGCAAATGACGTAGTATGTCTGCATATATCATTGCTCTTATTAGCCATGCTTGCTCATAGCTATATCCCTGCAGAGTTCATGAGGGTATATATCTTGCCCCTGGTCAAAAATAAGTACGGAGACATTCTGTCCAGCAATAATTACAGGCCTATTGCTGTCGCTTCCTGCTTCTCGAAACTACTAGAAAAACTCTTGTTACTCCGATTAAATGATTTCCTATGGACATCTATCAGTTTGGCTTTAAAAGGTCCCACTCAACTGACCTGTGTATCTATGTTCTTAAAGAAACAACATCTAAATACATTGACAGTAATTCAACCATTTATAGCTGTTTCCTTGATATAAGTAAGGCATATGATAGGGTGAACCACAATATTTTATTTGCAAAACTAGAAGACAGGAAGGTTCCCATGTACATATTAAATTTATTGAAATTTTGGTATTCCCACCAATCTTTCACTGTTAGGTGGGGCAATGTACTATCCGAGTGTTTTGGCTCCTCTTGCGGGGTGAGACAAGGCTCCTTGCTCTCCCCTATGCTGTTTAATGTGTATATTGACAGATTAATTGCTTCACTTAATGAGGCAACAGTGGGATGTTGTATAGATAACACAAGGATAAATAACTTAGTTTATGCCGATGATATGGTGTTAATATGTCCCTCTGTTAAAGGTCTGGATCGGCTACTAAACGTCTGCGAAGTGTATTCGCAGAAACATGATATTCTTTTTTATGTTACAAAAACTAAGGTTATGCAATTTCATCCTAAAAGCTGTAATCAGCCAGCTGATATAAGGTTTAAAATGAATAGTGAAGTAATTGAGGAAGTACAAGAGTTTTAGTATTTGGGTCAAACTATTACCAGCTCCTTGAGTGATGACTCGGATACAAGAAAACAATCTCGAAGCCTGTGTGTTAAAGCGAATATGACCATAAGGAACTTTTGTTTCTGTACAAGTGAAGCTAAAGACACACTCTTTCGTACTTTCTGCAGTAATATATACGGTCAGCAACTCTGGGTGAATTATAAAAAAGGTTCTGGCAGAACCCTAAATTTGCTGTACAACAGGTCTTTTAGACTCTTACATAAATTACCCCCGAGATGCTCAGCTTCGCAAATGTTTGCTACCCGCAATGTCCCGAGCTTCCCGGAGGTAACAAGACGTGCTCAACACAGTCTAATGCAAAGAATTAATAAATCAACTAACCCGATCATCCAAGCTATCCATGAGTCGTGCTATTTATCCTCTAAGCTATGGACTTCTTGCTACGAAAACGTGTCTGTAGCTCCACTGAACTTCGACAGTGCAGTATTATTTCTAATCAATTGTATATATTTCTATCCTTAGTATATGAACTGTCATTGTATTAATAATATTTGTCATATGGACTATAGTCTGCCAATAAACCTTTTCATTTTCATTTAATTTTCATATATATATATATATATATATATATATATAATATATATATATATATATATATATGGAACAAATAGATTTTAATTAAAAAAGATTCAATGTGGATGAATCGTTTAATATCTGCCAAGTGCTCGATACCTTGTGACGGTATTTAGTCTTCCAATATGATCATTATCAGAAAAATGTATGAGCTGTCAAAATAATTTTCTGTCTATAACCGTATCCTTTCTCCTTATAGGCCCGATGCGGAACTCGATCGTGTTATAGCTACTTTTCGTGACAGCTTTGAAGAAAAGCAAATAGTCGACGGCGATTTGGAGGCTTTACAGCGCAGTCAACCCAGTGACCTGAATACGGAGGTCGAAGTATTGGCTCACATCCGGTCCAACGATTGCCAGGTCGTCGGGGAACTAATGTAAGCTGTTTTTCTTTTGGTTAAGAACAAGACACAGTGTATTTTCATCAATTTATTAAATGATAGAAATCAGGTTTTATAAATTAGTACAATTCAGCTTAAACTAGTTACAGAATTAGCATCCATTAACTAAGCTATAGAGCACAAGACTAACATTATTGGGGACATCTAATATTTTACACAATATAGTTACAATTATATATATATATATATATTATATATATATCATAGGCGTGCACACTGGGTACGCAAGGTACGCAGTGCGTACCCAATTTTTTTTTATTAAAAAATTTAAAATATTAAATTTTTTTAAATATTGATAAAATGCTATTATAAATATCAATAAATTTTATAATTTATTCAGTATACTGAAACAATACAAAGTAAAATTAAATGAAATTTCCTTGTTTTCTTGTTTTCTCTTGTGCTTTCTTACAAGGTACGCTCTGAGCATAGAATGTACTTGCATAGGAATATGATCCTTAAGTGCTGGGCGGGGCTGAACAAATACTGCCTTACTATTGGCCGAAAAATGTCCTGGGATACGCTGGAATGTTTCAGCGTAGTTTCAGAAAATGCGGAGTGGCTTTGATGATTGTGTGACAAAGGCGAAATATCGCATGCCATTGACTGCTGATGCAGAACCAAAACAAATAATGCTAGCAAAGACTGATCAGCCAGATTTGGAAATGAAAAGACTTCACTTAGAAATCATAGATACGGTCTGCATGCAACTTATTGCTCGGTTTGAAAATCCGTCAAAGTTGAAATTTTTGGAATTTCTGAATCCCGAAAATTTTCTAAAATTTAGCCAGGCATTCCCTGGTGAAATTCTTGAAAACTTTCCGGAGATACACAGTGGCTCTTTTGATTTTATAAGACTGAAAAATGAACTAAGTGTCCTATACCCATCTGAAGAATTTCAAGGAAAATATCCCTGCCATATTGCAAAATTCTTGAGCCTGAACAACTTGAATGAAAGCATGCCTGAACTTCAAAAACTTGTAGAGCTAGTACTAACCATTCCCTCTACAACTTCATCAGTAGAAAGATCATTTTCGGCTTTGAGGACAATTAAAACGTATCTGAGAAGTACAATGGGCGAAGAAAGGCTGTCATACTTAGCCCATATGAGCATCGAAAATGAGTTATTACTCCAAATGAAATCTGACCCATCATTTTACGATTCGGTAATAAATGCATATTTCACTAAGAATCGTAGGGTCAATCTGAAATATCGATAAAAGTCGCGTTGTTGCATATAAATAGTTAAATATATACCGTATCAGTGTCCACCCCCATCATCCAGATTTGGTAAGTACCGTTACTACCGTAACAAGGTCATAATTTATTTTAATTTATAAAATTTTATATATATATAATTTATATATATATATATATATTTACATCAACCTCCATACCTGGCAAAGCCTAAGAGAAAACTGTATGGTCAGAGGATAGAAAGTATATGTCTATGAGAATCGGTTGGTTAGTTAAAAGAGCTGTAATTTATAAGATGAACTATTATTGTTAATGGAGGGTTTGTTTCTATAGATGTACAAAGATTCTAAAATTCGGAGTTCTGTGAGGTTATTGGATCTAGTTAAAATTTCAAACTGAGTTTTGTGAAGGGGATGGTTGTTTTCATTACTATGGTTTCTAATTGCGGATTGTGGAGGGCTACTGAGGGGACGGTTGGTACGGACTGACAAGCCCAAATGTTGAGAAAGGCGCACACCTCCAGTTGGAGTTGAGTGCTGCGAATATACGCAGCCTTACAGCTGTCGCACGTGTATTTGTAAACAACATTGGGGCATACAGTTTTGGGGAATTCATCTTTGAACTTTAAAAAATCTGATAATTTAAGTGGGTTGACGAAGGCGAATCTAAAATTTATTTGGGGATAACTAGACTTGAGCAGTTTGGACAATTCACCTCGAATGCGTAATGATAAATAACCATAAAAAGGTAATTTAATATATCTGGTTTCTTTTTGTACTGTAGTTATAGGGAGTTTAGTATTAAAAGTGTTATTTAAAAATTTCTTTAATTGGTTATCAAGTAGATTAGAAGGGTAGTAATTGTTAATAAAGTGCTGTCTTAAAAATTTAAATTCTTCGTTTAACGAAAAGTAATCCGAACAAATACGGTAACTTCTTGTTAATAATGTTACTATAGCACTAATCTTATATTTATAAAACATACAACTTAAATAATTGGTTCCCAAGCCAGTAAAAGTTTGTTTTCGAAATAGTGAAGTTTGGAACTTATTATGAGCCCGTTTAACTAAAACATCCAGGAAAGGTAAACTATTATTTGTTTCGTTTTCACATATGCACATCGAGTGCTAACAAATGGGAACCTTTTTTATCTGCATGCATACCAATTCATCATTCAGCTCAATGTCGCACAAATCGAATAATTTTAAAGAATTTATAAATCCCTTTCCACGTGACACGTGCAGGAGAAATGAAAGACAATACATCCCGCAAGTATTACTAAAATATCCTTGTAATCGGTGGGGATTCCAAAAAATTTCGGGGATATGCAACTGTTCGAGAGATTTTATAATAACAGGGTCACTCCAGGGATGAGTCCCCAGTGAATTAAAATAATACATTATTTCCCTATTTTTAAAGTATATTGCAAACCAATGAATCCCCTCGCCCCCAACAATGTCCGTGTTTAAAATAATTCCCCCGTATTTTCTCGTAGTTGGTAATTTCAATATTTCAATCTTCTCAAACACACCGATAAATTTGGAGCGTGTGATTCGGTCATTATTCATTACTCTCTGGAGTGTATTCGCATCCATTTTAAAAGTCAGTGACTAAGTCCCTGAAGCGGTCGACCTCAATTCGGGCTTGTGACTCGAGTTATACTAGTACACTAATAGGCGCGTCTATCGGGTTGGCGAATTCCAATCTGACTGAGATATTCCCACTTTGTGGACTTAAGCATGTATTTACACTAGCAGATAAGTCGGGTGTGATCTCAAACGGGTAAAGGTTAAATTGATCGATGAATTATTTCTGCGTTACCCCAGTCCCAAGCTCATCACAAGTACCTGCAATATAGGTCAGATTACTATAAGCTCTCGCGCAAAGCGGGAACACAGTGTCTCATGAGTAGTTCGTATCCATAGTCCCACCCAACGCAACGCGATTGACATATAGAGTTATATTTTTAAGGCCGAAATTCTAGAATTTAAAGGGGTTCCTTTTATATTTTCCATTCGTCGAAGCGTGATCCTGCATTCCAATTAATAACCATTTCGGTAGAACTCCCAGGGCCACGTTTTGTAGCTGCTTCGATGCCAACCCTGCGGGCACCGTGTATAGTTTGATCTGTAGTCTGTTAATTGGGTATTTTACCGTTGCATGTATTAATTTTTTTCAATTTCTAATTATTTAACAGAGCTTAATTTCACTCGACGCACGCGTAGATGTTTCCATAATGTGAATCACAACGGGTTTTGCGCCCTCTTCTTGATCAGGCCCCAGATTTATGCAGATCTCAGGATCCGTGCGGGTGAGCTTTAATTTCATATCCTTCCCATTCATAAGCAGTTTCTCCTGGAATGTGAAGTCTGTATGCAGACGTCCAAAACACTCTTATATCTTCTTTTTAGAATTTTTAAATTTGTCCTTTATATTACTTTCGTCTTAGGCTGATAATACCCCTCGGCATTTAAAAAGGTATCCTTCGCTTCTTTTGAAAAGTTGAGGAGATTTTCCAGAGAGGCTCGTAGGTGATAATAACCCGTTCCTGCCGAAATGTTGACCTGGTTTAAATGCACCTTACACTGTCTGAATATGGAGTGCAGAAAGTTGGTTTCAGGGTATGCAAAATAATTATCATCGCAGTCCGTTCCATCAGAATTGGCTATACGTAGTTTAGCGAACATGTGCATGCAGCTTGGATCAAAAAAGTATGGGCCTGAGCTGGGTATCACGAATTCTATAGGAACAATCGGGGAACTACTTGTGTTTAAAGGGTTAATTGTAATAAAGTCACTGTGCTCAATAGAAACTTGTGTTGGGGGCATATCAAAGAGGGACAGCACCGATTTACAACATTGTGAGCTACACGGATGGATAAAGCGTGCCATGACGAGTCAGAAATAGTGCCACCTCTTTCGACAAGTAGTAATCAGCCTATGATTCATGAGAGCAATGTCCTCAGCTTATATCAGTAAAAAAATTATCAACCATAGGTTTCATTCGCTTAGAACACTTCTTCTTTTTTAATGTCCTTTTACGTTTAACGCCACGTGTTGGTAACCCCTTCTTCCGGACAGCCCTCATCTTCTTCCCGCCACCACACATTTTTCTCTTTGCATCATTGATGACTTCGTCCCGTGTACGTTTTAAATGTTTTTTAGAGCTTCTTTAGGTTTAGCTCCACCCATTATGTCTTCCACTGTGTTAAAACCTGATTGTAACGCTTTCCTCGCCAGGTATCTGGCCTCACTCTTCAACAGTGGGACAGCCGTGCGTAGTATGGTTGAAAAAATGGACCCAAGCCCACTCACACGCTGATATCTCACCCCTAAATATACTGTGAAAGGCTTTCGGGTCATTATAACTGAATGCGACGAAAGTGCAGCTTTACTGTTAAGCTCCCATCACCGAATGGGAAATTTTTTCCCTCAATCGTTCTTATATATAATGAGATATTGGTTAATAGATTAGTGGCAATATTCACATAATGGGGCTTGTCATATGTAATGCTCAAACTTTTCCGTCTATGGTTGGGAATGTGTGCAATGCGCAGTAGACGCGCCTGGGTATCCTCAACAAACTGATGCCCCACGATATTGCTGTAAATATAGCACATGTCTGGGGATGGATAGCCAACATCCAATTTCTCGAATTTGAATTGATGCATTAGGCCGGACAAGTCATGTTGTGCCTTGTGAAAGGTATCTCTTTGGAACGCTGCTCCATATCGGCCCCCCGTTATAATTTGGAACAATCTTTTGTCTTTAATATTTCTATTATCCTGTGATTTTAGGGTCAGAACATGCGCAGGAGTTTCTTTGTTTACGATTTCGTATACTAAATCAGCCGAAAGGCTTGAGCTTTTTAAACTTCCGTTTAAGTCCCTCACAACATCCTCGACCGCACCATAACGACCCGGGCCTAGTGTTACTACTGTAGTGCAATACAGGGCCTCCCCACTCCTGGCGGCGCGCATGGTTTCATCCCTAATTACCCCTGCCTTTTCACACTCATCACGACCTCTAAGAACCGTAAAAACGGGTTCTTTATAATCAATCCTTAAGAAGCTAGTGGATAGTTGAATTTCGCATAACCCCACCTTATACGAATCACGTTCCAATTCAATGGGCCCATGGAGTTCTGTTACAAAGTTGGCTATTGTATTGTTATGATGTACAGTAGGGCGGAGTGAAAACCTCATTTTTCGAATTTTCAAATTGGCTAGTGTGGAAAATGTGTGGAGTAGTGAGGAAATAAGCCGGTATAAATTTAAAATCATAACATTAATATCTTCAGGTGCCACAATGACCTTCACTATTGAAAAAAATTGAAAAAAGCAGATTTTAACCAATAATTACAGAAGAGTCCACGATGCACAATAGACAAGAATTTATTCACACTTGTATAAAAATAGCTCAGTCAACCTTTAAAAAAAGTTTCTATTCTCTAAAAACAGTTTTCTATAGTCAGCTCACTCAGCTGTCACGTGAGTACCTCGGTTCAGTGTAGCTGTCGCTCTCGTAGCAGGTGGGTGTTCTGTTGTTGGCGTTACTCAGATAGTCTAAACTATATTTCTTATATATTTTGCATTTCTGTATTGTGTTGCCCTAAGTTTGCCATGTACTATTAACTGAAATTAACGTATAATTGATATTAGCTCTTTCTTTTTCAGATTTGTATACTTTCAAAATGTCTCGAGTTTGTGCAAAATCAACCAGGGCCTCAACTGAGTGCCCCATGTTTGGTATGGGGGAAGATTTGTGGCACAGGAATCTTCCTACATACGGAGTTTTTAAATATTACTTGTTTGTAAGAAACGATTTGAAACAGAATACTAATAAAGATCCTTCAATATCTCAAATATTAGAACAAGTTGTTGATAAATTGAAAACAATTTGGGAAAGTGCTTCCGTCCCAATTCTGTCAGACAGGCGAATTGAAACAATGTTCAGAAGCTACCACGAAAAGTATCGTGTCATTATGAAGCCATACCAAAGCAGAAAAAATTCTGAAGCTTACAAAGCAAAGATTGATATGTTCAAAAAAGAAGCACACACGAACCTTTTTGACATTGCAGCGTGCAAGTGCAAAGTACTAACACAATGTTCTTGTCCCAAAGAAAAAAACGGTTCCAAAGGAAGAAGTGACGTTCCTCTTAGATCAAAGGAGTGAAAGAAAACTGTTTATTGATAGAGTAGATATTACACTCTCAAAGAAAAAGCATCTACGTTGCTAAGAAAGCAAAAAGAAGCTGTGAGGCTCACCAAAGAATCTTCACAGGAGAAATTGCAGGATACAAATGTTGAATTATCATCATCGACATCAAATAGTGAAAGTGAATCTGGCGAAATATCAGACGATACATTTCCAGAGCCAGTTAGCTCGAAGAGAAAGCTCGAACAACCTGAAGAACAATTATTCAAGAAAAGGAAAACTACAAATCTACCTTCAGTGGCTACTGCTTGTGACAGGACTGCAGTTTCAGATCGAGCTGCAGCATTCATTGTTAGTGCAGTATTGCAAGATATTGGAGAAGTTTCTATTGACAATACATCTGAAGTAGTGGATAGGAGTAAAATCAGAAGAGAAAGACAAAAGAAGAGATCAGAAATTATGAAAGATCAAAATCAGGTCCCAATCAGAGGAATCTATTTTGATGGTCGAAAAGATTCTACACTCTTCCAAGAAAGTCCAAAGTATATCAGAAGAAGGTAACAGAAGAACATATCACTTTAGTGAGAGAACCTGGTTCAGATTATTTGGGCCATTATTCTGTGAATTCTGGATCAGCTGAAGAAATATGTAAAGGAATGTTTGAGTATATTGGAAATAATGACATGAACCTGGAAAACCTTGTTGCCATTGGATGCGATGGTGCAGCAGTCAACACTGGAGAAAAGGGAGGCGTTATAAGGCTTATAGAATTGAAGCTGAAGAAGCCAGTTCAACATTTAGTGTGCCAGCTCCATGCCAATGAATTGCCATTACGCCATTTAGTTGCAAAGCTGGATGGAAAAACATCTGGCCCCCGCGGATTCACCGGTCCTTTTGGCAGGGAATTAGAGAACTGTGAGAGTCTTCCTATTGTCGAGTTTGAAAGGATTGATGCTGAGGAACCAACTGTAGACTGTGAAGATCTTAGCACCGACCAAAAATATCTAATTGATATTCATCAGGCCATAACAAAGGGATATTGCTCTCCAGATCTTGCTCATTGTAGTCCAGGCAAAATGGCACATTCACGATGGCTGACTACAGCAAATCGTTTGCTTCGTCTATACGTTTCAACTGTAAGTCCATCTGAGAACCTCATGAACATTGCTTCTTTTATAATGAAGGTCTACATCCCAATGTGGTTTTCTATTAAGCAAAGTACGTCTTTTGTCAATGGCTCAAAACATGTTTTCAAAACTATTGAACTAACAAGAACACTGAATGACGAAGTAAAGGATATTGTAAACCCTGTCATACAAAGAAATGCATTTTTTGCAAATCCAGAAAATATTCTAGCATCAATGATTCATGATGACCGCAGCGCCATAAGAGAATTAGCGTGGAGGCGAATAAAGAAAGCAAGGCAAACAAACAAGGAAAAAGTGCATTGTCACTGAACCACCTGTGACAAGACACCTGACAGAAAATGAGATTGAAGAATTCATAGAAAACAAGAGTACCCCTCCATTCGAGAAATTCCCTTGTCATACACAAGTAGTAGAAAGAATGGTAAAATTAGTGACTGAAGCATCATCAAAAGTATTTGGATTGAACGCGCGAGATGGCTTCATAAGATCAACACTTCAGTCACGTAAAAAAATGCCATCATTCGAAAGTAAAGCTGAATATAAAGTTTAAATAAAACGTTAATAGAAAAAAACATGCGCAAGGATGGGTGGTTGGGAGGGCATGGGTGGAGCTCGACACGCAGCCACCTCCTCGTGGTGAGTTCTGGATTATTTAGATCATTAATCAAAAGAACATTCATCTAAATAAACTAAGAGCTGCGTAATTCAGTAACTATTTTGGTAATTGGAACACTTAATATATAATAATAACAAGTAAGTTTCAGTTATTGTACTAATGCAGAATATAAGAAAATCATTATATTTCACTTTTTTCGACGGCTTTGTGGCACCTGAAGATATAATTTCGCAGGACTAATATTTATGCACAGTCATTATCTATAGCACCCACATATTTTCCGCTCTAGCCATATTTGAATTTCGAAAAAAGTTTAAAAACCTCATTTTTGATCCGCCCTAGTATTCATTTCCTGCTCTACCCTTCTCAGTTCTTCAGGACCCATATTACACTGAAACTCAAGCTTACAATCTGAAGCCAGTATACGAGCACGCTGCACAACCATAGGCAACCAAATATTTTTTATCCGGGTATTTAGTACAGTAAACATATGGGCTAAGGCTACTGCTATAGAGCCGCAACCACGCTCGGCGTTTATACGCTTTCTGTAAATAGCTTGAGAGTTGAAGTTAAGAGTATAAGGTGTGGCACTATGACCTGCATCCCGGAATACTCTGTCAATATCTACCGTGAAGTTGTCCATATTGAAGGTTGTACTCCTTTGAGAGGCCTGCATTATACGGCCCAAGATATATTCTATGTCTACAGCTGCCAAGTGTCTGAATGGTATTCCTACCCAAAAATCATCTACATCCCCGTCAACTGCCCGAATCCGTAGGATAACCTCGTCCGGACTTTACGTTCGTTGCGGTTCTGAAGGGCAAACTCTACAATACGCTCACCTATGCGCCGCAGTCCGTGTTCAACACCGTTGCTATACAGGGCTCCAGGGTCAAACCTGACTATATACCGGTTTCTAGTCAGGGCCGGGGTGGGGTTAGTGGTGCGCACCAGTTCGAATATTATACCTTCCTCTACAGAGCGAGGAGCTGCTGGTGTGGAGGATGTACTCGGAATTGAACAGGAATAAAGGGGTACAAATTTAATTGAGGAGGGAGCTAGTGTGGGGGTTGTGTCGTAAGACGTAGAGGGTTGGGACTCTATTACTGGGGGTCTAGCAACCGGTGCACTCCTGGCACGTTTTATACCTGACGTGGAAGGTTTTTCATCATCGTGCCTCCGTTTTGAACTGCCACGTGGTGGAGGTGTCGCTGGTGAGGGTTCGTCAGAGAAAGTGGAGTTTGTAACCACAACTACACTGTCATCGTGGTCGTGTGTAATATCGATGTTGGAGTGCTGTACCTCATCGTCATTCACGGTTCTGTGGAAGAACAAGAAAAACAAGATTGTAGAATATAAGGAGCAACACTTAAATTTTGTTATATTTTGTAAATGTTCCACTTAGTGGTGTGACGTGTTAGAGATGGAATCTGTAGAAAAATTCAGATTCACAAACCCCTCCACATGTATTATATCTGGCCCAACAGGATGTGGTAAAACTGTGTTTATGCTTAAAATCATTAAAGATAAGGGGAAGATGTTCTCAAAATTTGTGCATAAAATAATATGGTGCTATTCGACGTACCAATCAGTGTTCAACGAGTACCAAGATGATATTTTGTTCCACAAAGGCGTATATGACGTTAATTCGTTGAAGGGAAATGAGCATACAGTCATTATAATTAACGATTTCATGTTGGAAATGGATAAAACGTTTGCCGAGACATTTACAGTGTTCTCCCACCATCTTAACATAAGCGTATTCTTCATCAATCAGAATCTATTTTTCAAAAATAGATACATGCGCGATGTGTCGTTAAATACACAATATATAGTCTCATTCGCGCAACGTAGAGATGTGTCACAAATTGGGGTATTAGCCAATCAAATGTTCGCGAATCAGCGTTAGGAGTTTTTGGAAGTTTATAAAGAAGCTACAAGTCAGCGTTACAGATATTTGTCTTGTGACCTTCACCCGCGAAACACGTTTAGGGTACTTCTAAGAACGAATATATTCCCAAACAAGCCTGAAACGGTGTATATTCCAGAATGAAAAATAGGCTAAAGAAAAAATCTATTATCGATTGCCTCGGGCATTGCAGCAGATGTTTGTTAAAAATATCGACTCCGACTTTTTAAAATGCATATGTGAAATCTGCATTAATGTTATAAAATGTAATGTGCCAATGAAATTCCCTCAGAAGGCTCTCCTACGTCATTACAAGAACATAATACGTACGGTCGCTCGTAAAAGTCAAACTGTGGAAAAGAAAAGGCGAATTATTGTACAAAGATGGGGATCATTCCTCCCTATTTTATTTTCAGTTTTGGGACCTGTACCGACTAGATTAATATAATGAAGAAAGTGGTAGTGATTTCGCACGAGGTGCATACTTTACTGCAAAGTTCAAAGAGTCCAGACACGATTCTAGAACCCTGTAAAAGCAGGCTTAAAAGAATGGAAAGCGAAATGCTAGCCCTTTTAAGCAGAGAAAAGTCACCTGATAAAGAAAGGATCTTGTACCAAGAGGCTCTGCAGAAATTTCTTCATGAGTATGAAGATTATATGAATCCGACAGAGCTCCCCGTGGTTATTGGGCACAGCGCGAGCAATGATGAGCATGGCGACATATGACCTGGGACCGACGTTAGAGATGAACAACCAAAGAATAACGGAACGCAACACATCGAGCATGTATTAAAAAGCAGTTTCCCAAATACATTGAGGAATAAAGGCTTAAATCTTTATAATTTATTGAGTGAGGACCCCATCATACAGTGGACCGATACAGGCGAGGTCATTGTTGAAGGAACAAGGGTACAGGGATCGAATATCGTCGACATCGTCCATGATCTGGTGAGAAAGTGGGACAGGCCCTCACCATCAGGATGGAAGCATATTAAAGCAAGACTACAACGAATAAATGTCCCCAAAATATTGATAGGAAATCTGAATAGGTTAAAACACTTGGAGCAAGTCTCGCATGTGCCACAAGTGAGTACGTCATCACCCCCAACAGTAGCATCTCTGAAGAGGAGAAAGAAAAGACCAAACAACAACGGCCAACCCTGTCGAGGTGTCTGAAATACGCAAATGGCTAACATATTAAGAAAACGCTATTATGACATTTCTAGCCCAGCCTTCTATGGCGGTGTTGATAGATTGTACAGAGGTGTTTACAATGATGGAGTAGGGAAAACAAGATGTTGAGAGGTTTTTACGGATGCTTATACACTTTATAAGCCGGTGAGAAAGAGGTTTAAAACAGCCAGGACAACATAGATGTATTCTCTAGATATCTGTGGCTAATTCCTTTGAAAAATAAATCGCCTGAAACAGTTGCTAAAGCTACCAAAACGTTGATGTTGAAAGAAAACAGGGTTCCAATTTATTTTTGTACAGAAATGGGGAAAGAATTTATAGGCCGAGCTTTTCAGAACATGTTGGCAGAGTTTAATATCAGTTACTACACTAGCAATTCTATACATAAGGCCTCTTTAGCTGAAAGAGTTCAACGTACCATAAAGGAGCGCATGCATCGCGATTTTACACATAAAAACACATACAGATATATAAACATTCTGGGATCATTGGCCTTGTCATAGAACCGTCCACACCATCGCGCAATTGGGGCAACACCTAACGAGGTTTTAGAAAGAGGTACGCACTTGGGGGGTCGAAATTTTGTATTCTTATTCTACACACTGCTCGGAGTTTCCTTTGGGCCCCTAAACAACATACTGTAATTACACCGCTATGCGCCCCCCCTACCCGTTGCATATGCCCCCTCCTTTTTTTAAATTGAAATGAAATTGAAATTAATTCTTTGAATAAAAAACCTGATAAATGACAAAGATTAAAGTAAATAATGATATAAGTAAAGTTAAAGTAAGTTATTTATATATATATATATATAATAAGAAATCTTTCTCCGTATATTACTTAAAGAATCAATTGAAGCATACGAAAATCAAAATATTCACCTTAAGAAATTTAATTGAAGCATATTAAAACCAAAATATTCACCTTAAGAAATTTAAAATCGTAAATTACTGACACCACTGGCCTTTCCATTGGAACACAGGTAGCTTTTCTCTCGACTCCAGAACATTCAAAATAAATTTATGTCTGTTTTCGTAACCAATTCTATCTTGTGATGCTTCTGTTACCACATTTACAGCATGTTCTACTCCCTGGCTGTGACAGGGAAAAGAAATAAGCTGGAGTGGTTCATTTCGAACTTTAAGAAGATCATCATTTGTCAAATTCTGTAAAATAGGTGGAAGGGTGATGGTTTCGTTGTCCCAGTCGATCATGTTAGGATAATCGTCTGCTTCAAAGTTCAGTGTTTTTGGCAGCTCAAAATTTCTCGCATTGGTGCTCCTAGCTCTTGCTCGAATGATGTGCTGAAGAGCCAGCTCTCTGACCTCTCTTCTGGTGTCTGTTATCATTGAGAGTAAGATATTCTCTGGGTGGGCAAAATAGGCGTTATTTCTGAGGACACGCTCCATAATCATCCGATGCTTTTTATGTAAGCCTTTAAGCAAATGCATGATATACCAAAAATTAGATGCTCCCTCATTTGCCTTTGGATGAAACTTTATCCAAAACCAGCCTGGAGCGTAAACCAGCATTATAGTTTTTACTAGGTCTTGGATGTTTTTGTCTGGATTCCGTGTAGAGACATATAAGCGGAGGATCCTGTTTGCTCGAGTTAGCCATCTTGCATGATGGAGGGCACCTGGGAATCTGGTGGCTAACGCTTGTGAGATGCGTCCAGATTGTATGCTAATGCACATTTCATACATACATTTTTGGTCACTGCTGAAACTTTTAACAATATCGGCCGCCGAAACTTCTTTAATGTTGCCCTCTACAGGGGTATAATCAACTATATCCAGTTATTATCAATTATTACGAAAGAAATCTTTTATAACTTGAAGAACCTAATCATTTTCATTAATCAGTAAAGTAACATAAATATCATCAACTGTTGCCGCAAAATAGAAGTCAACATCTTCCTTCCTTGACTAATCAATTTTAAAACTAGAAAGAGCCGTTTTGAGCAGAAAACTGAGATTTGTTTATAAAAAACCTCTGAACAGGTTAACCTTAAACCTTAACCTTAAAGCGCTTCTGCCTCAAGGGTGCGCTGCTCCCACGAAGTCCACTCAGCGCCTCCTGAGGCGGGGCCACGACGGGGTCGCCACCCTTCTTTTCTCTCGCTCCTGCCATACGATTTGGTCCCCTATTGAATTTGTGGGGGCTGGTCTGGCAGAGGAATACCCTGACACTGTGGGTTGGTCGGGTATGTTGGCTAAAAACATGTCCAAGTGTTTTTTAAAAGTATCTACTGGGACTGCACTTATATCTCTAAGGTACTGAGGCAAGGAGTTAAACAGGCGAGAACCCTGCCTAGAGATACTATTATATTGAAGGGTTTGAATCCTTCTCAGACTGTTTGGTGGGAGGTGATATTTTTTACACATTCTGCCAGTTCTTGTTAAGGGGGCACAATTGGTTCAGTATTGGGGGCAACTAAAAGCCCTTCTAGAATTTTCCAGGTGTAGATTAGGATGTATCTCTCAAACCTTCTCTCTATGGAATAAAGGTTGAGGCCTCTAAGCCTATCCCAATAGTTTAATTTGTTTTTACTCACCTGTTGCCCATCAGGTTGTTTAATGTACGAGGTAAAGGTTCTTTGTAGGCCCTCAATTTTTTGCAATTCATTCTGTTTGTGGGGAAACCATAATTGAGAGCAGTAGTCAATGCGTGGAAGGACAAGTGATTTCCACAGGGTAAGCATGGTCATACTGTCCCTAGTTCTGAATGTCCTCAGTATATCCTATTAGTTGTTTGCATGATGAGGTTACTTTGTCAATGTGCCTGTTGAATGTTGCATCTTCAGATAATATAATCCCTAGATCCCTGACATGATCAGTTTGTGCAATATCTTTTCCTGTGGGTCCAGTGTAGTTGAATTGTTCTTTCAGGTATTTATTTGGTCCATACTTAATTAGTTCAAATTTGTCTTCATTGAAGGCCATATTGTTTGCATCTGCCCATGCATATATAGTTTGTAGATCTTTTTGTAGCTCTACACAGTCTTCTTTTTCTGTAATTGGTCTTAGTATTCTGGTATCATCTGCGAATGACAGGAGAGAGCTTCCTAGGTTACAGTTTATATTGTTTAGCATTATAATGAATAGAATTGGTCCTAGTACTGTGCCTTGCGGCACTCCACTAATCACTTCTTTTCTATAGATCTTGCTCCATTTACAGTTGTTATTTGTTTTCTGTCAGAGAGAAAAGCATGGATCCATTTTCCTACTTTTCCACAAATACCAAGTTCTTTTAGTTTATGGAATAATATACCATGGTCAACCTTGTCAAAAGCTTTTGCAAAGTCTAGATAGATGACATCAACATTGTGGTTTTCTCCCAAGTATTGTAGGATTATATTGCAATGGTCTATAAGTTCAGTAAGGCAGGATCTCTTGTGTCTGAAGCCATGTTGAAAGTCTTCTAAGAGATGTTCATTTTCTATAAAACTGACAATGTGCCTTTTCAGGACTTTCTCAAATATTTTAATAATATGGGAAGTCAAATATGGGTCTATAGTTTTTGGCTTCCTTTCTTTTGCCTCCTTTGTAGATTGGGGTAATATTTGCTTGTTTCATGATTGATGGTATTCTACTGGTGTCTAGTGAGGATCTCCACAGGATTTTCAAAGGCAGAGATAAAGTATGTTTGCATTCCTTAAGAATCTTGGCTCCAATTCCATCTGGACCAGGGGCTGAACTCCCCGGTAGCTCTGTTATTGCCTGTTGTATATCTCTAGTGGTTATTTGTATATCTTCCAATAATGGTCTGTCTTGGTCATTTTCTTCTCTATCAAAAAATGCTGTAGTTTTTATTTTCTTTGCTACTACAGGGGTACTCCAGCTTAAAGCATATTGAGATTGTAAAATGTTTGCCATTTCCTGTGTATTAGATGTGAGAGTTAGTCCATCTTTAGCAAGCAATGGGCCAATGCTCGCTTTGATAACTGCTTTGCGTTTAGCATAGCTAAAGAAGAATTTGCTATTTTCCTTTATAGTGCCAATAGCTTTGTGTTCATTATCAATATTCTCTCTTATGGTTGACTCCTTTATTTTAAGTTCTAACATCAGTATCTGATTCCGGATGTTACTATGTCTTGTATCACTTAATTGCTTTGTCAGTTGTTTAGATAGCTTTGTTCTCTTTCTCATAAGTGTCCTTCTGTATCTGTGCTCTTTTGTCCGGTGCTTCTGTGCACTATCGTTTTTCTTTGGTGTGTGTTTGTATAATGCTGATGACAGCAGGTATTGTATTCTACTCCAGCATTCTTCTGGCTTTAGGTTTTCTAATTCATCTTCCCAGTTTATTTCTCCCAGACAGTTATTTATTGATGTCCAGTCTGACTTGTGCAGGTTTAGGTCAGAGTATGGCAAGTTCGTTTGGCATGGGTCTTGCTTACATTTGTGGAGGGACAAGTTTGTGAATATGTGCATGACATTGTGGTCGGAGTGTATAGTTGGTGTTATAACAATGTGGTCAATTGTAGTTGCATTATTTGTCAGCACTAAATCTAGGATATTATTTTTTCTAGTTGGGCAGTGGACATGTTGTACTAGGAGCAGTTTTTCCATAAACTCATTCAGGTGTTTTGATTTGGACCTTTTTGTCCCTGATTTCATACCACCATATTGGTTCCAGGTGCAATTTGGGAGATTAAAGTCTCCTGTAATGATTAAGTCTCTTGTTGAGTCTACAATAGCTGGGCATTGCCTGATTTTTTCCAGAACTTCAGTGAGCTCTAGATGGGAGCTATCTGGGGGGCTATAGATATTCACTAGTATTATGTCTTCTTTATTTATGCTGAGCATGATGATTAGGAGTTCACAGGCTCCATTTGAGTATGCCATGAGCAGTTCACTTTGAATGTTTTCAGGGATGTACATCAGGACACCACCATTTAGACGGTCTTCTCTGTCACATCTAGGGTGGTGTACCCTTTGATTGCAATTTCACTACTCATGATCATGGGGTTCAGGTGTGTTTCTGTGAGGGCTATAACTGTGCTAGTAGTGTGCTCCACTAGGCTCTTTAGGTAAGGTACTTTGGTATGGTTTGAGTTTGGGTAAAGGCCCTGGATGTTTAAGTAAATTATTGATACATTTGTGGAGCCATTTGTTTCATCTCCCACATATAGGGCATTTGAAGGGTTCCTGCTGGGGTTCTCGTTTGCTTTTGTATGAGGAGCCCAAGTGAGCTTTGAATGTCTTGTATTTGTTTTATGAGGTGGTAAAACCCCAATGGGGTTTCATGGTTGCTTGCTGTACTATTTTCACCAGTGGGCTTACCTGGACCCGCTACATCAGCATAAGATCTGGGTGCAGGAATGGTATTTGGTCTTTGGTTTTCTTGCACCCCTTGGGCCAAATAGTGCTGAGGGATAGTAGGCTCACTATCCTGGTATTCTCTCCGTTGAGTTTGATGTGGTTGGAATCGGATTGTTCCCTTCAGGTGGGCCAGATTGCAGTTCTCTTTAAAACAACTTCTTTCCCACCATGAGCTCTGGCAAATTTGGGACGTGAAAAAAGTGTTAGAAGCTGACGAGGAAGCTTCTAACAGTGGCTGTATCCTCCAGCGCGGGACACGTCAACGCGAAGAAGAGGCGACGTCAAACCAAAACATCAACGCGCTGGTGGCCAAACTTCCTCAAATCTCCGTGCAGCGGGCTGTCTACGGTTGGCCAGACTGGCAGTCGACGGCCTGTTGCCTGGCACGGTCAGAGTGCCGATCAGCTCCCGGGGCCGGACCTATTCTCAGCGTGCTATTTTTTCAATTACAGGGAGCAATTCCGTGCTCCCCGAACTACTCTTACTCTCTGGCGACATTAAGACTAATCCAGGCCCCACTACAACTTACACATGTCACCATACACAAAGACATAGACACAATAGCACTATGAGACACATACAGATGTATAATATTAACATATTACAGTACAACGTAGATGGCCTCACAAACAAAATCATGCAGCTTAGGGAATTCGTACACAAACAAAACATTCACATAGCACTTATACAAGAAACAAAACTAAAACGCACACACAAAACACCCACCATCCCTGACTTCACGGCGATCCGTCAAGATCGTACTGGGGGTCACGGGGTGGACTCATCACTTACATACGTAAAAGCATTAGCTACACTGATGCTACCCAAAACATTACATTTACAAACACAATCCAAGCAGATAACACGATAGAAATACAGGCAGTTAACATTAAAACACGCGCAAAACACAACACCACACTAATCAACATTTACATCCCACCAGATAGTTCACCTCAGGTGCCAGCCAATTACAATCCACAGTTACCCAATCTGGCCTCTCTCACTAATGTCATCTTAGGAGGAGACTTCAACGCCAAAGACACTAGTTGGTACCTGCCAGTGATGTAGTCGAGACCACCAAGTCCGAGACTGAGACCGAGACCGAGACCTGATCCTGTGAGATCAAGATCGAGACCGAGATCAAAGGTTCGAGATCGAGATCTACCTTCCGAGATCGAGACCCTTAAAATTCGAGACCGAGATCGAGATCGAGACCAAGCTTATGCCCTTTCAATTTGTTTTACACTATTATGGAAATTAGACTATGTTAAGTTATTCTATGCTTTATTGAATTTATCGGTACTGTTTTCTTTATGCTGTATTTCTTGCATTATTTTTGTGTGAAGCATTTTATTTTTTCAAATGCATATTGGATGGGAGGATAATCGTTTTAGGATAATCGTTTTTATCACGCCACAGAGGTTGACACGCCGTTTGGCAACATTAAGTGGCTTTATAATATATACTTATATATATAATATATATAATTCTCTATTTAGTGTTTCCATTTTCAATAAAATTAATGTGACGGGGGCGGGGGGGGGAGGCAAATTTTTTTGTAGCGCGAACCTAAAAAAATCCAGACACCCCCCCCCCCCCCCGCAAGACAAACGTGGCAACTCAAAACAGGGTGACTGGTTAGTGAATACCTTGAGTCCCTTACTTTTACAAACTTTCATAAACATTCTGAATTGTGTCTGTTCAACCAAGCCACCATCATGAGTATGCCAATAACATGTATTTTTCATTACGGTCTCGAAAGGTCTCGGGGAGAAAAACCGAGACCGCGTCTGTCGAGACCGAGATCGAGACCGAGATCTAAATAGCGGAGACCGAGACCGATCTCGAGACCTACATCACTGGTACCTGCACAACCAAAGCAACACCAGAGGCGGCAACATAGCCACACAACTAAACAGCCTCTTCATTCTTAACAATACAGAAGAACATACACACATACCACATCAAGCAGGATACTCAAACTCCTCCCCATACATAACGTTCTGTTCCTCCTCACTAGCAACACATACACAATGGAGAACAGAAAAACAACTGTCATCAGACCACCTGCCCATCATCATTACAACACATTCTACACTTTGCCCTGACAGCCTTAGGCACACTTACAGAAATTACAAGAAAGCTGATTGGGAACAGTTCAAAATACAGACTGAGGAACAATTCACCACATTAAACAGCACACCCATCATAAACATCAATACAACACTCAAGACATTTAATCAGATCATCAATAATGCAAACAAATACATACCCAAGGGCAACTTTAGGACATACAACCCAAATTACACTAGAGAAATAGCCCACCTCATAAGGCAACGTAACAACCTCAAATATAACACAAACACCACAGAAGCCAGAAAACAGCAGATACAAAAGCTCAACACAGAAATAAACAACAAACTCAAAGAAAAACAAACAGAAACATTCACGGAATTCATAACAACACTAAACCACTCCACAGATGCATCCAGGCTATACAAGACTATAAACAGCATTACCCACTCTAACAGCGGCATTCACACCTCACACGCGGCTATCTATCGCAGCCAAAATAACATCCCAACATACACACAACAAGCTAACATTCTAGTTAATCACTACGCAAAGATAAGTCACTTAAACAGAGACAACAACCAGAAACACGCAGACAGACAAACAGCCAGACACAAGAAAACCTACAGACTCGACACGACCATTACACCCTTCAATACAGACCAGACCACCAAGATCTTACTTTGCATGTCTATAACTTCCTTACTTTGCATGTCTGTAACTCTCTTTTCTTGCATGTTTGTAGTTTGCATGGTATGACAGTGAGTTAAGACTGTGTTTGCATGGTTTGTAAGCGTTCTTATTTTACTTCTTTTCATCTTTCACCCCTCTCCTATTTTCTCCGACTATTTTTCTGACTTGTCGGCAGTGGCCGGCGGATGATGATGGTGAGTCTTTTTTCTGAATGAATGTTAACCCACGAGTGATAGGTGTTCCTCCTTACTTAACCCCTTATTCTCTTCTCTTCTCTTAACCCCCTACTCTTTCCTTTCTCTCGGGCTAACCTTAGAGTGGATCTTAGGGTCTTTGTTAGCCTTAGCTTCGGTAGATCTGTAGATCATCAAAAACATTAAGAATTCGAAGGCTACTGGACCAGACAACATATCTAACATACACCTTAAACACTTGGGCCCACAAGGAATACTAGCTCTCACAAATATCAGCACATATTCATACCAACACTGTATTATTCCTGACATATGGAAACAAGGTAAAATTATTACACTCCTCAAACCAAACAAAAATCCAACAGAACCAGCTTCCTATAGACCCATTACTTTACTATGTACACCTTCCAAAGTAACAGAGAGACTAATCTTACAAATCACCAACCGACACATTCCACTATCGCCTACTCAACATGGATTCAGACCTCACCACTCAACCACGACATTACTCACTAAACTCACGCAGCACATCATGGATGGCATCAACTCCAGACGACCAGCTCAACGTACACTATTAGCAACAATAGACATTAGCAAAGCATTTGATGCTATCCCACGCTTCCCTCTCATAAACAAAATACTGAACACAAACATGCACAATAACACCAAAAGGTGGCTGAGCAACTATCGTTCAGGAAGATACTCACATGTCACATTTAATGGCAAGTCATCCAAAAACAAGCTTTTTCCGAACGGGGTCCCTCAAGGCTCTGTTCTCTCACCAACACTGTTCAACTTATACATGCATGACATTCCAACACCTATAGATAACAAGCTTACCTTATTATCATATGCAGATGACATCACTCTAACACCCACCCATAACAACATCGACACCGCTACAAATAACCTACAAACATACATAAACAGTATACAAGACTGGCTTACACACAATAGACTCAAAGTAGCGCCCACAAAATCAACCATCACCTTGCTTACAAGCAACACAACAGAACACCAAGTAATTCCACAGCTTACACTAAACAACATCAACATTCCACACACTCACAGGACCAAAATACTTGGGGTCACATACAACACATCATTATCTTTTGCAAACCACAGTCAGGATATTAAAAACAAATGTACGTCAAGACTTAACACGATTAGGGTACTAACAGGCACAAACTTTGGACACCAGCAGGAAACAACATCACTCATATACAAACAATATATTCGCTCAGTTATGGACTATGCTAGCCCATGCTAGGCACCCATTATCTCAAACACACACATAAACACCTTACAGACAATACAAAACAACGCACTTCGTATCATTACAGGATGCACTCAAACAACACCAATAGAACACCTGCACACAGAAACAAAAATACTGAAAGTTAGGGAACATTTAGACATGAGGGGAACACAATTCATGGCAGCAGCGACAACTAACCCACAACACCCTTGCCACTACATGTACAATCATGCACCAACACCTTGCACCATTAAGGTAACACCAGAGAGACATTATAACCAAATACTCCATTCCATACCACTCCCCACAGACATCACACAGTACAGAAAACACATACACACACACACCTAACCCACAAAGCACTGACACGACTCGGTCCGAATGCGGTCCTAGGTGCGAAGCCGCCACCCATTAACAGGTCAGAGATCAGCCTGAGCAGATCGGATCGAGTTAACTTAGCACGATTCCGATGTGGACATCACCCCAACTTACAGACAATAAACACAGACTAGACAACTCCATAGACGGCACCTGCCACCTGTGCCAGGACACACCACAAACAATTGAACACATTATGACAGACTGTACCGCTCTAGCACAACGACGAACACAACACAACATCACTAGTGCGCTGAACCTCTGGTCCACTCCGGAGAGGGCGATCGGTTACCTGCGTGCCGCCGGCTTGCTCGATCAGGGTGGGCTGATCGGCTAAACAACAACAATAACTATATCCAGTTTGGTCAAATCCTCTCGGAGTTTATTTCCAAGAGAACCTTTGAAGGTGTTTGGTCCCGAAGTTTTTCCATCAATTGCTTCAAATACGTGCCTGAAGGGCAGTTCGTTTGCATGCAAAAGGCAAATCAGCCATTGTACCGGCCTGTCCAGATATAATTCACTCAATTTTAGCACTCCGCCAATCCTGCCAGTGTTCACTGGGGTGCCATCGCATAGCAAAGCTTTGAGGGATTCTTTGCTATTAGAATCAACTATAAAAATTATTATTTCATCTGCAATACAACAAGCAGTTCCATTATCTGGAGCTATATGATCCATGTAAACATCACCAGGTTCTTTGACTATTACATAATGTTCTTCGTACTCCATTCCCTTCTCTGTCTTAGTTTGATCTTTTCTACCATCAAGTCCGATGCCTTCAATCTGTGTGTTCTCTGATTTCAATTTGATTATGTTCTTTTTACCCACACGTATTCTTTCTCTTTCCACTTTTTTCCTATCCAACATATTGGTTTCGTCTAATATTCCCATATCCTTCAAAGCTGTATTTACTATAGCTGCAGTAGCTCTGTAACTTACACGGTATCTATCTGTTGTTATTGTTATCATAAATAATTCTGTTCTGATGGTTTTCTCTCAGCTCAAAATCCGGAACAAAGTCAATATCGTCGCTGTCATCATCAATTTCCATGCTCTCATCTTCCATAATATGTAAAGGGTCCAGTTTGCTGGTTGAGGCGACATTCATATCTAGGCTTATCTTGGCTCTTCTTTCTAATCCTTTAACTCTATCGTGAGTCCTTTTTCTTGCGGAAGTCGTTACTCTGTCGATTGGTCCTAGTTGGTTTTTTCTTTGTTTCTGCCCCACAAAAGACTCCCACTCAATCATTGGAACTCTAATATCACATCTGCAATCCGTTCGACTGATTTTTTTTATCGTAACAAGTACAAGTGCAAATATCAAACAATTCATCGAATGTCTCCACCGTCTGCTGAAAACTGTTGTTTCTTTGTTTTAATGGTACTTTATTTAGCTTTGCTGCAGATTCTATCAATCGTTCAACTTTTATAGCTATTCCTTTAAATCCTATATGTGGAAAGGAAAACTTCTCCCAAATGGCTTCCACATCTTTAGTGACAATTCTGTAACATTCTTTTGCTGTTCTAGAACCTTTCGAAATCAGTTCTTCTCGTTTTCTTACCATTAAATAATGCCTAAATACGTCAGCCTTTGAAGGAGTCATTGAAGGTGAAAATTCTGCAGGGTGACCAAGTGTTGAATTGTGCGTTTTGCTTCTTGTCACCATGATTTCACTTATTTAGGCCTCGTAGCATTAATAACAAGAAACTAATTGTTAAATTCTAGCAATTGAATCATTCAATCTGAATTTAATATAACTCATTCGGAATTAAATCATAACTCATTCAATCATAAACAATCTGAAAATAACAATCTGAAACTAAACAAAAAAACGTGACAATAATTTATATAATTCATTTAATCTATCTAAATTAATCTATGTAATCTATTCAATCTATCTAAAACTCTATCTAAATAATCTATCCAAATTAATCTACTCTACTTAATAAGACTTAATATAATGCATGATTGTCACATTTGGGGTTTATATCTGTGGAAAGAGTAAAATGGGGGGGGATGCTATGGAAGGGGTAAGTGGGGTCGCATATACTCATTTTTTTTACAAGATGTTGAGATCATCATTTCCAACTACGTGCATACTGTGGAATTGGAGAAACTCGATTTTTCATATGTTTCGACCCCCCCCCCCCCCAAGTACGCACACAGAGTGTGAGGTAAGAAGAGATATTCATAGAGCATTGCCACACTTCACGTTTCAAAATCAATGATTATGTAAGGCTATCGCGTTCGGGAAATAAATTTGCGAAGGATTTGAGCAAGGATGGACACGTGAAATTTTTAGTTAGGGCTATGAGACCTAAAGGTGAGATAATGATGTATTACGTTGGAGACTTGAATGGGGAAGAAATCGCAGGAGGCTTTTACCGCCAGGAGTTGCAGAAAACGACATTTAATTCAGGATAAAATATGTTTAAAATTGAAAAAATTTAGGCAGCAGAGGCTCAGGAAAGACAAAAATATACCTGGTGAAATGGCTCGGGTACCCAGAAAGCTTCAACACCTATATAAAAGCTACTGCAATAATGAAGCTTAAATAGTATGCAACATGGCACTTAACCATTTCTATGTCACACTCTCGTCCTCTTCTTCACTGTCTGTACATTAGGGCGGATCGAAAATGAGGTTTTTAAACTTCTTTTCGAAATTCAAATATGGCTAGTGCGGAAAATATGTGGGTGCTATAGATAATGACTGTGCATAAATATTAGTCCTGCAAAATTATATCTTCAGGTGCCACAAAGCCGTCGAAAAAAGTGAAATATAATGATTTTCTTATATTCTGCATTAGTACAATAACTGAAACTTACTTGTTATTATTATATATTAAGTGTTCCAATTACCAAAATAGTTACTGAATTACGCAGCTCTTAGTTTATTTAGATCAATGTTCTTTTGATTAATGATCTAAATAATCCAGAACTCACCACGAGGAGGTGGCTGCGTGTCGAGCTCCACCCATGCCCTCCCAACCACCCATCCTTGCGCATGTTTTTTTCTATTAAAGTTTTATTTAAACTTTATATTCAGCTTTACTTTCGAATGATGGCATTTTTTTACGTGACTGAAGTGTTGATCTTATGAAGCCATCTCGCGCGTTCAATCCAAATACTTTTGATGATGCTTCAGTCACTAATTTTACCATTCTTTCTACTACTTGTGTATGACAAGGGAATTTCTCGAATGGAGGGGTACTCTTGTTTTCTATGAATTCTTCAATCTCATTTTCTGTCAGGTGTCTTGTCACAGGTGGTTCAGTGACAATGCATTTTTGCCAATTAATTAAATCAGTATAATCAGTAGCTTCAAATTGAATAACAGGTACTGTGAAACGCCTCACAACTTTTTCCTTGTTTGTTTGCCTTGCTTTCTTTATTCGCCTCCACGCTAATTCTCTTATGGCGCTGCGGTCATCATGAATCATTGATGCTAGAATATTTTCTGGATTTGCAAAAAATGCATTTCTTTGTATGACAGGGTTTACAATATCCTTTACTTCGTCATTCAGTGTTCTTGTTAGTTCAATAGTTTTCAAAACATGTTTTGAGCCATTGACAAAAGACGTACTTTGCTTAATAGAAAACCACATTGGGATGTAGACCTTCATTATAAAAGAAGCAATGTTCATGAGGTTCTCAGATGGACTTACAGTTGAAACGTATAGACGAAGCAAACGATTTGCTGTAGTCAGCCATCGTGAATGTGCCATTTTGCCTGGACTACAATGAGCAAGATCTGGAGAGCAATATCCCTTTGTTATGGCCTGATGAATATCAATTAGATATTTTTGGTCGGTGCTAAGATCTTCACAGTCTACAGTTGGTTCCTCAGCATCAATCCTTTCAAACTCGACAATAGGAAGACTCTCACAGTTCTCTAATTCCCTGCCAAAAGGACCGGTGAATCCGCGGGGGCCAGATGTTTTTCCATCCAGCTTTGCAACTAAATGGCGTAATGGCAATTCATTGGCATGGAGCTGGCACACTAAATGTTGAACTGGCTTCTTCAGCTTCAATTCTATAAGCCTTATAACGCCTCCCTTTTCTCCAGTGTTGACTGCTGCACCATCGCATCCAATGGCAACAAGGTTTTCCAGGTTCATGTCATTATTTCCAATATACTCAAACATTCTTTACATATTTCTTCAGCTGATCCAGAATTCACAGAATAATGGCCCAAATAATCTGAACCAGGTTCTCTCACTAAAGTGATATGTTCTTCTGTTACCTTCTTCTGATATACTTTGGACTTTCTTGGAAGAGTGTAGAATCTTTTCGACCATCAAAATAGATTCCTCTGATTGGGACCTGATTTTGATCTTTCATAATTTCTGATCTCTTCTTTTGTCTTTCTCTTCTGATTTTACTCCTATCCACTACTTCAGATGTATTGTCAATAGAAACTTCTCCAATATCTTGCAATACTGCACTAACAATGAATGCTGCAGCTCGATCTGAAACTGCAGTCCTGTCACAAGCAGTAGCCACTGAAGGTAGATTTGTAGTTTTCCTTTTCTTGAATAATTGTTCTTCAGGTTGTTCGAGCTTTCTCTTCGAGCTAACTGGCTCTGGAAATGTATCGTCTGATATTTCGCCAGATTCACTTTCACTATTTGATGTCGATGATGATAATTCAACATTTGTATCCTGCAATTTCTCCTGTGAAGATTCTTTGGTGAGCCTCACAGCTTCTTTTTGCTTTCTTAGCAACGTAGATGCTTTTTTCTTTGAGAGTGTAATATCTACTCTATCAATAAACAGTTTTCTTTCACTCCTTTGATCTAAGAGGAACGTCACTTCTTCCTTTGGAACCGTTTTTTCTTTGGGACAAGAACATTGTGTTAGTACTTTGCACTTGCACGCTGCAATGTCAAAAAGTTTCGTGTGTGCTTCTTTTTTGAACATATCAATCTTTGCTTTGTAAGCTTCAGAATTTTTTCTGCTTTGGTATGGCTTCATAATGACACGATACTTTTCGTGGTAGCTTCTGAACATTGTTTCAATTCGCCTGTCTGACAGAATTGAGACGGAAGCACTTTCCCAAATTGTTTTCAATTTATCAACAACTTGTTCTAATATTTGAGATATTGAAGGATCTTTATTAGTATTCTGTTTCAAATCGTTTCTTACAAACAAGTAATATTTAAAAACTCCTTCGTATGTAGGAAGATTCCTGTGCCACAAATCTTCCCCCATACCAAACATGGGGCACTCAGTTGAGGCCCTGGTTGATTTTGCACAAACTCGAGACATTTTGAAAGTATACAAATCTGAAAAAGAAAGAGCTAATATCAATTATACGTTAATTTCAGTTAATAGTACATGGCAAACTTAGGGCAACACAATACAGAAATGCAAAATATAAGAAATATAGTTTAGACTATCTGAGTAACGCCAACAACAGAACACCCACCTGCTACGAGAGCGACAGCTACACTGAACCGAGGTACTCACGTGACAGCTGAGTGAGCTGACTATAGAAAACTGTTTTTAGAGAATAGAAACTTTTTTTAAAGGTTGACTGAGCTATTTTTATACAAGTGTGAATAAATTCTTGTCTATTGTGCATCGTGGACTCTTCTGTAATTATTGGTTAAAATCTGCTTTTTTCAATTTTTTTCAATAGTGAAGGTCATTGTGGCACCTGAAGATATTAATGTTATGATTTTAAATTTATACCGGCTTATTTCCTCACTACTCCACACATTTTCCACACTAGCCAATTTGAAAATTCGAAAAATGGTTTTTCACTCGGCCCTAATGAATACACGTATAGTTGTATTTGGAATGGATGATCGTCGTAGGACTGTGTATGTTTTTAAAAGCTGTGTGAGAGATTGTACAAGACCTCTACTTATTTTAGAAATGTCAGGAACAACGTATCTCCCCATCCGCAATATAATGGACCTTTACGCTAGTTATGATAATAGTCGAAAATATGGAAGGCATTATAATTTGTGTAAGGGATGTCTCGAGTTTGCTGATGATATAGTGAAACATTGTAAGGAATGCCACATGGTGTGTGAGCAGTGTAAAGGCTCCAAATATGAATGCCGTGTAGTTGAATCTGAGAAGAGGGAATGTGATGTCTGTAGGCGTACATTTTTCATTAATAAATGCTTTGCGTTCCATAAGTCAACTGGCACTTGCAGGAAAATGAGAATCTGTGAATGTGGTATGTTTCATATGATGGATAATTGGGGGAAATTCAAGCATAAATGTGATGAAATTCACTGTCCTATATGACGAGAAATATAAGGCTGATGAGTGAAGCATGTATGTTAAATGAAAGATGCGAAGCCTAAAAATATGCCTTGTGTAACTGTGTACTACGATATAGAAACTTACACAAACCCTGAAACCAAAGAGGTTATTCCAGTCTAGGGTGTGTCGAATTTTTCAACTTTCAAATTCTAAATATGAGGGGTGCTAAAAAGTTGCAGCATGACTTAGGAATTCTAAAGATATTTTTGTTAATTTAATATAATTTAGTTTTGCTTGGTAAGAAGCTACATAAAAATAGTGACTTTTTTGACTTTTTTGTGGAATTATATAATAATTATTATATTAATAATTATATATGCTGTATATATAATGCACTGCTGTTTTTGCTTATTTCACAGGTTGAAACATATTCATCAGTGTGCTGAAGATTACTTGTCCGTCAGTGCTACCATCCTAACCATTGGGAATTGACCTACAATGGCTTCTAAAAGGAGGACAAGGCTGGGGACATTCACACATATGAGCAACCTAATTGGAAGTGGTAGAGAGTTGTTGCCCTCTGAACTCCCAACTCTGCGAGACGTCCTGAAATATGGGCTACTGCTAAGAGAACAAAGTGGTGAGGATGTGAGAAACTACCCAGCAGCCAGTCTTGCAAAGGACATTTACCCTAAAGTGCTTGAAAAGTGGGAACGAGCAAACAGTTCTTTTGTAGCCCCCGTTGTAAATTCACGAGTCACAATCTTAAACAAGATCCAAGAGAGCTGGGAGCAGGCCAAAAACATATCTCTTGGGAGAGGAAAGCTACATGTCAAAGAGGCTTTCATTGCAAAACTTGACAAGCTTTTTGACATCCTCAGTTGCAAGTGTAAAATTGTTCTCTGCTCTGAATTTGGCTGCCTTGCAGATGCTGGTTGCAAAAACGAAACTCACATTAATTGTACGTGCCCTAGGGAGATGAAGATCCCTGTGAAGGAACTTGCTTTCATTAAAGGTCAGAGAGACAAGTCTGGTTCTATTGGACCACATCAGATTGGCTTGCCAGATCAACCTGAGCACAACAGACAAGTCAAACAGCAGAAGCGGCAAGAAGACGAAAGAAGAAGGCTTGCTGAATATAAGCAGACAAGTAAGCAGGATGTTTCAATGCCATCAAATGAAATAATTTTCTCTGATGATGAAAATGAAGAACAAATAGCTGATGCTTAAGATGGAAAGGATGGAAGTTATGAAGTGACATTAGAAATAAAGTACGTCTTCAACTTCCAATAAAAAGCCAGAGTACAACACATTAGAAATACCTAATGTTGCTATGCATAGCATCAGATATGGTGTTGGCCTGCGTGCCACAGCTGCCATCACCACTGCTGCCTTTATGGATGCTGGCTTGATCACTGAAGAAGACAAGAGACTTGTAGTTGATCACAATAAAGTCAAGAGGGCCCATGAAAAAGTTATGAGATCCCTGGATCAGGAATTTGATGATCTTTGTAAGAAGGGTGAAATTGACTGCATCTTCTTTGACGGCCGTCAAAATACAACTAAAGTTATGCTGAAAGCAGACAATTCAGATCGTCAGTTCCCCAGCATCATCAAAGAAGAGCATTATTCTGTGTGCAGTGAGCCAGGTGGAAGATATCTCTACCCCTTCACTCCTGAGAAAGGCTCAACGAGAAAAAAACCTGCTGAAGTTATTGCTGATAATCTTGTAGATTTCATGTAGAAGAAGGGCATTGATAAAAGCCTGCAGGCCATTGGAGGTGATTCTACAAATGTTAACACTGGCTGGGAGGGTGGTTCCATGCATTGGGTAGAGGTCAAGTTTGGCCGTAAGCTGATCTGGTTGGTTTGTGCCATCCACACTAACGAGTTACCCCTGCGACACTTGATCACAGCACTGGATGGGAAGACCTTGTCTAACAACAAGTGGACAGGTAACATTGGCAAGATGCTAGACACTGCAACCGAACTTGAAATTGATCCTTCATTCACCAAACTCTCAATTGGAGAGCCTCTTGCTTCACTGAGTGACAATGTCGTAAAGGATCTCTCTACTGATCAAGCGTACGGGTATAGGATCACACAGGCCATAAGGACAGGAGAACTTCCCACAGATCTGGCCCTTCTTGAAATTGGTCCAGTGAGCCATTCAAGGTGGTTGACAACAGCAAACAGGCTTTGTCGCATATGGGTTTCAAAACATGGCCTTAAAGGCAAAACCCTCAACAACTTAAGACTGATAGTGGAATACATTGTTGGTGTGTACTACCCCTGTTGGTTCAACATCAAAGTAAAACACTCTTGGGTGGAAGGCCCACGCCACATCTTGTTTCAGCTGCGGCTAGTTAGGCTGCAAAATAAGGCTGTAGTGGATGCTGTTTTGCCAACCATCAAGCGCTCAGCATGGTATGCATTCAGCGAAATGATAATCCAGACACTCTTGTGCTCAGATGACAGTGAGGAGAGGAGAGCTGGTGTCCAAAAGATTGTTGACATGAGGGGTGGAGATGATGACACACTTGGAGATCTTTCTGTACGTCCCAGGAAGACACCTTCCATCAACCCCAGTGCTTCTTCCGTGTTGGAGCTGACAGACTGGTCTGACGGGGTATTTGAACCTCCTTTGACATGTAAACTGACTACAGCGGAAGTAAAGAAGTTCTTTGACAAGCCTATGCAAGTTCCACAGTGGCCCTGTCATGCTCAGTCAATAGAGAGGTGTGTGAAACAAGTCACAGAGGCAGCAGGCAGGGTGTATACACATGAGAAACGTGAGGGCTATATCAGAGGCCAAGAAGCAAGTCGGCGGCTGATGTCCAAGAACGAATCAAAGCAAGACTTGATGAAACTTGTTTAAATATTTTTTTTTACTGATGTCATTACTTTCTAATGTTGTTTTATGATTACAAGGATATGTTTTATGATTACTAGGATATGTTTTATGCAGAGAAACTAAAATTTTTATTGCATTACCTGACATTTTGAGAAGCTAAAATTAATAAATGTTGTTTTCCGAGAGCAATTTATGTGCTTTTTAATCAAACGTAGATTTACCAAGCTAAGTGTTGAGCAATCACAAAAATAATAGCAGATTTGAATTCTTCACATCCAAAAACATATTTTTAAAACCCCTCAGTGAAGGAATTGGCAAAAATTAATTTTCACCTCCCAAATTGACACACCCATCTACTTATAAGCCAGACTATCTGCGATGAGTGCATGGAGGTTGAGTGTGATGAGTGTCACAAATGTGGTAAACGGACGAATGTTTTTAAAACGATCGCACACGACAGCCCTGTGAAACTCTTTGTATCATATATTGTCAAGTTAGCGGACAAGTTAAAAAAAATGACTGTGTATATTCTTGCCCATAACGGGGAAAAATTTGACGCACAATTCCTTTATAAGGAACTGCTTGAACACGAGTCATCTGAGATATTTACAGGCGACCCCTCGAAAAGGGGAAGCAAACTTATACAAATGCAGATAAGATGTAATGATCAGTTTAAAGATACTTTATTATTCACATCTTGTAAACTGGCCAAGCTACCCAAGGTCATGGGTGTAGCCGCCGAAGTTTCAAAAGGGTATTTCCCTTACACTTTCCTCACTAGCGACACTTTAAATTACGTAGAACTACCTCCTCCCAAACAATACTTTAACTACACCAACATGAGTGATAATGAGCGTGAAGATTTTGACTGCTACTACAACAGTTTTAATGAAACTAATCCATGCAGTATAGCTGAGGAATGTGAGCGTTATTGTGTGAATGATGTGCGCGTGCTTAGAGTATGTTTCCAGGCCTTTAGAAGGATGTACATAAACCGTTTCAACTGCGATCCGCTGCAAGTCGCAAAAACAATCGCCTCATTGTGCATTACTGTGTTCAAGAACAACTTCATGCCTAAAGACACCTTAGCAGTCATTCACAGAAATAACCCTCGCAGTTATGGGCACAAGGCTATTTATTGGCTCATACACTGACAGCAGTAGACCGGAGTATACATAAAACACGCCCGCAACACGGGGGAAGTACCCATTAAGGTCAAAGGTCATATTTTTATGTTGATGGTCTAAGCGAAGAGCGTGTCACTGGTGAGAAGACTGCGTACGCCTTTAACGGTTGCTGCTGGCATGGATGCACACGTCCTGAGTGTGGAATCGTAAGAGATATCCACCGTAGATATCCTGCCAACAGTCTTGCATGGACCCGCACCCCCGATCAACTTATAGGTACACAGTTCACTCACAACATCTTGTGGGAGCATGAGTATGATGCACGGATGGAAACAGATGGACAGTACCGTGAAGAAATAAACACGACCAAGCGTTGAATGGTGCTGGACCCTCTCAACTACGGTGATAGCTTGTTCGAAGGGCGTACAAACCCATTCAAGCTATACTTTCCACCTGCGGAGGGCGTGAAACTCCATTACTACGACTTCTGTTCTTTGTATTCCTACGTGATGAAGAACAATCCTTACCCTGTAGGTGCACCTGAAAAACTGGTGGGACCTGACCTGCCCACCATCGAGGTGTTCTCAACAAATATGAACAAGTACTATTTCGGTCTTTCTTTCGTAGACGTGCTCCCCCCTCGCGATTTATGGATGCCGATCTCACCCGTCGTTATAGATCACAAACCATATTTTCCCTTTGCGTGAAGTGCGCAGAGGAGAATAATGGGTTCTGTAATCAGCCATCCGCCATGGTTACAAAATATTGAAGATATATGAGGTGTGGAGGTTTCAGAAATTCCCCTACCTTTTCACGCCGTATATAAATACTTTTTTTTGAAGGATAAAGTAGAAACATCAGGCTACCCGCGAGCGGTTGAGAGCAAGGGTGAAAAATCGGCTTATATTCAGCGTTACCGTGACCGCGAAGGGATACAATTTGACCGTTCCCAAATTGTAAAGAACCTTGGTAAGCGCTTCAGTGCAAAGTTATGCCTAAATAGTCTTTGGTGAAAGGTTGCACAGAATACAGGTAAGAGGAAAGCTCACCTAGCCCAAAGTTATAACGAGGTGTGGTATTATGCGAATGCTCCCGATAAAGAGGTTATGGAGATCGTGAATGTTGGTAACACGTACATAATAAAGTACAACATCACCGAACTGGCCACAGATACCTCACGTATTACAAACATACCTGTAGCCAGCTTCACAACGGCAGACGCACGCATCAAGCTTTGGGGACTACTTTACACTCTTGGGCGGAGGGAGCTGTACGCTCACACAGATAGCGTAATATTCACAGAGAGGGAGGGTGAATACATACCGTCTATTGGTGAATTCCTCGGAGAGTTGACTGACAAGTTCAAGAATGAGTATGGTAATGGTGCATACTCTGACTCCTTTGTATCAACAGGGCCAAAAACTTATGGAGTGCGGGTGAGGGTGGGGAAAGAGGTGAAATATATCGTGAAGGCGAAGGGCATTACGCTTAACCCTTTAACGCCGGAATTGTTTGTAGGGTTAAGTTATGAATGCGTGTATTTGATAGGTTACCAATATGTAGAGGTTGTCCTTTTAGGGTTAATCTGGCGAACCGACGGGTCGTTAACGTTGACTCGTTGAAGGAGCTAGTGTGCTTAGAAGATGAGGGTGACCAACCACCCCAACTGACTGTAGGAACCCACAATTTTCGGGCACAGAAACTGGGGTGTGTGAAGGGACTTAGGGGGACAAAGGTGTGTCGTAACACCTATAGGAAACGTTACCAGGTGCCTGGCACCTATGATACCGTACCTTTTGGGTACCATAGTACCTGAATATCATATATGTCTATTGTTAACGATATGTTTATTTATTACGTATATTTGAATATGTAAATGTTTCAATTACGGTTTCATTTTCTCCTTTGTGTGTGTGTGTGTGTGTGTGTGTGTGTGTGTGTGTGCGTGCGTGTGTACAGGAAAAACTGTAAGCTCAATCAAAGGGTCACGTGACTCCTGCTACTACCTGGGCATATCTCTACCCCTGCGTGCTCAGTTGGCCGCTGCAAGCCCTGGATCTCAGACGTATATTTGAAGAATTCTCACGTAGAAGAAAAATAGTGATGGCGACTTTTGATATTGCGTGTTCGACATTTATGAAGTGGTATTCGGTAAAGTCGGAAGATGTGGTGAATATTGAAAGACGGCCTAGCACCCCCCCGCCCTGAGACTTTTAAGGCTACAGTGAACCGCGCGAAGCTTGAGGAACAAGATGTTCAAATACTTTATGGATATTCTGGCGAGAGCATTGCCGGATTTCGCGGAACAAACGATGTAATGGACTACGTTGTAGAGCTAAACTGTATAAAAGCGTACATATACCGTGAGGTGAAAGAAACAACGCGTGCAGAAGAGAACGAACGGGTATGGGTAGTGAGACTTGCTGGTGTGTGGTGTGACAGGCGGTATTATGTCATGCTGCATCATACCGAGTACAAGTACCCTGTGGCTGAGAATGTAAACCTTGTCATCATAGACAAGCTAAAGTACTTTTACCACTACATTCATATATATCATGACGAGGTTCGCAGTGAGGTTGTGGCTAAAGGCCTGTGTGAGTTTTTAATAGAATTTAGAAACGAGTATAGACTGTTAAACAAGAAGGATAAATACGGGCACATGTTTCTCTCAAATAGTGCGCCGGATTGTTAATGTGTTTAGTTTGTGGAAATGAACGTCTAGTGCGCATTCCGATAAAACATTAAAACCGATATTGCCATGTATCGGAAAATTGACGGGTATAATGGGTACAAGTACTCGCATGATTCTTTCATGCTGAAACAAACCCGTACACGAAACATTAACGCTTGGTATGACTCACTCCTCCACACCTGTCCCCGAGCCAAACAGCGCACCGGTTGCTCATAGTCATCTCAGAGCTTGACCCAACTGGTTGTGCACACTCACAATAGAAAACGATGGAGCTTCCTTTGAGCAGCATTCTCAATGCCGTATACGACGTGTCCGTGTCCGTTGCCATTCTCGTACATATATTAAATTGTTGTATATTTTTATCCTGTACTAATATTATTATTTAAGAATGTATATATATCCTTTGCTTAGTGTGTGTATTTTTGTTGTATATTATTTCTGAATGTATATCTATTTCCTATATATTTCATGAATTATTTCCCTTAACTCGCCTAAATAAACAGAATGATATAATGGTGTTTTATTTATTTCTTTTGGTGTATATATAAACGATATTAAGGAATAACTGGGGAGATGGGAATATATATATATATTATATATATATATATACCTTATGTACCTTATGAACCTTATGTTGTTTCGTGTGTTGGTCTCTCTTCACACGGAGGTCAAGCTGGTGGCCCCGCCTCTAGGTCTGGCCTGGTGGAGGAGCGAGTTACTTTCTTGCGCTCTCCACCGTACATAACCAGGCACGCCCGGCTCATCTGGTACTGTCCTGAGCCAGGCATCCAGTCTTTTCTTGAAGACTTCAACTTTGACCCCCGTTACGTTTCTGAGGTCCTTAGGAAGCTGGTTGAAAAGTCTTGGCCTCCTGACAACCAAGCTATTTTCCTTCAGGGTTGAGGAGGTCCCTTGTCGTGCTTTTAATTTGGGAACACTACACATTCTGCCTTTCCTATTTTCCAGTGTTATTTGAATGGTAATTGGGTTTAGTTTTAGGTTTGGTACCAGTTTTTCGATCATTTTCCATATGTAGATTATGATGTACCTCTCCCTTCTTCTTTCCAGTGAGTACAGATTTAGTTTACGTAGTCTTTCCCAGTAGTTGAGTTCTTTGCAGCCATCAATCTTGGCTGTGAAATGCCTTTGCGTTTCTCCTACTTTATTAGTTTCTTCCTTTTTATATGGGGACGTCAAAACTGAGCAGTATTCAAGTTTTGGTATAATCAGTGTTTTTAGCAGGGGAATCATTACTGTCCTGTCCCTTCTCTTGAACGTTCTTAGAACCTGTACGGCGACTCTTTTTGCTTTATTTATCGCTATCTGATTTTGTGTTTCGAATTTCGCATCATCTGTCATTATTATCCCGAGATCAATCGCTTTCATGCTTCTCTGAATTTCCTGTCTATCTGGAGCATAATATGCAGTCTGTTTAAGTTCTTCTTTTCTACCATATCTCAAGAGCTGAAATTTCTCGACGTTGAATGACATGTTGTTGTCTTCTGACCATTTGTATATTTTGTTCGTGTCCCTCTGCAAGGCCTCCACGTCATGTACATCGCTGATTTTTCTGCTGATCTTTGTATCGTCTGCAAAGGATGTTACTATACTATTGCTGTTTACTCCGCTGTCTGTGTCTGTTAGCATGATAATGAACAGGAGTGGGGCCAGTACTGTCCCTTGTGGTACTGAGCTGCGTACTTCCGATTCTGATGATGATATACCTTGAATTTTGACGACCTGCAGACGATCACTAAGGAAGTTGTAGATCCATTTTCCCACTTTGCCTGTTATTCCCATGTCTTTAATTTTATGTCCTATTATACCATGGTCACATTTATCGAAAGCTTTAGCAAAATCTGTGTATATAACATCGTAGATGTCATTGCCTTCCAATGCATCTAGGATATTGTTGTATTGCTCTATCAGTTGTGATAGGCATGATCTACCTGATCGGAATCCATGCTGATTTTCGTTGAATCTTTCCCGTGTCTCCAGGAAATCATAAATTTTCTGTCTAACTATTCTTTCAAATACTTTGGTGAGGTGGAACGTCAATGACACTGGTCTATAGTTCTTTGCTTGAGATCTGTCCCCTCCTTTATATATAGGGACAATGTTTGCTCTTTTCAAGATGCTCGGTATTTCCCCAGTGTCTAGGGATCTTCTCCATATCCAGTATAAAGGTGTAGCTATTTCATTTTTACAGTTTTTAATCAATAATGCGTTCCAATTGTCCGGACCTGCAGCTGAATGTAGTTTCATTTGTTCTATAGCTCTCGCTACATCTTCTGGTGTAAACTCAAAGTCTGTTATATACTCTCCTTGCAATTCCTCTTCAAAGAATGCATTTATGTCAGCTATCGCTTTGTCACTTTTTGGGGTACTGAAAACTGATTCATATTGAGCTCTCAATGTATCAGATATTTCTTTTGGATCGTCGGTTAGTTCATTATTTCCCGTCCTTAAGGGCCCAATAGCGGCGCGCGTTTTTGTTTTCCTTTTTGCATAGCTATAGAAGTATTTTGGATTTTCCTTTATTGCTTCTACCGCCTTTTCCTCTTCCCTCTCTGTATGGTCCTTAATCAGGGCTTGTATTTCCCTATCGATACCGTCCAGTTTTTCTTTTATTATTTTCCTGCCATTATCTCCGCAGTTTCCTAACTTCGCCTCCACTCTCTTTCTTTTGCGGAATAGTCTTCTCTTTTGCCTTTCTAGCCAGCTCCTCTTTCCTTTTGGCTGTGATTTCGGAGCATATTTTTCTAAAATTCTCAGCGTTTTTTCCTCCAAAGTTGTTAGCATTTCTTCCGTTGTTTTATTCTCGAAAATTGTTCTCCATTCTATTTGGGCCATGTGCGATCTGATTGCTTCCCAATTTATAGTCTTCGAGTTTAAGTTAAAGGCCCCGAATTTACTTCTTTCCACAATATGTGTATTGTCTTCTAATGCTGCCATCATATTTGTTGATATCTCGATTAAGTTGTGGTCTGAGATAATGGTTGGGATTATTTTTATATCAGCAATCAAGTTCGTGTTATTCGTGAATACCAGATCCAGGCAGTTATTTTTTCTGGTATTTTCTGTTAGCTCCTGTGTCAGCATAAACTCGTTTGTGAGAGCCATCAACATTTTTGCTTGTTCCTGATCTTCTCTTGTGCCCCCCTTGTCCTGGTGAATATATATATTCCTATTCACCTTTTTGTATTTTATAAATGGGAAGTTAAAGTCTCCGCAGATCATTATATTGGGGGATGGAGGGTTTATGGCCTTTATTAGCTTTCTAATGTCATCAATGGCCTACGAGAATTTTTCGGTTGGGGTGCTTGGAGGTCTATAGATGACTATTACTATCAAGTAATATATACACACACCAAATGGCTGGTTACGCCTTCTATGCCGACTGACGGGTTTATAAGCCAACTGTCAAGAATATCTGAATAGCGCAATCTGCCAGCTGAAAAGTTATATATATACACATACATCTGCCCTCTAAGTCTTCTTAGCCAACTGGCGGATTTCGAGTTCTAAGCGAAGTGATGCTACCTGAGCTCTCATTAAGCGTCTGCATCTCGCAGGCGCTGGATGGTCTCTTTCTCTCTCTCATCCTCTCTCTCTCTTAGGTTAGGTATACCCCTTTGGGGGGTGAGGCCGTCCCACCTTCTTCCCCAAAGATGTTAGGTGGGCTCTCCCATCTTGCTGAGAGAATCCCCCCTTTTTTGGCACTATGGTGGGTGGCACTGGGAGGTAACACCTTGCAACAAGGGGGATGGCATTGGCACAAATTTCATCAACATTGCATTTGCCCTCGTCCATTTTTCGGCCTTACTACTAGGGTCCCTCAAGGCTCTGTTCTCTCACCAACACTATTCAACTTATATATGCATGATATTCCTACACTTACAGATAACAAGCTTACCGTATCATCATATGCAGATGACGTCACTCTAACATTCACCCACAACAACATCGACACCGCTACAAATAACCTACAAACATACATAAACAGTATACAAGACTGGCTCACACACAATAGACTCAAAGTAGCGCCCACAAAGTCAATCATCACCTTGCTAACAAGCAACACAAAAGAACACTAACCAACACTAAACATCACGAAACAACACCAACATTCCACACACTCACAGGACCAAAATACTTGGGGTCACATACAACACATCATTATCTTTTGCAAACCACATTCAGGACATTAAAAACAAATGTACATCAACACTTAACACGCTTAGAGTACAAACAGGCACAAACTTTGAACACCAGCAGGAAACAACATCACTCATATACAAACAATATATTCGCTCAGTTATGGACTATGCTAGCCCATGCTCGGCACCCATTATCTCAAACACAGACATAAACACCTTACAGACAGTACAAAATAACGCACTTCGTATCATTACAGGATGTACTCAAACAATACCAATACAACACCTGCACACAGAAACAAAAATACTGAAAATTAGGGAACATTTAAACATGAGGGGAACATAATTCATGGCAGCAGCGACAACTAGCCCACAACACCCTTGCCACTACATGTACAATCATGCACCGACACCTCGCACCATTAAGATAACACCAGAGAGACATTATAACCAAATACTCCATTGCATACCACGCCCCACAGACATCACACAGTACAGAAAACACACACACACACACACACACACACACACACACACACACACACACCTGGCCCACAAAACACTGACACGACTCGGTCCGAATGCGGTCCTAGGTGCGAAGCCGCCACCCATTGACAGGTCAGAGACTAGCCTGAGCAGATCGGATCGAGTTAACTTAGCACGATTCCGATGTGAACATCACCCCAACTTACAGACATATAAACACAGACTAGACAACTTCACAGATGACACCTGCCACCTGTGCCAGGACACACCACAAACAATTGAACACATTATGACAGACTGCACCGCTCTAGCACAACAACGAACACAACACAACATCACTAGTGCGCTGAACCTCTGGTCCACTCCGGAGAGGGCGATCGGTTACCTGCGTGCCGCCGGCTCGTTCGATCGGGGGGGGCTGATCGTTTAAACAACAACAACTTTCAAAGTGCAACTTCTTACAGGAATCCCTGGTATACTTAGGATTTCTACTATCATCCACTGCAATTAAACCTGATCCAGCCAAACTTGAAGCACTGGAAAGGTACCCTGTACCTAAAACCATCGACGACGCTCGTGCATTTATTGGATTCGTCAGATTCTATCGAAATTTTATCCTCCAATTTTCGAACATTGCTAAACCCATTACCAATTTGTTGCAGAAAAATGCTAAATTTAATTTGGGATCTGATCACCAACATGCTTTTGAAACTTTAATCGGTAAACTAACTTGTCAATTATCCTCCAATATCCCGATTACACCAAACCCTTTTTCATAGCCACAGATGCTTCCTCCTATGGACTAGGAGCCGTCCTATTACAGGACGTAGATGGTGCCAGTCACTTTCTCTCTGCACCTCAACGTAATTATTCCACTAAGGACCGAGAGGCCCTAGCGGTATATTGGGCTTTGAAAAAATTCCGAAATATCGTCTACGGCTACGATGTAACCATCAAAACTGACCATAAGCCACTCACGTATCTCTTCAAGGACAAACTACTTGAAGGACGGTTGAGTAGATGGGCTCTGTTGATTCAGGACTTTGCGGCAAAAATCGTATACAAACCGGGAAAACTTCAAGTTATTCCAGACGGATTGTCGAGACTCAAGCCCGACACCCAAGTGAATAAGATAGAAACTCTTCTTGTGTTCGACTACGAATGTCTGCAATATTCCCGACAACAGGACCAACACACCCAGAACCTTCGGGCTCGACTGGAACAAAAGGAACCATCGAAGATAAAAGAACAGTACAACCTAAAAGATGAGCTCGTACATTTTAAGAACGAAGACGGAAACGACCTCGTGGAAATACAAAAGGATCTCGTAGATATAACCATCGGACTTTGTTACGACTCACCTTTGTATGGCCACATGGGGCCGGATCGCACCATCAAGAGTCTTTTAGAGCGATACCATTTTCCCGAAATGAACGAAAAGGTACATGAATAAATCGCTGAATGCCCATCTTGTTTAAAACATAAAGGCAACGTACCATCCACAGCTCTCATGCATAAATTTCCAGTTTGCCAACGGCCCTGGCAAAGAATTGGAATGGACATACTAGGACCATTCCCTAACATCAAAGGGAAACCAGTACAACATTGTGTTTACGGACCACTTCTCGCATTACAGCGAAGTAGTTACCATTCCAAACCAGACCTCTGAAACTGTGGCAAGAGCCTTTGCGGAACGCGTCATCCAAAACCATACTACTCCTTCCATCCTAATTTCGGATAACGCCCTTAGTTTCATTTCCAAACTGTTCGAGTCACTCTGTAACATATGTAAAATTATAAACACACACATTGTGGCATACCATCTGCAGGCAAACGGCTTAGTGGAAACGCACAATCGGAAGATCTTAGAAGCCCTCCGCCATGTTGTCGATGCATCCTCCCTGTGGCGGATCCAGGAGGTGGTTCAGGGGGTTCGATCGAAGTCCCCTAAACCTAGGCTGACCATACGTACCGTTTTGAACGGGACAGTACCGTTTTGTATGGGTTTTTGTATGGGTTCTGTCACTGAAGAATAATTGTAAGCTCAATATGTTTATGTACTTACTTTTTCATGAATACAGAATATTACATAACCCCCGTCCCTTTTTTGCCATCCCAATGTCCCGTTTTTGTCTCAAGGAAATATGGTCAGCCTACCTAAACCAGAACCACTCTAAACCAGAAAGCCCGCTCCCAAAGCTAACTGACGGAACATACAAGTTAGTTTACAAACAACACTAAAAGCATGTAATATATCCTTTTGTTTTATTTGTTTCAGATCGTTAGTCGACCTTGAAACTTGGGAAGGGGTACCTTAGGACTACTATGTCTACGGAGAGATTGTCGGGCTTGGCGTTGATGAGCACTCATTACGTCACGCCCGTCGATTACGAAGCTGTAGTTCAACGGTTCGCTGAACAGCAACCCCGACGAATGGCGCTCGTCGATCCAGTCTTTGAGAGTCGGGAGATTAAATCTCAGTCAACACAAAACTTTGTCAAGAAATATAACTTCGCTCATATTAATGAACAAATCTAGAATGATAAAGTATGATTTTCAAAAGAAACTTAGGTTTTGATATTGTGAAATTTTCATAAACAGTGTTTCTTTAAGACTTATCACGAATTTTGTCTTTCCTTGTATAATTTTCTTACAAATCAGTACATAACTTAGATTTTGTAAAAGCCAATAAACTTGAACAAACCCCCGCAAATTGCTTAAGAACGCGTTTCTGAGAGCCTTAATTTTCAAAATTTCCCCGGACCTCCCTAGAAGCCTTCGGCGCTCGTACCGAACCCCTCTCCAGCAAATCCTGGATCCGCCCAAGCCTCCCGTACATGGGATGATTCCCTCCCCATGGTACAAACAGCCATCAACAACGGCTATAACGTGTCCATTGAGGAAACCCCTCGTTTCGTCTTATACAGGGTGTCTCAAAAGTCACTATCTATTTTGAAAAATAATGGGAATTACGAAAAACTGGTTTAAGACATGAAAAATATATTTATTTCAAAGTAAGTGCCACAAAGAATTAGTGCTATTTATTTATCTGTCTCCACATGGCGACCATCAGTGTCTCTACAGAGCTCAAAGCGATAAGTTGTTTCCCGGAACACACTTTCCAGCATTTGAGGTGTTATTTTCTGAACTGCATCGGTAATACGATTTCGAAGTTCGGCTACATCACTAATTCTTCTACCAGTGTACACCTTAGACTTAATGAAACCCCAGGCGAAAAAATCTAATGGTGTTAAATCGGGTGAACGTGCTGCCCATGGTTGTGTTCCTCCACGACCAATCCAGCGACCGGGGAAGCGTCTGTCAAGATAATCACGTACAATTATTGCATAATGGCACGGTGCTCCATCCTGCTGAAAAACTACTGTGTCAAGAATGCCATCTGTAAGAAGTTGAGGTTCGAGGAATTGTTCAAGCATGTCAAGATAATAAACCAATTAACTTTTTTTAAATACACAAATTTGCACCAGAAGTACATATCTTTATGCCAGCATAGCATTTTTTAAAAAAACATCTAATGTCACCGAAATAGATAGTGACTTTTGAGACACCCTGTATCACTACGACAAACGGCTACCTTTTGATTTGCCTGACCAAATCGACCCACCAGTTCTAACACCTTCCGAGATGGCAGAAGCAAATCAGCAACTAGTTGAACGCTCTTTCAAAATTTTTGACATAATCCGATATGTTCTAGAGTTCAGGGATTCCCAAAGTGGTCTGTACAGACCCCCAGGGGTCTGTAGGAAGCTTCCAGGGGGGTCTCTAAGCTTTTGGAAAAATAGTAACATTAACTATATTAAAATAAATTTCCATTAATTTTTTTTTCTTATACCAAAATCTGTCCGCACATTAATAATTGCCGTACACCTTTCATCTGGCAACATCTGGCATTTATCATTTGGGAAATTGTAGCAGCTGCGGCTGAGTGAGAGCTTCCGCTCAGTTAGTAGGCTTTTGATATTTGCGTGGGTGTTTTCGTCCATTTAAAAGAATGGTTATATAATTAGGCTGAGTAATATGCACAAAAAGTTTTCTTAATTACTTATATTAAATAGTTTTATTATCTTTACAGGATTATATATACACACAAAGAATTAAATTGCTTCATTATATTAACGTTCCATAGTCTGTGTTAAGATCTCAAATGAGAAACCCCTGATCATGAGTATACCAAAGAGAAAATGTCGCCAATACTCGGTAGAATATTTAAAATTTGGATTTATAGCTTCTCCCACTAATGAACAAAGACCAATGTGTCTTGTGTGTGAAAAAACATTTTGTAACGATGCCATGAAGCCATCGAAAATGAAAGAACATTTAGAAAAACAACACTCTGATAAAAGAGACAAAGATCTTATATATTTTAAAACAATGAAAGAACGATTTGTAAATCGAGCAACACTGAAACCTTTTATAAAATCATCTACAATGCCATCATCAATTGACGGAGCGGAAGCATCATATAAAATTTCTCTCTATAATTGCTAAAAAAAGTAAGCCACATACTTTTGGTGAAGAAATAATTTTACCTTCCATAAAGATAGCAATAGAGACTGTTATGAAAACTGATGGTAATCCAGTTTTAAAGAGTATCCCTCTGAGCAATAATACAGTGCAGCGTCGGATTGCTGAGATGGCGAATGATGTTGAAACTACAGTTAATTCTGAATTACAACAGGCTAAGTTTGCTTTGCAGTTAGATGAGTCAACATTTGGAAGTGAAAATATTCTAATGGCCTATGTAAGATATTACAGTGTGAGTAAAAACTGTATGATCGACGAATTCCTATTCGCCAAATCTTTGAAAACTGACTCCAAAGGTGAATCAATTTTTGCTTGTTTGCAGCAATATCTTGAGAAGTGTGACATTCCCTTTAATAATATAACTGCAATAGCAACTGATGGGGCTCAAGCTATGGTTGGTAAATATAGAGGATTTTTAGGTTTAGTAAAGAAAATAATTCCAGAAGTTCATACAGTGCATTGTGTCTTACATAGACAACATCTAATAGCAAAAAACATAACTGGAGAGCTTAATGCTGTTTTGGAAATTTGCATAAAAGTAATTAATAAAATAAAAGCGAATACACTTAATAGTCGGCTATTCGCATTATTATGCGAAGAAAATGAAAAGTTCCGCCAATTACACCTTCATACAGAGGTAAGATGGTTATCAAAAGGTAACTGTCTGTAAAGACTTGTAGATCTTTTCAAATTAGTAGTGGAATTCTTGTCTGAGCGTAATGAATCACTCGCTGATACATTAACGAAATGCAAGAACCACCTCTTTTATCTTGGGGATATATTTTCAAAATTCAATGAATCACAGAAAAAACTGCAAGGCAAAGACATAACTATCATACAAACTCGTACCATTATTTTGGGATTTAAAGAAAAGCTAATGCTGTACAAAACTTCATTGGCTCGTCGAAATTTTAATTTTTTCCCAAATATGTCATCTTTAGAGCAGGAAGCTCCAGGAAACTTTTCAGATGACGATATACGTGTTTATGTCGCTCACCTTGAAAGCTTAACAGAGGATTTTAAAACTCGTTTCAAGGATCTCGAAAATATGGTAGTTCCAAAGTGGATCATTTCTCCATTTGATACAAACAGTGATGTTACAGATTTGGAGTTTGATCTGCAAGAAGAAATCATCCAAATGAAAGTTGACATTGAAGCTAAATCACTTTACTCAAATGAAAGTCTTAGTGGATTTTGGCGCAATAAAAAACTTGCAGAAAACTATCCCAAATTGCAAAAAGTTGCTGAACCTTTTTTGTTAGCTTTTCCTAGTTCATATATGGTAGAAGCTGGATTTAATCATGCTACCAGTATCTCAACCAAGCAGAGAAATCGACTTGACCTCGAAAATAATGGCGATTTGAGATTGAAACTCACTAATCTGGAACCGAATATTCCTTCACTTTTAAATGCCCATCAACCTCACCCTTCACACTAGACATTCGGTAAGTTTTTATTAAACTGGTTTAATGAGCGTAGAATGTTTAATTTTACATTAATTTAAAAGCTATCTATGTTTATGGAATATACTATAGTTTGTAACTGAATTCATAATTTTTTTTGTGGGGGGTCTATGTCCGTACGGAATTAATATTTAGGGGTCCTTGGTGGTAAAAGTTTGGGAACCCCTGCTCTAGACCAACGAAACCAACAGATGGAGCAAGAGCAACATAGTCGTCATCCCCGTCAACGCACTATAATCGTCGGTATGCGATATTACATAAAGAGCGTGAAACCGCCAAGTGCTCATCGCAAATTATATCCAAAATGGGATGGCCCATATAGGATTATGATAAACCTCGGAAAGAACCGTTACGAAATCCTCGACCTCCGAGATCATTCCAAACTAAAGATCATTCACGCTGATAATTAATTTAAAGATAGCTGCCAAATAACACCTTCCCAAAAAACATCTACCAGGCGTTCGAGCCGTCTATCCTTCGAAAAATCAAGGTAGTAACAAATCCAGCAGGGACCACAAAACTGAAGTGGTCACTGCAGAAACCACTACCCGTGACGAAGATTGGTACCTCGTAATACCACCAGTACTCGAGCCAATCTCTGAAAAAGAAGAGGTTCCAGAACCGAAAGTCCCATCGGAACCAGACCCTGGAGAAACCCCTTCTAGAGGATCACTCAGTGGAACTCCATCATCTCCTCCAACTCCACCATCTCCTCCGTCACCACCCTCACCGACTGATGATCGACGCACGGACCCTACATACCGGCCGCAAATGCATCAACCACGTGAACTAAAACCTTCACAAAAAAACGAACACACTTAGAATCCGAGCTTAATGTTCGACCCCCACTACCACATCTGCACGACCATCAACAGCACCATATAATTTAAGATGTAGATATGAATAAGATTGTTCCCCTTATGATGTTGAGATTACAAATAACAATTCGTAACCCTTTCTGTCTGAAACTAAATTCAAACCTACTATAAAAATCTTGAATTCCGCCATGAAACCGGTGACCATCCTACCCGAAGTTCATGCCCCTAAATGAAATGATCATTTGAGTTGTTTTTTAAAAAACGATTTTTCAGATGATAACCAGAATAAACTTTTACAAATACTGTACCAGTAACAATTATTTACCAACATCTGCCGTCAGTATTATCATTGTGTGTGTTATTATCCTCGGTATATTTGTAGTGAAAAGACTATTCTCGCAATGGCAAAAAAAAAACATTGTACTATGTCAAACTATTTATGCACGGCCAAGAGTGTGTCCTCATACTGCCTGAACTAGACTTAACCACCCTGACTTATGTTGTGTATATAAATTTGTATTATAAAAACCATTAGTTATCATCAAGTTAGAATTAGTTAGGATGTTATATTATTGTATTAATATCATTCTAGAGGGAGAGCCCTGTATAAATGAACAATGAATAATATTTATATAATTCGTATATTTATATAACCCTTGTATTTATATAATCCTTATATTTATATAATCCTTATATATTTATATTCTTATATTCATTTTTACATATAGCGTCCAAATTTGCATAACGCTGACGAAGTTCGGATAAAATTTTTGATTCGCTTTCTATTTTATTTCTGCTGAATAATTGGTGAATTATTTCTTTTTAAATTACTTAATAACTTTTTTAGATTAGCTTAATAATGTAATCTTGTTAAATTTTGCAATGTTCGTTTTCTGTACACATTCTCTCTTCGTTGTAAAAGATGAAGTCATGTCTTGCTTAATGTTTAATTTTAAATCTTAAGCATTTAATTTTTGCTCATATGCATGTTTAACCCTTTGACGACCAGTATACGTTTCTTTGAACTTAAAAGTTTAAGTTTTATTGTTATTTACAATTAGATATTAGTAACTATAGTCACTTAAATGACCCATTTTTGGGTTAATTTTCCGACAACTAAACGATACCTGTTTAAACATGTAGATATATTTGTAGAAACGTTGCATCATTGTACAATTTATATTATTATTTCCGTTGGGACAAATATGTCCCGTGGTCCTCAAAGGGTTAATTGTAATTCATAATAAAATGCATATTTCAATTTCCATTTTTAGTTAACTCGGCAGATCATGATAACATCAGATCTGTCAATATGCGGTTTAAAATAAAAATATGGCTTCATCTTCGAATATCTTGCTTATCTGTCTAGACATTGCTACAGCTAAAATATTTACCTTATCTTCAAATATTTTGCAAAATAATGCAGCCTATTGAGAATAAAAACAAAACAAGTCAACATTAAATAATGATGCCATCAAAAATTCAGTATATAAAGCCGAACAATTTTTCAAATATTCATTCTGATTGTCTGATCTAACTTAGAAACTGAACATTACTTCTAACATTTTAGCAGTAAACTACAGTAAGAGAATATCTTTGTATTCTCCTTCGAGCCTTGCTCTCTTCAGAGAACTTAGTCTTAAATAGAGAAAAATAATCGTGTAATAGTGGCACTTTTACAATTTTGTTGGAGCAGTAGCACAATGGTTAACAGACTTTAAAACAATTTTAATGAGAAGAAGGAACACGAAACAAACAGGCGTCACCGACATTGGAACCAAACTGTAAATGAATTAAATGCACGGTTAAAACTAACTAACTAACATATACTTATATATATATATATATATATATATATATATATATATATATATATATATATATGCACGAGGGCCACTCAATATATTTTGCCCCACCTTTTTTTTTCTTTTCAAGTTTCTTTGTAAGTTCCAGAAATTTTGTACACAAGTAGTTATATACCTTTTTTACAAGTTTTTATTTTTCCACATAGTCTCCATCCTTTTCTACGACTTTCCTCCACCTCCAAACAAGGGCCTTTATTCCTTGCTGGTAAAAGTCCACTTGGTTCCGCTGGAGCTACCTCTTAACCTCCTCAACAACCTCATCGTCACTCTGAAACATTCTTCCACGAATTGTATCCTTCATTTGCCCAAACAAATGGAAGTCTGAAGGTGTCAGATCTGGGCTGTATGGAGGGTGGGGGTAACACAGTCAAGCGCATTTTTTGATGGCCTCTTGTTTGCAAACTGTTGTGTGGTCTTGCGTTATCATGCAAAAGAAGGACGTCTTCCAGTTTTCTCTTCGGCCGAACTCGCTTTATACGTCTCTGGAGTCTCTGTAGGGTAGCAATATACTCCTCCGAGTTGATTGTTTGTCCTTTCTTCATAATATCCACTTTTGGTTTATACTCTTTAATATATTTTTTTACAGTTAGAAGTGGGGCTTCCACCCGAAGCCAAACACTTCAACTATGTTTGAACTTGTCCTAGCGTTCGTTTAAGGAGGGTGACCGTTCCTTTAAATGCCCCCGTTTGGATTTCTATGGCCTGGGGCTGTCCTGGGATTGAGTTCAGGTAAGTTGATAAGTTGTTTTTCATCATACCTGTTGCCCCAACTATGATGGGGAGAATGGCAGCATCTTTCAATCTCCAGTTTCTCTTCATATCATATATGAGTGCCTGGTATTTTGTAATTTTCTCCCTTTCTGCTCTATTAAGGCCATAATCATTTGGGACACTGACCTCAATAAGTAGGGCATTCCTTTCCCTCTTGTCCCACACTACTATGTCCGGTTTTACTGCAGAATTATCTATAAAAGTGGCTGTTGGGATTATTGTGTCAAAGTATATGGTATACTGGTTGTTTCCAGTAATTGGTGCAGGTGTGTGTTCCCATACATTTTTATTGCATTCTAATTCTAATGCTATCATAATCTTCCAGTGAATATATTTACAAATTTTATTGTGTCTGGCTGTATAGTACCCTTCTGCCAGGAGCACCCTGCAGCCTGATATTAGATGGCCAACACTTTCCACCTCAACATGACAGAATCTACACCTATCATTAGTACTTATTCCAGCCATTTTTTTAAATGCATTTGTTAGGAGTGCAAGATCTTGGGCACCCATTATTAGTCGCTCTCCGTCATATTGCAGAACTCCTCTCCTTAACCATTCCAGTGATCCTTCTTTGTTGATATACTCTTTCTGTAACTCTTGATAATATTTTCCAGCTCTTTGATGTTGTTCCCATTCTTCTGCATGCTTGGCCTGTTGTTCCTTAACAAATCTTTTGCGACTTTTCCTAGCTATTAAGGTGGCTGGTACTCTTTCAGTTTCTACTTCTTCCGTCATATTGTTGCCTCCAAAGTGCTGAGCCAGTTTGGTTATGGAAGTATGTTGCGTTACCCTTGTGTTATGGTGTTCACGGACCAGGGCTATTGTAGGACTACTCGAACTTTTTAGATACTGCCCGATGGTGATGGTTGATGATCGGTGCAGCTGGTTAACCTCAGTCAATCCCATTCCTCCCAGTTTTCTTGGTAGGTACAATCTGGGAAGACATTGGTTCCGGTATGTTGTTCTGTTTAGAGTGAGGATCTTTCTGGTCTTAACATCCAGTTTATTTAGTTCTGATTGTGGCCAGTCTATGATCCCTACACTATAATTGATAACAGGGATGGCGAGTTGGTTTATGGCTGTTATTTTATTCTTTGATGTAAGTTGGGTTTTGCAGATCTTTTTCAGTCTTCGTACATACTCTCCACTGATTTTCTCTCGCATTTGCCGGTGTTCTATATTTCCACTTTCTTCTATCCCAAGATATCTGTAGGAACTATCCTCTTCCAAGTCTTTGATCTCAGTGTCTCCTCCTAGATTGATGTTATGGGTTTGTATCTTCCTACCCCCTCTAAGTGTACACTTAGCACACTTGTCCAATCCAAACTTCATTTTGATGTCACCGGAGAAAGCATGGACGATCCTTAATAGGCATTCCAGGTTTTGGTCAGAGTCAGCGTACAGCTTCAAATCATCCATAAACAGGAGATGGTTCAATACACTGTCAGGATTTCTTCGCCTAGTTTGACTGAGGTTGTAGCCCCTATTATTATTGCTAAGTAGTTTGCTAAGGGGGTCCAGGGTGAGGCAGAATAGCAAGGGTGATAAGCTGTCCCCCTGGAATATACCCCTCATAATCTTGACATGGGGAATGGATATTTTCCCATTTTCATGGGTAAGATTGATGTTTGTTTGCCATTTTGTCATCTGGTTTGTTAGAGTGTTAATAATGGTAGGGTGGATTTTGTACAGCTTAAGACATTCCAAAATCCATGAGTGTGGAACACTATCAAATGCCTTCTGGTAGTCTATCCATGCCATACTAAGGTTTCTGCCTCTCTTTTTACAGTCTTCAAGGATAGTTTTGTTGATGAGCAGCTGCTCCTTTGTACCTAAGCAGTTTCTTCTACATCCTTTCTGTTCTTTTTCCAGATAGTCTCCAGCATCCAGGTGTTCATACATACTGTCTGCAATTAGGCCTGTAAAAAGTTTATAGGTGGTGGTGAGACAGCAGATTGGGCGGTATTTATTTGGGAGATTTGTCTCGCGAGTCTTAGAGTCTTAGGAATGAGGGTTGTGTCTCCACTTGTAAGCCATTCTGGTGTTTCTTCTACTCACTGTAAAATCCTGTGAAAGGCGGCAGTATAATGAATCACCCCTTTCATGTCCCAGAAGATGGTGGCCATAACCTTTCGTGCAGAGGGAGCCATTTTGAACTTTTTCTTGCGTGGGGAGTTTGCGTGATGCCACTCCGTGGATTGGTGTTTTGTTTCAGGTTCAAAGTGGTGTACCCAAGTCTCATCCCCAGTCACAATTCGTGAAAGGAAGTCATCCCCTTCTGTCTCGTATCGACTAACGACTCAGAAGCAATTGCTTTTCTTTGGGCTTTGTGATCTTCAGTCAGTTGGCGAGCAACAAACCGTGAACAAGCTTTTGAGTATCCCAGTTGCTGAATTATCGTATTCACACTTCCTTCACTAATTCCTAGCTCCAGTGATAGCGCCTTGTATGTGACGCGCCGATTTGATCGAATAATGCTGTTAGTACGTTCCACAGTGTGAGATATGGCAACCGATGCCGGGCGACCGCTGCGTGGTTCATCATCGGGTTGGCTCTTCCTCTCTCCGATGATCTCACACGTTTAGACCAGCGTCCAAATGTGCTTCGATCAACAACAGCATCTCCGCAAACGTTTTGTAGAGGTTTGTGAATATCTGCAACTGTTTCCTGCTCTGCGGTTAAGAACTCGATAACAGCTCTCTGTTTACGACGCACATCACTGCCAGACGCCATTTTCGAAACTGCTTTAACCATCGGTTTTATACAAAGGCGATGAAAAGCGGTTTTATACAAGGAGGGGGAGGTTCAAACTGGAAAAATCCGGTTATGTGAAGCGCAGAAAGTTCAAACGTACGGCCCAAAAGCCATTTCAGCCGAGGTTGGCCATATTTTGGTTTTTTTTTTAGAAAAAACCCAACCCACATGTGTTTTTTCAGGTTTTTTCACAAAAACCCAGAAAAAACCCAGCCCAGTTGGGGTTTTTCATGGTTTTTTTCATAATGTTGTTGACAAATCGTAAATGTATACATCTTTACGATTTTGTATTGTATTCCTGCTTCCACTTTGCCTAAAATTAAGGGATAATACAAAGAATCACCATTAACAGCCATCAAAATAGATAACAAAATCAAAATTATGACTGGTTTTACCTTGTCTGAATACCTATTAAGCCATTACCCTTCCCAAAAATACAAAGCAGATCAGGAATAAACTTGGCAAGCAAGTTAGCAACCCATTTCAGACAAATATTTCCAAGTACAGTACTCAATTTGCTAGACAACCTTGAACAAACGCATATGGAACACGTATGTAATGAGTATGCTGTATGCAGTACACACATTTGGAGTCTACCCCGGTCCTCACTCCTCAGACTCTCAGAGTTGATAAGTGTCACTATTGTGTCTGACTCTGACCGGTAGTGTTGGTTGTGTTTGCTTCTGGAGAAAGAAACTAAATTGTGTTTGCAATGCAGTTTTCAAAATCAATGTAACTAGTTTACTTCTATCATATTTTTCCTCACACAGAAATTTAATCACAGAAGTCGTATCCAATATTGTATTAAAATGCCTAGGTTACCAGGTAGTGGTCGCAAGCAAGCAAGTGAGTGGCTTGAAGTGTTCCCAATAGAAAACTCGAGCAAAGTAAAGTGTAATCACTGTGGATTAGAGCTGACATCCAAGGTAGAACGTATAAGAGCACATCTCGGCAACTGTGACAATAGGAATCGTCACGAAGACGATGGATCAAAGGGAGGCTCAAGTCATGCATCAACATCACCTGACAGAGTCGAGAGTCTACAGCTTCACCAGTAGATTCTCCACTTCTCTCACCAACGTCACCATCTATATTAAGCATCTTGCAGGCATCACAAGGAACATCTTCAAGATCAGAATTAGAGGTCATGTCTTCAACTCCAAAAAAAGTTAAACTGGTCCAAAATAAACTTTTTGGTTATGCCTGCAAGACCACAGAATCACAAGGGAAACATATTGACCTGCAAGTAGCGAAGTTCTTTTATGCTAACAGCATTGCTTTCAGAGCTGCTGAATCAAAGCAATATAAGGAAATGATGAACTCCTTGAGACCAGGTTATCACCCTCCATCAAGAAAGGATCTAGCAGGAAAGTTGCTGGATGAAGTTCATTCAGCAACTGAAGAGAACATGAAAAATGACTTGAGTGAATCTACAATCACACTCCTTCAGAATGGATGGTCATCAGTGCAAAATGATCCCATAATTGCGTCATCAATTCACACTGGAAAAAGTTCCTACCTGCTAACTACTCATGACTGCGGTACTGAAAAGAAAACAGCGGAGTTCTGTTGTGAAATTGCAGCCAAGAGCATTCAGCAAGTAAAAAACACTTATGGAAAGGATGTAAGTTGCTGATAGTTTTTCTATTAAACATAATTTGCTAAACATACTGTAGGTACAATTAAATAACTAAACAAATAGTTGAGAGTATACTGTATCTCCTATGAGATAAACATTACAAAATGACTATATGTAGCCCAAGCAACAACACGACATTAAGTTGAAATTGCTCTATTAGCCTAAATGGTCAATACTTCATTACATTTTTCCAGTACAATAGAACAGAAACCCAAATTGTGACTTTGTGTAACATCATTAATTTGTTTTTCTTTTCTCCTAGGTATTTGCTTTATGCACTGATAATGAAAGCAAGATGGTTCGGATGAAGGAACTCCTAGCTGAACAATTCCCTTCAGTTCTTATCTATGGATGCTCCGCTCATTACCCGAATCTTGTTGAGAAGGAGGTGTCTCCAAACACTGCGCTGAAGTACATTGTCCAAGTTCAGAAGTATTTTCGTAACCACCACCAACCTCATGTATGTATTTGGCAGTTTTTTCTGAGCAACCCATTCCAAATGTTTATATCGTAGATCATATTTCTTATTTTATATTCCAGGGATGTAGATACCAAAGGGAGGCAAAAAACAATTTCAACTAAAATAAATTTTATCAATTTCATATTCAATATTTTGAATTTGATACCGTAATTTTTAAAATGTGATCAGCATCACAAAAAACACATACTTCTGATTCTTGTTCATAACTGATTAGAGTGTAAATTAATGATTTGGTATTTTCATTCAATTTTTTAGGCCTGGCTGAAGGAGAAAGGGGGATTTTTGCCTCAGATTCCCAATGATACTCGTTGGAATTCTCAGCAAGCATGTGTTGACACGTTTGTAAAGAACTTCTACATGTACATGGAGATAGTGACTGAGCAATCGGTGGAAGAAAGCATAAACACCATTCTAAACAATGCTTCACTGTATCACTCAGCTGTACATCTACAAGGACAACTGGACCTGGTTTACAAAGCTCTAAATGAGGTAAGCAGTTGGAGACTAGTCCAAAAAATTGTTTGGTTATGCACATAGTGACATGCAATGATATGCTACTTGAAAACATATACCTACCAGTATTTCAATGTACCAGGCATATTCATTTTCAGTGCATAGGCTAGGAATTGTTACATGAAAGGTAACTACAAAACAATGGCTTAGTATAGTTTGAATGAATAAATAAAATTTTTAATAGTGTTCTGCATTTCTTCTTTCATCAATAGGTTCAGAGTGATTCAGGGAACCTGTCGACAGCAGTGCAGGTGTGGAATGGTTTGTGCAAAGAAAAAACTTGGAGCCCTCCATAACCACTCTCAACAAAAAGAAACAACAAGCACTGGCGCCATTCTTCTACGTTGCTAATTTGATGGATCCTTTCAGAATGGGTGCAGGATTTTCTCAAGAAGAGGAAGAAGGTGCGGAAGAGTGGATTGCAAGTAACAAACCAGATTTTCTGGTTGGGTTCATGGCCTTCAAAATTAAGGATGAATCTTACTTTCCCAAGGTGATGTTTTCTTCACAGGTTGTCGATGCCTACAAAGAAAATCCTGCAAAATGGTGGACTTTGATGGGCAGGAGAACAGAAAAAGCTAAAAAACTACCAGTAGATTTCTGCCCCTTCTATAGTCTCTTGAGCTGTCCTCCAAGCTCAGCAGCTATAGAAAGGATTTTCTCTACTTTTGGTATAGTCTGGACAAAACTTCGTAACAGACTGGGTGCGAGAAGGCAGGAAAAATGGTAAAGGTGCACAAATACCTGCAAAATGCACACAAAAGTCCATCTCTTGCAGAAGAGGTCCAAGAGGAGAGTACAGACTTTGAGTGGTAGGGCAGCCACCAGAATAGTAGATAAGGCATCATGGACATCCAGTTCCTACTCATTTTCATAGCAATGCTTATGTAATTGTCTGAGATTTTTCTTACTTGATATTAGAGTTTTCTTTTTTTGAATCTCAGGAAAAATTATTTATTTTGGTTAGGCTAAGGCCTCAGTTTAAATGTTAAGGGTGGTACATTGTTATTTTAGGGTTTTCAGTACCTATTTAGTATATCCAAGAGTAGCATATCAGTCATTATGAAAGTTAATTGCATTACATTGATGAATTTAAAAACTCGTTTTATTTTCATTTTTCCTCGTTATATTTTTATCCTTTATCAGATAGCATTATATTTTTTAAACTAATTGGCAGTAAGTTGCTGAAAATATTTATATCTTGATTTGAAAGTACTGAAAAAGGTTTCCAAGTATTAGAATTTGCAAAATATTGAAAAAAAAACAAATTCCTGAAAAAAACCAAACTGCATAGGGTTTTTTCAGACTGGGCTTTTTCGAAAAAAAACCATTGGACCCAATCTGATTGGGCCCAATCGTGCCAACCCTGCCTATGGCGATATAAAAATTAGGGCCTAATGCTACAACTTTATTAGCCTAATGGTTAATCTGGCCCTCTCTGTGTGGTTATTTAAAAGATAGTATTTAAGGAGAATCTACACACAATAGAAAAATTGAACAAGAAATTTCTCAGCTTTCAGCAGATACTTTGTACAGAGTACTGCAGAATTTTGTTTGTGTGCGAAGAGTTAATAAACTAAGAGGTATGTGTGAGAAAGTGAAGATAGCATTATCTAAATTCTCACGAATATTGAGTATAAAAGACAATGTTCAAATTTCACATTTCACTGCAGCGATCGATCGGTCTTCTCCATGATGAAAACTCTAATTCTGTGCCTGCTGGTTGTCGGTGCCTTTGGTAAGTAAACAAAATTAATTTTAATTTTAGAAACGTTCATAAAACGTATTAGAGGATTCCTCGATAAAATGTATGTTGTATATATGTGATGTTTTGATAGAGGAAATAAATAATTATTCTTTGTTTATTTTTATTTCAGTAGTTTTAGGCCCTGAAGTAAAAATTAAATGAACAAATAATAATACAGGCTAACGTCTTACCTCAGAAGTACCTCAGCCAATTTAATGTCTCATTTAATAAATTATTTATATGCAAACTTGTATATCATATGCTATATGTATAAAGCAACTTTTGTTTTCTTTGAACAGCCGCCCCCAAGCGAAGACCTTTTTACCCTCGTGGATCTACGTACATTGTTGGTGGGTCCAATGCCTCTCCGGGTGAATTTCCATACCAACTAAGTTTCCAGGACCTTTCCTATGGCTTCAAATTCCACTTTTGTGGTGCATCCATCTATAATTCCCTCACCTCTATTACCGCTGCTCACTGCGTTTATGGAGAAAATTACGATAACCCCAAGAACCTGCAGGTAAACAAAATGCTATCCAAACACTTTAGTATTAACACATTCGCCGCCAAAGACGATAAATCTCGTTTTTTGACACAGATCAGTTGACCGCCAAAGAGGAGAAATCTCGTCTTGAACGTATATAGGGGTGTTTATAAAGTCCCTATCTATTTCAGTGAAAGCGTAGCAAAAAGGGTAAAATTCAATAACAATGTAATAGAAGGCATACATTTAATGAATACTTAAGCATATGATTCCACATGAGCACCATCAGTATCTCTACAGAGTTTGAATCTGTCAGCAGCATTGCGGAACACATTTTGGAGCATGAGAGGGTTATTTTTGTAACTGCTGTTACGATACGAGCATATAAAACTTGCAGATCTGTAACCCTCCTTTCATAGACGTTTGATTTGATAAAGCCCCATGCAAAGAAATCCAAGAGCGTTATGTCAGGAGATCGAGCCGCCCAGGGCCTGTTGCCTCCACGTCCGATCCACCGATTTGGAAATCGTTCATTTAGGTACTCCCGAACAATGTTTGCGTAATGACAAGGTGCCCCATCTTGTTGAAAGACGACGGTGTTTAAAATGCCATCTGAATGAAGCTCGGACATTTATGTGCCCGTATCGTAACAGCAGTTACAAAAATAACCCTTGTCATGCTCCAAAATGTGTTCCGCAATGCTGCTGACAGATTCGAACTCTGTAGAGATACTGATGGTACTCATGTAGAATCATATGCTGAAGTATTCATTAAATGTATGCCTTCTATATATTGTTATTGAATTTTACCATTTTTGCTACGTTTTCACTGAAATAGATAGGGACTTTATAAACACCCTGTATATTATAAGCTTTATTTTCTTATCTTTCGTTTTAAATTTTTGGTGAGATCCTGTAGTTGCGTAAAAACTTGCAAAAAATGCTGGCGGTGGCTGGTTACCTTCTTAAAAGGTGCTGGGGGTGAATGTGTTAATATTATTATTAATGTAGCAATACTAATATTAATATTAAGTAATCATGGCGGCTCTTTGTGAAATACAATAGTTTAAGGGTTTCAGTTCTAATTTTTCAAAAATCTTTACCACATAAGTTTTCTCGGTTACCTTCAGGATTCGTATTTCTCGTCTTGGCGTTAGTACACTTAATTTGATTTGACCCCCCCCCCTTTTTTCTTTTTTACAAATATTTATGTTTATTAATTTTTGTATTTAAATATAATAATGCGGAGATCACTAAATGAAGAGTTTTACCCATCAACGTGGGATCGCATTTGAAGTTCATCTCTACACCTATACCTATTCAAGAAATTTATATATCTATACCTATGTTTATGATACATAAATTTAAAATTAAACAACGAAAGTATTAGCAATACTGAAGGTTTTGTTCGAGTAATTTTGAGCATTTTACCACCTTTTGAAAAATAAAAGGGAAGGTAGAAGACCAACCTAACAACTCCGAACCAGAAAAATAGAATACTGTCTTAAATGCGCTCACAACCTTGATAATACTTTTAAGTTATAAACCTTTGAGGAATATCGAGTATTTATGACGTCATTACGATAAAAAAGACACCTCTGTGTGACAGTTTTGAAAAATAAAATCTTAATGAATAGTGAAAAGTTAATGCATCGCGACATACCAAAATAATAGAATATCTTGTCACGTGTTACAAAAAAGTAGAAAAAATTCATCGTGTTTATTGAGTACTGCCATTATATTAAACCTTTATCAAAGACTTTTTAACTCTGCGTCTTAATATTTAGTCGTTTCACCCTTAGCCCTGATTACGGCCTCCAATCGACGTGGCATCGAGTCGACAAGCCTTTCATTCTTCTGTAGTTATCGATTGCCAGGTTATCAAACACCTCTTCAGTTCACTAAGTATTCCTGGTTTACGCTTTTGGACCTTCTGCTTATCAGTATTCCAAAGATTTTCTATCAGATGAAGATCGGGAGAATTAGCTGGCCATGGTAGTACATCAAACCACGCAGATGTTACACGAGCCGCATGAGCTACTGTACAGCCAGGCCATGTTGAAAAATAAGTGGTTTGTCTCCATATAGCTGTTCTGCAGACTCCAGCATGAAGTATTCCAAGATTTCTTGATAAACGTGACTATTAACAATTCTGTTTACAAATGCAAGTGACCCCACACAATTTGCATTCATGTGACCCCACACACTCGCAGTAAATTTGACCGATCGCTTCAGGTAGTTTTCATCATACAGTTCAGACTTTCTTCGCCAAACTCAAGGACCCCTGTCACCAAATGACACACAAATTTTGGTTTACGTACTGCCATTAAACTCTGGAGGGTAAAATAGAGAAAATCTCGTGAAATTAACAGTAACATTAATCAGAAAGACAAAATTGTAAGCACAAAGATTTTGGTTTAGGAATTACAGGTTATTTTTATTAAGAGATTACCCAACATACAGAGACACTTGTCGGCAACGGATGATAAGGAAGAAATTTACTTATAAACTTCCTGAGTTTATAACCAAATTTATGAAAAATGAAAAAAAAAATTAAACCTCGTTTAAAAAACAAGTTTATAAGCACGCGTAAACAAGGTGAAACTTAGCTTTAGATCAATATTATCTCGCCTTTTTTGGCTCATGCACCCCCTGACTAAATTGATTTTGGCCCGTGCAACCCCACCTCACGAACGTGAATATTTATCAGAGTAATTTATCCTTTTCGGAGCAGACATCGCAAAAACAAGATGTAAAAGAAAAGACCTCTTGTGCACCCCCATTTTGTTATCCTTACACAAACCTTCTTAATTTGTGCTATGCTTTCACCAAGTAAATGGCAATAGAAAAATTCAGTTTGAGAAATAAAGATATGATGGCATGAATGAATAATATAGAAAAGTTGCCAATAAAGTTCTAAATTATGTATAATTACAAAAGTCTTACAAGGGAGGGACAACAAGCCTGACCTCCGTGAGGAATCACCACAAGAAACTCTTGTAAGGTTTTAAGGTGAGGTGTATATTCCAAAAGTATAGGAAAATATATAGAAATAATATTTCTATACTTATACTTGGTTTTTCACCTACAGTATTTTCATACCAATACTACTTTTAACTTTTTCTGTACCTATACCTTCATTTATCTCTATACTTTACTTATACTTATACAGGTATGCCATTCCCCCCTCCCTCCTAGTTCATCAGGTTCTTTAGCAGATAAACTAAAGTTATTACAAACCCTAAAACTAAAAGGGTGGTCTCAAATAGACCATTTTAAATTATCCAACTGCCACATATAAACCGTGTTTAACATGGGATTAACCGTCCAAATAAAGTGATCTCCGCATTACGGTGTTTACTCCGAGAGTTATTATTAGCGAGGTTAAATTTCAGCTTAATTCATATTTATATGTCCGTTAATACCTGCGAATTTCATTTACAAGGTTGTTGCCGGACAACTGAATCTGTCCAAAACCAGCGGTGACGAGCAGGAAATCAAAGTTGTGAAGATTACAATCAACGAAGGTTTTAACTACTACGATTTATTCAATGACATCGCTCTTTTGAAGGGAAGTAAAAGTTTCACCTTCAACAGAATGGTTGCACCCATCGATCTTCCTGAACAAGGACAGTCCACATCTGGAATGTGTACCGTTACTGGCTGGGGCACTCTTTCCACCGGTGGAGCTACCCCTAAAATACTGCAAAAGGTCGATGTCCCAGTAGTATCAGACGAATCTTGTAGGAATTCCTACGGAAAAGACTCCATCGCCGATTCCAATATTTGCGCAGGAGAAAAGGGCAAGGATTCTTGTCAAGGCGACTCTGGTGGACCATTGAAATGTGGCGACTACTTGGGAGGGATCGTCTCTTGGGGTATAGGATGTGCTTGGGAAGGTTACCCGGGAGTTTACACTGAAGTGGCGTACTTTGTCGATTGGATTATGGAACATTGTTTCTAAACATTTTTATATGGATTCATAAATAAAATATAAAATTGTTTTTTTTATGAATTATCCTAATTTCGGTTTCTGTCTTCTTTTACTTTACAGTATATGTCCTAAACTGTTTAAATTACCCGTAGACAGGACAACTTTTCACTAATTAAGAAACATTACATAAATTTTAAGTTTCATATTAATTGAAATTTAATTATATAAAGTATAAGTAAAACATGCTTTGGTTCAACGACATTTGTAAATTTTGTCGTTGTGAAGAATAATATATTTATTCCAATGTCCTTTCATTTGTCTCTTTGGGTAAGTGATACATGTATGCAATTAAGTAACCGCTTAGATAGCTTAAAATTAAGAGGAATTTCCTCATGAAGAATATATACTATAAGCTTTTTAAAATACAATACTGAGAATATTTATAATGAGTCAACTGGAACTATTGCCTTTCACCGTTCTTCTATAGATAATAAAACGCAATTATGTTTATGCTGAACAAAATAATTCACACACAGAAAAAATAAAACCTTATAAAAGCTTCGTTACATAAATCACTAACATTCAGTAATAATAGTATGTATGTATAAGGGTGTAGCCTACCATCAGCCACCAAAGTTAGAATACACAAGACCGTTAGGTCCGAGTGACTTCATGTTTTCCATATGGAATGTAGCCCACTGTATCCCAACTTTGGTAACCGATGGTGCGGTTTAAGATTATTTAATATTTCACTTTAATTTGATGATACCCTATACAAATTTTACAAATGACAAGACATTCCTAGTTTTATTGACAAGATGACAAGCCAAAATGGCGATATGAAACAAATATAAATTTGCTTGAATACCTCTTCAGCTCCTTGAAGACAAAGAATCATTAACTGTCTTTGAAGACAAAGAATCATTTAACTGTTTTAAATATTGCTGAGAGTTCCTTGATATAGCTAATTTTTCTAGTGTTACACAAAATTAGCAAAATCCCAAGTCTACGTTTGTGGTTTGAATATTTCGCAAACTTTCCCAACTTCGAAACCTGATTATGTCTACCGCCCAACTGCCCAGTGCCCAACCGTCACTTTTATCAGAAAACTTCCCCTAATCAAAGAAATTAACATACTTTATCTTCCTCTGCCAAAACGACTATCATTGACAACTTAGCACTTCATCTGTATACTTTAATTATGATACGAATGATACGTATAATATGTATGATACGAACTTAATAAAACTGAGTAACTAACTACTTCCATGTGATACCCACACTTAGTAATCTAATCCAGGTCACCTAACGAAACCATATTGATACTTAAAGACAAAAGTAATTCATTTAAGAACTAATTCTGAACAATTTTAGATAATCATCGGTGAGTTATATTAAAAGGTTATCGAATTATTTACTTGGTTGTCCAGCCAGTTAATTTTTTGCTATCGTCCCAGTGACGTTTGTTAGTTTCGTGCTCTATGTTTCTGACAAAATAATTAGTGTTTAAAGTCAGTGCTCCATTGTGTTACTACCCAAGCAAAATTGTAAACGTGCCGAGACTACACAGTTACAATCTCATCAGATTAAGTACATTACTTACTTAATAATATTAAATAAAAAAATATTACTGAATTTTTCTAGTGACCTTTGACACTAGCCCAACTGTCATAGGATTGCCGGACGTCCTGTATTTTACAGGACAGTCCCGCATTTGATCCAAAAATCCCGCGTTAAAATCCCGTGTCAAAATCCGCGTTCGAAATGTCCCGCAAAAAATATTTTTTAAGCAAATATTTTAGGGATGAATTGATTTAGAATTTCAATATTATGTATAATAATTTCAATTTATTCACGATGTTTAATTGTTAAATATTATTGTAATAAAATTTTTCTAATTTTGTTTGTTGTAACCGTTGAAGAAATCTAGTTTCAATTTGAAAAAAAAATTTGGTCTTTAAAAAAAACCTCAGAATATTTTTTGTCCCGCATGGGCATTTGAAAAACCTGGCAACCCTAGCCCAACAGAGCCTCAAATTGTGTCCGTGACCCTGAAATAACAAGCATACGAACGCACGACTGAATTTTAACTACATGTTTAAAAAAAATTCAATATAAAGCAAGAACGATACCAAAATATCGAATCAAATTCTCTCATTAGGTCCTCCAAAAAACTATTAACATACGTATATCTAAGCTTTAAGTGAATTAAAAAAAATGACAGAGGAAACAATGATCAACAACAACAACAATGAAAATGACAACAGGCATCCTCCGCACCCCCATCCCCAGGAGTCTCTATGAGGGAACAGGAGAGAGGTATGCCTTCTCCCTCCTCAACAAGCGCTGCCTCCCCTGGAGAGATCCCCTTCCGTCAAAGGATTGACGAGTTTCAAGCAAGGAAAAAGAGGGAATACCAGGCGTTTACCTGTACTGATAATAAACAATTGGCGTTACACATGGAATCCTATTTATCCTTTAGCTTAAACTGTCTGACAGAAAAGGATGAGCGGATAAACAAACTAGAAAAAGAAAACAAAGAACTAAACGCTTTTAATGAGAGAATATCCACCATAGAAGATCGACTACACACCCAAATACAAGAAAATGAGAGGTTAAGCAGCGACCTCGAACAGCAAAACCACAAGGCTTTATACTTTATCGGCGGACCAGGAGTTCCTCAAGGTTCGCCAAACGAAAATCCCACTTAAATTGTTAGAAACACCATCAGAGACAAACTCTGTATAAACATTCCTGAAAATGTCATTACGGAAGTTCACTGAGTTGGAAAAAATAATAATGACGCAGACAAAAGAATCATAAAATTCAAATTCAGTGACAGACTGTGGAAATTTGAAATAAGAAGTGCAATTATAAATATTAAACCTAGTATATATATATATATTAGGGTGTCTCTTATTTTCGAAGTGTTGATTTCTTTAGGTTGCGCCCCCTCAACCAGTTCCATTGTTTGAAAAAACATCACACATAAAATTGTTTGGGGATTGAACAATATTTAGAGGTCGCCCCCGCTTATTAAAGTTCATAAAATATAGCTATTATTTATGCAATTAATATTTGAAATTACTAGCAGTTGTCAAGTATACTAAACATATGTTTTTAATTAATTAATCATCATATTTATGATGAATTCAATTAAATGAATATATTAGAGATAATTGTCAAGTTTGTAGCTGAAAATATTGCTTGATAAGACAAGATCAACCTGTTTAAACATATTTCATCAAGAATGCTCCAGATTATGTTGCAATTGTTTATTTGTCATCATTCAGTGTTCTGCTGTCATAAGTAAAAGGTGTGTAACTGTGTATCACTATACTTCTTTTTTGCTATTATCAGATAATAAACTATGTTATTTATATTTTTCACAATTATTTATACTGATTGTGCTTTACCAAAATCTAAGAAAAAACGAGGCATGAAAAACATCATGACTATTCAGATGTCTGCTGCCCTGGATCGTACACAAATTTCCTCTAGAAAGGCAACATTTATCCTCGCAGAGGCAGCTAAAAGCTTTGGTTTGGACGCTTCAGATTACAACATAAACCAACATTCTATCCATCGCCTTCGAAATAAGAACCGAGCTCGTCATGCTAAAGAACTTAAGGAGCATTTCCATGGAGAATGTTCTATGACAGTCCACTGGGATGGCAAGATGATGGAGGACCTCACCTCGCACAAGCACATTGATCGTCTCCCAGTACTTGTGTCAGGACCTGGTGTTGAACAGCTGCTTGGTGTCCCCAAAATCCCAAACTCAACTGGAGAAGCACAAGCTGAAGCCGTCTTTAACTGCCTGAATGAATGGGGAATTACAGAGAGAGTAAAAGCAATTTGTTTCGATACAACAGCTTCAAACACGGGTCAATATAGTGGAGCCTGTGCTCTCATCGAAGCAAAATTGGGACATGATGTTTTGTACTTGCCTTGTAGACACCATGTTTTAGATTTATTGTTGGGAGCTGCATTTGAAGCAACATTTGGATCTACATCAACTGGTCCAGAGATATTGATCTTTAAGCGTTTTCGTGACAATTGGACTTCTGTTGATCAAAGCCAGTTCCAAACAGGTGAGACAGACACGATTACTAAAGAAGCAATTATCCAGTCTAAAACTGAACTAATTCAGTTTGCTAGATCCCAGGCACCTATGCTACGGGAGGACTATCAAGAACTTTTGGATCTGTCCATCATCTTTCTTGGAGGTGTCCCCAATAAAGGCATCAAGTTTCGTGCACCAGGTGCCATGCATCGAGCTCGCTGGATGTCCAAAGCGCTCTATTCTATCAAGATGTGGCTTTTTCGAAACCAGTTCAAGACGACTAAGACTGAAGAACGAGGAATTCGAGATCTTTCCCTTTTTTCTGTTCTCATCTATATGAAGGCTTGGACAACATCCTCACTCCCTATTGAAACCCCATTTAATGACTGGCTCCTTATGAGGTCATTGATTAATTATCCTAACAAAAAGATTTCTGATGCAACTAAAAAAAAGCTCTCTAACCACTTATGGTACCTGTCTGAAGAAGCAGTTGGTCTTGCTTTCTTTGATGAGCGAATTACTACAGATGTAAAGAAACGCATGGTAAAGGCATTAGAAGATGAGTCCACTGATAGACCACCCAAGCGTCCTCGGATTCCTGAATCGACCTTCTGCTCTGGTGAAGGACTACACCAACTTGTTACAAGAAATACTAGAGAATTCTTTACTAAGCTGAATTTGCCAGAAGGATTTCTGAACAAGGCACCCAGCACTTGGACATCCAACTGTGAATATTTAAGGGCCAGAGCTATTGTTGCAGCTCTATCTGTTGTAAATGACCGGGCAGAACGTGCAGTAGCTTTAGTTCAAGAGCTGAATAAGAAATTGACAGTGGGGGAAGAGCAGCTCCAGTTCCTGCTCCAAATTGTTGCAAAACACCGCCAGAGTCACCCAGTTCCATCAAAAACTGTTCTTCTCAAAAATAACCATCAATGAGGTCGCACCTTAAAATACACCATATTGTATAATCATTGTATATTAAATAAATGTTGTATAAGGAAATAATGCTAATTAAAGTAATTAAAGTATGTAAATAGCACTGGCATTTTGAATTTATCTCTATATAATAAACTAATGGTTTTTTTTTTGTAGCAATGCTTCATTGCTGATTGTATATAAAAAAAGAGCCAGGAAGGATTTTGGATAGGAGAAAAAGGATTGGGATAAAGAAGGATTGAGGACCAAAGGATGGATTATAACAACATCAAGGATAGGTTAGAAAAGGATCAATGATAAATAAGAAGGCCTATACTTATAAAAACGAATCAAACTAAAAAAAGAAGGAAGGAATTATGTGTATAATGAGCATAATCATATGTCAGGAGCTATTATGCCATGGTCACCATTTTTATTAGCCGGGGGCGACCCCTAAATATGAGCCAATTTGTGTCAAACTTTCAAGTTTTAGTTTTTATGCTAAATGGAACTATTTTAGGGGGCGCAGAAAATAATTCAACATTTCAATTTTTGACTACCCAATAAGAGACACCCTAATATATATATATATATATATATATATATATATATATATATATATATATAAGCAAACAACCACAGGGAAAAGGAAACACGAAGTCCGAGCGCTTTCGTGATATATTCACATCATCAAGGAGAAACCAAAAATAGACGGAGATTACAAAGTAAATGAGTTAAATACACAAGCAAAAAATTCCCAATCGGCAACTCAAATTAAAGACCATAAAACCCTCTAAAGATTTTTTCAATAGATAACATAATCTGTAGGCTGCTAAATTACTAAATATAAAAGAACTATATAGATGAAATTAGACAAAAAAACCAGTACAGAGAACAAAAATTATTATAACGGTTATTAGCACTAGTATTTAATTAAAGCAGGCAATTAAGTGGCAAGAATTTAATGAAAACAAAGGGAATGGTGCCATCGTCTTACAGAATATTCCAAAATTTCTACAAACAGTCTGAAAAAATTGTTTTCCCAATAGCCAACCAGTTGAAAAGTCCAATAAACCACCTAGCACCCAAAGATTATATACGAAAGAAATATTACAATTAAAATAGACACATAAGAATGTTAACAGTTCTTAAAATAATATTTATTTATTTAACCAAGGCAAACCGTTAAGGGGCAAGAATGTGGTCAAGAAAACAATAGGCCCTTCGCCAACTTTCTAACAATGCACGAGTCTAATTTATACAGCCCAGGGCTAATATTAAGGACCAAGTCCGCATTATTCTTGATCACACTTGATTCAAGTATATTTCTGCTAACAATAGATTTACTAAACCTTAATTTGGAAGCATTTTTCCAGTCAATGGGATGATTATTATCTCTTACGTGAATGAAAATGGCGTTAGATTCCTGGCCACTTCTTATACTGTATTGATGCTGCTTAATACATAACTCAAGGGTCTTACCAGTTTGGCCAATGTAAAATTTATTACATATTGTGCATGGGATTTTATATACACAACCCTGTTCACTTCAAGGGGAGTTCTTAATCAATGAATTCTTAATTACATCTAAATTTTTGAACGCAATATTTACGTTAAAAGTCCTCAGCAGATTCGGCAGATCAAGGAAATTTTCTCTGAATGGTAACACTAAAACATTTTTTGTGTTATAAGGAATCTTGTCCTTTACTTCGTAGAAGGTTTTCTTTGCCATTTTTAAGGACTTATCTATGCAGTTCTTTGGTTATTTTAAATCAAACGCAATTTTCTATATTTTACTAATTTCGTCGTCAATGAACTCTGGGCTACAAATTCGTAGGCCTCTTAGGAACAAAGTAGAAAGAACGGATCGTTTTACGTTAATGTGGTGATCAGAAAAATAATGTATATAGGAACAATTATTAGTGGGTTTTCTGTAAATATTGTACTTAAACTTTTTTCCAGACCTATATATTAAAACATCTAAAAAAGGGATCGAAGAATCTTTTTCTATTTCAGCTGTAAAATTGATAGAGGGAGTTAAATTATTAAGTTTGGGTAAGAATTCATTGAGATTTAAAGTCACTGGCCAAAGACAAAGAACATCATCTTCATATCTAAACCATGGAACATAATTTGGCAGAATCTTCCTTAATAACTTACTTTCAAAAAACTCCATATATAAGTTACTTAAAATGGGGGAGAGAGGGTTTCCCATCGCCATACCAAATTTCTGCCTAAAATATTCATTATTGAACACAAATTTTGAGTCTACTATGCACAGCTTAATTAATTCTATAATTGTAGCCACAGGTAATGGCAAATTATGCTTAACCAATTCTTCCGAAAGAAACACTAATAGATCCTCCACCGGGACTCTTGTAAATAAAGCGGTAACATCAAAGCTTACCAATCTAAAATTGTAATTGACACTGATACTATTTAATTTTTCCACAAGGTCTACATTATTATTTATGTGTGATTGTGAAATTGTGCGAGGAGAGGATTAAGAATGGAGACAAGCTATTTGGATAGCTTATATGAGATAGATCCTATAGAACTAACAATAGGCCTTGCAGGATTATTTGGCTTATGAGTTTTATCAGGCCATACATATAGGGTAATGACGGTGAAGTACTCAAAAACTGTTTAAGTAATATTTCATTACCCTTCAAAAGTTGTTTAATTTTCTTGTTAAATGCACTGTTCACAGTTTCAAGGGGATTGTTCCTTAATTTCACGTAAGTGTCCGCATCATTCAAAAGATCATACATTTTTCCTAGATAAACGTCTTTATTGAGGATCACTAAGGCATTTGATTTATCGGCTTTGGTTATATGTAGATTCTGATCTTTTCTTAAAGCTTCATAAGAGTCGAAAACCTCTGTGGACAATTTGGAATAGAGGGTTTAGACATGGCACTATATATTATACCTTTACAAATATTCACATCCTCTATAGGTAAATCATTATATTTTTCTAAATTACAGAAAGCCTTAGCTATTTCTATATAGTCCACATCCTTTTTAGCTGCTGAAAAATTTATTCCATATCCAAGAGCCGTAACCGTATTTTTATTTAACACTTTATCTGATGGATTTATCACAAATCCGGAGTCAGCATCCTTAGTCGAATCACTTCTTTCAATTAGAATTTGTAATTTAATATCCAGTTTCCTTTCCACAACACTACATTCTCTTTGCTCTTCCCTGGCCTAGCACTGTTTGTTTCTACCTTTTGTTCTTCTTTAGTTAAGTCACACAAGCGAAAGGTTCACCTGATATTTCTAAGAAGTTGTCTAAGTGAACAAGTTCTCCCCACCTCTTTACTCCCTAATAGACTTCTGAATTTGAGAGAACGCCCCTTCTATGAATTCCAGAGAATCGTGTTGCAGAATCATATAGAAATTACTAAGATTGAAGTCGAAGAAACTTTTAAAGTTACCAGGGCGAGAAGATATAGTTTTGATAGGGCAATTCCACCTGAATGGAAACAACGGTTACTGGACTATTGTTATAACAAACTTAGACGAGAATGTAGTGTTGTGGAAAGGAAACTGGATATTAAATTACAAATTCTAATTGAAAGAAGTGATGGGACTAAGGATGCTAACCCCGGATTTGTGATAAATCTATCAGATAAAGTGTTAAATAAAAATACGGTTACGGCTCTTGGATATGGAATAAATGTTTCAGCAGCTAAAAAGGATGTGGACTATATAGAAATAGCTAAGGCTTTCTGTAATTTAGAAAAATATAATGATTTACCTATAGAGGATGTGAATATTTGTAAAGGTATAGTATATAGTGCCATGTCTAAACCCTCTATTCCAAATTGTCCACAGAGGTTTTTCGACTCTTATGAAGCTTTAAGAAAAGATCAGAATCTACATATAACCAAAGCCGATAAATCAAATGCCTTAGTGATCCTCAATAAAGACGTTTATCTAGGAAAATGTATGATCTTTTGAATGATGCGGACACTTACGTGAAATTAAGGAACAATCCCCTTGAAACTGTGAACAGTGCATTTAACAAGAAAATTAAACAACTTTTGAAGGGTAATGAAATATTACTTAAACAGTTTTTGAGTACTTCACCGTCATTACCCTATATGTATGGCCTGATTAAAACTCATAAGCCAAATAATCCTGCAAGGCCTATTGTTAGTTCTATAGGATCTATCTCATATAAGCTATCCAAATGGCTTGTCTCCATTCTTAATCCTCTCCTCGGCACAATTTCACAATCACACATAAATAATAATGTAGACCTTGTGGAAAAATTAAATAGTATCAGTGTCAATTACAATTTTAGATTGGTAAGCTTTGATGTTACCGCTTTATTTACAAGAGTCCCGGTGGAGGATCTATTAGTGTTTCTTTCGGAAGAATTGGTTAAGCATAATTTGCCATTACCTGTGGCTACAATTATAGAATTAATTAAGCTGTGCATAGTAGACTCAAAATTTGTGTTCAATAATGAATATTTTAGGCAGAAATTTGGTATGGCGATGGGAAACCCTCTCTCCCCCATTTTAAGTAACTTATATATGGAGTTTTTTGAAAGTAAGTTATTAAGGAAGATTCTGCCAAATTATGTTCCATGGTGTAGATATGTAGATGATGTTCTGTGTCTTTGGCCAGTGACTTTAAATCTCAATGAATTCTTACCCAAACTTAATAATTTAACTCCCTCTATCAATTTTACAGTTGAAATAGAAAAAGATTCTTCGATCCTTTTTTTAGATGTTTTAATATATAGGTCTGGAATAAAGTTTAAGTACAATATTTACAGAAAACCCACTAATAATTGTTCCTATATACATTATTATTCTGATCACCACATTAACGTAAAACGATCCGTTCTTTCTACTTTGTTCCTAAGAGGCCTACGAATTTGTAGCCCAGAGTTCATTGACGATGAAATTAGTAAAATATACAAAATTGCGTTTGATTTAAAATACCCAAAGAACTGCATAGATAAGTCCTTAAAAATGGCAAAGAAAACCTTCTACGAAGTAAAGGACAAGATTCCTTATAACACAAAAAATGTTTTAGTGTTACCATTCAGAGAAAATTTCCTTGATCTGCCGAATCTGCTGAGGACTTTTAACGTAAATATTGCGTTCAAAAATTTAGATGTAATTAAGAATTCATTGATTAAGAACTCCCCTTTAAGTGAACAGGGTTGTGTATATAAAATCCCATGCACAATATGTAATAAATTTTACATTGGCCAAACTGGTAAGACCCTTGAGTTACGTATTAAGCAGCATCAATACAGTATAAGAAGTGGCCAGGAATCTAACGCCATTTTCATTCACGTAAGAGATACTAATCATCCCATTGACTGGAAAAATGCTTCCAAATTAAGGTTTAGTAAATCTATTGTTAGCAGAAATATACTTGAATCAAGTGTGATCAAGAATAATGCGGACTTGGTCCTTAATATTAGCCCTGGGCTGTATAAATTAGACTCGTGCATTGTTAGAAAGTTGGCGAAGGGCCTATTGTTTTCTTGACCACATTCTTGCCCCTTAACGGTTTGCCTTGGTTAAATAAATAAATATTATTTTAAGAACTGTTAACATTCTTATGTGTCTATTTTAATTGTAATATTTCTTTCGTATATAATCTTTGGGTGCTGGGTGGTTTATTGGACTTTTCAACTGGTTGGTTATTGGGAAAACAATTTTTTCAGACTGTTTGTAGAAATTTTGGAATATTCTGTAAGACGATGGCACCATTCCCTTTGTTTTCATTAAATTCTTGCCACTTAATTGCCTGCTTTAATTAAATACTAGTGCTAATAACCGTTATAATAATTTTTGTTCTCTGTATTGGTTTTTTTGTCTAATTTCACTATATAGTTCTTTTATATTTAGTAATTTAGCAGCCTACAGATTATGTTATCTATTGAAAAAATCTTTAGAGGGTTTTATCATTTTATGGTCTTTAATTTGAGTTGCCGATTGGGAATTTTTTGCTTGTGTATTTAGCTCATTTACTTTGTAATCTCCGTCTATTTTTGGTTTCTCCTTGATGATGTGAATATATCACGAAAGCGCTCGGACTTCGTGTTTCCTTTTCCCTGTGGTTGTTTACTTATTAATAAGATCACGTGTTATTCTGTGATTTTTGTGCATATATATATATATATATATATATATATGTATATATATATATATATATATATAATGAATCACTCTGTGAATACAGAAAATAAATTTTTAACAAATTATTAAAGCTTAAAAAAGAAAAAGTACTTTATTCCTGCTACATACGTGAGGGCATAATATATGCCCGTAAGACGCAGGAAAATCAAAGAATATCAATTCGTACTCAAAATGACTTCCGCAGCTTCCAGCAGCACCTACATTAGGGTGTTTCACTCGTACAGAGGAAAATATCAAAGATCAATATTTTTCTCCACTTTGCTTGTACTTTTTTTCATGTAAGAAAGATGAGCACCAATTTTGAAAACGATTAAGTGATATTTAGGGGTTGCACACATTTGAACCTTTTATAATAAACAATTTTCTTCAGTGTTAGGAAAAAATTCTCCCTTGGAACCACGGAAAATGAAAAACTCTAATAATAAAATTGGAAAATTCAAGTCAGTACACATTACACAATACAATACAATTTAATAATACAAAATTTTCTTCAGTGTTACAAAAGAATTCTCCCTTGGAAGCACAGAAAATAAAAAGCTCTAGTATTAAAATCAGAAAATCTGAATCAATTTTTGAATTGGTTCAAGGACGTTCCCGCCTTGGTTCTTTTCGGCACCTCCTTTTCGATGATGTTCAACAATCCGCAACAAGATTTGTTTTTGCTTCTCGTCCTTGACTGATTCATTGAATTGATTGATTAATGGAATTCCCCTCTCTGCTGTGTCGTTTACGACTTTCAGCGAGTTGACTGACTCTCTCAAGCTGTCATTTTTGGTGTACTCCTCAACGTTGTCGACATCCCCGACGCCGAAGTTGTCGAAGAATGTCTTCGTCCTTTGAGTGACGAAGTTGCTCAGATCCTTGCCTTCAAAAGTCAGGTTTTTCCACTCGAGTCGTTTGAGTTCCTTCCTCGACGCAGGTTTGTTCAAGGCCTGGAACATCTTTTCTTTCTCATTTGGCGATATCCGTTCATCGAGGAAAGCCAAGCCGACTAGAGTGTCCGAGATGCCTTTTGGCAACTCTCAAGGCAGCCTGGCCCAGGTCCTTGTTCGGATATGAAATCAACAGTTGAATCATGTCTAGGCCATTTTACGGGGCCCACCTACTGACCACTGCCTCGTGCCAGAACCGGACATAAATGAAAACGTAAAACGGGCCACGTCGTGCAATCGCTTCACCTCTCGGTCGGTGAGTTCCAGTTGCTCCCGGAACAAAACCATTTTCAGCACATAGATAACTTTCGCCATCCACCTGGCTTGATGATGGGCTCCTGGAGCCCTGAAGGAGAACTCAGCTCCACCCCAGCCTCCAAGGAAAAGGAGCGACAGCTTGAGGAGTTCCTCATAATCTTCTCTCGGGTGACATGAACTTTCAATGACTCCACGAAGATAACTCACCATCCTGATTCGTTCATCTTCCAAGTACCTAGTGGCTGGCTCTTCTTCATCGATCATGGTTTTGAAACAATTTTTGTTAATAAAGTCCCATCGCTGCTGAAATCGTCGAAGCAACAGGATTTCAGGACCACTTGTTGGCCCCAGGGACTTATAAAAGACCTCCTTCAAAATGAGCTCATAAATGTGGTGACGGCAAGGCAACCACAAGAGCGACCGACCAAGGATTTGTTCAAACCTCATACATGCCCCTTGCAGAAGTCCGGTATTGGACGCCGTAGTGTCAAATGAGAGGCCAATGATGCGGTCCTGAATTACAAATCGTTGCAGCTCCTGGATGACGGCTCGAGCCATTTGTTCACCAGTACTATCCTGGGCAACAGGCACTCCAAGAAGATGCTCGAACTCCTTCCCTGTTACCACAACAGCTACTGTCTTCCAAGCTTCTAGAGCTTCCGCCAGCAGCTTGGGGTAGTAGCCTGCTGTCCCAGTGCAGAACTAAGAGAGGTGGATCTTTCAAGATCGACTCCTCAAGTTGTTTGGTCATTTTCTCTCGATACTTGGCACGTGCTCGATGAACAGTTGATGGTAAAATAATAATCTGCGATACATCTTGTCCGAGGCTTTTAGCAGTTGCAATGAAGGAAGTGCTTGCTTGTCGAATAGAGAGTTGTTCTCTATCCCAAGTAGCCACGAGTGTTGGATCAAGTGTGTTCTTGGAACGACGAGGTGACTTAGAGGCCAATGGAGCAGCAAAATCTTCATCATCATCATCATCTGCTGTCGCCGTTGAGCTAGAGGATGTGCTATCCAGCTTCATTTTCTCGGAGATCTTTTCAGCTTCTTCAGCATGCTTTCGTTTTCGAAGTTCAAGTTTCTTAGCTGCTTCTTCTTTCCGTTTGACAACCATGGTGTGTTTCCTATCCACCCCAGCCAGTGAAGAACTCATTCTGTCCTCCTTCTGGGAGGACAAGAAAACCTTGTTCTCCTACGGAACTGCACTCATGCTCATCACACCTTGACAAACGATGTCGAAAAGGTCAGCAAGGTCTCCCTTCCACACCTGACGCTTCATAATGGCTTTGTCCATCTCTCTCGACTTCTCCTTCTTCAAGTTTTGGTACTCTTTGTACAGCTTTAGTATAGCAGCTCTAATATTCTCCTCTGTCTTCATGGGGATATTCGCCTTCTTCCAAACTTCTTGAAGCTTGATACGCGTAGACTTGATGGCAAGGGGGATTGTTTCCTTCAACTCCAGGTGATGGTACATAAAGCAGAGGAGGACTTGCTCCCGGGATGGAGCCAGATCATCTTTCTTTCCATTTTCAACACTTTTTGCACCTGTGAAAGAAAAGAAAACCTTACAATATGTTGGAAGTTGGGACGTTCTCGAGATTTGGTTACAAAGGGCTAAGGTATCAGAGGAGACATTAAGTGTGCAACCTCTAAATGGTGTTCAATTTGCTTCAAATTTGAGACATATGCTTTACAGATCAAAAGGTGTATGGGGAAGAGCAAAGTGTAGTGAAATTCACAACTTGATAAAAGTGGAACACCTAAAGTCCTACATATACTGTAGAAATGCCTTCAGCATAACCCACCTGTTAAGTAACACTGGGGAACAAATTTTAACTTTTCTTTTGTTTCTTGGGCGTGAACAGGTCGGTCTTATAGGATGTTTTCCGCTGATTCCGAATATAGCCGTAGAATTTCTCTATCACCCAAGGTTACTGAGAAATTTGTATTTTAATATTTATTCAAAAAGTGTATAGAAGTTAGTAAAAATACTTCATAAAAATTATATTAGTGGCAGGTTGGCATTTAAAATATTCTTCTTAAAACTTCTTTGTCACTGATTTTCTCTTGTAGTTTTCATTAGGAGCTTCTCGCATCAATGTCCAGCAGTAATCAGCTAACATTGCCGGATCCCACCTCCCTTGGTAGCGTTTCTCCATAGTAGCTATATCTTGGTGGAACCTTTCTCCATGCTCATCGCTTACGTCGCCGAGGTTTTCAGGGAAGAAATCTAAATGGGAGTGCAAGAAATGGATTTTTAGTGACATATTACATCCCAATAACCTATATGCTTCAATCATGTCCTGCACTATTTTTTCATAGTTAGAGGCATTGATGTTCCCTAGAAAATTTGTGACAACATTCTTCATGGCCTCCCATGCCACTTTTTCTTTTCCTCTCAAGGCATCATCAAACTTTTGATCTTTCATGAGCTCTCTGATTTGGGGACCAACAAAGATCCCTTCTTTTATCTTTGCATCGCTAAGTCGTGAAAACGTTTTCTTCAAATATTTGAATGCCTCATCTTCCTTGTTCATTGCTTTGACAAAATTTTTCATGATGCCAAGTTTGATGTGAAGTGGCGGTAAGTATATTTTCTTGGGGTCAACTAAGGGTTCATGAGACACATTCTTCAGTCCTGGGATACACTTTTGACGAAGTGGCCAATCCTTTACAAAATAATGCGAATCTCTGGCTCTGCTGTCCCATTCACAAAGGAAGCAGCAGAACTTCGTATAACCGAGCTGCATTCCCAGAAGAAGCGCGACGACTTTTAAATCCCCACATATATACCAACGAAACTGGTCATAATTAATCTGCTGAAGGATGAGTTTCATATTTTCGTAAGATTCCTTCATGCGGACAGCGTGCCCTACAGGAATGGAAGGGTATTTATTTCCATTGTGAAGTAGTACAACCTTGAGGCTTAGCTTCGAACAGTCAATAAATAAACGCCAATCTTCAGATTTGTGCTTATGACCGAGAGCTAACAGCAGTCCATTTACATTATTACAGTAGCATAAACCACCTGACGAGGAGAAATACTGCATCAGATCTTTTTGGCGAGTGCGGAACGCCGATATGCTTGTATCTTTTGCCAGCAAATTCCATTCACGTAACCTGGAGCCCAATAATTCCGCTTTCTTTTTCGGAAGGTCCAAATCTCTCACGAGATCATTCAGCATAACCTGCGTTATCATACGTGGTTTATTTGATTCAGGTTGCTGAAAGTCTGTATCTTTAGTGTCATCAATTTCCATTGGTTCAACTTCAGACTCTTCATCCAGTGTCCATGACTTTGGGGGAGTTGGAATTGGGTTATCATCGTCATGTAGTGCTGGTCTCATGGCAGATGCAAGATTTGGGTATTGAATTTTATGTTTATTTTTGGCAGAGAATCCTGAAACGTTAGTCATACAAAAATAGCAATCCGTTAGGTGATCCTTGGGCTCTCTCCAAATCATTGGTATGGCAAATGGCATAGATTTGCGGGTACCTTTAATCCAACCCCTAAGAGTGACGGCACAGGAAATGCATGAGATATGAGGTGCCCAGGATTTGTCTTGGTCGCCTACCTTACATCCAAAATAAAGTTCGTAAGCCTTCTTCACGAGTGGGGTCATCGTCTTCCTCTGTGCCATTATGGTCAGTTCTCCACATACGTAGCAAAATGTATCTCTGGGATTAATACAGTTTCGATTCATGCTGGCGGAAAATTATTGAAATCACGGAAAACTTTTTGGAATGAAAAACCAATTTTTTCTACTATGAAAAATTTTAATATTTGAGCAAAACTTGAAATTTTTTTTTCTTTTTATTAAAAATCTGTTTGTTTAAATAGCTATATTTTTTTAATGCAAAAAATACTATTAAATATAGTTAACCTGGAAAAAAAAGAAAGTAAAATTAAATTAGTACACTTAATTTTAACTAATATTTTGGGGAAACTCTGAGTAAATGGAAATATTATTTTCTCGAAAACTATGGGTGATAGAAACATTCTGAAACCATATTTGGAATCAGCATCAAAAGTTCTATAAGAAACACCAAATAGTTTTCAAGAAACAAAAATGTTGTTCCCTAGTGTAATCAGTCTTAAAAACTTTAATTTTATAATCCTTATGACCCTATAATTCTGCTATTACTCACTGTCCTTTAAATTCTGTAATTGCTAAGCTTAAGATTTAAAAAATTATATAATTTTTAATTTTAACTTAAATTTTAATTTTAAGCTTATATATCGCAACTTTCAAACTTAAAATGTTATGATCTTTATTATATTATTTTACTATTCTCACAATACTTCAAATTCTATAATCTCCAATTTTAAGATTTTATAATGCTAAATTTTATAATGACAAATTCTATATGTATATTTATGTATGTATGTATGTATGTATGTATGTATGTGTGCGTATGTGTATATATGTGTATACATGTATATGCGTGTGTGTCTGACTTTCATCTCGACAATCTCTCCGTGGATACATATAATAACGGAACCCGGACAGAATCCCGAAAGTCATAATCTAGAAAACCATAAGCCCGAAGGCCGTAATCCCGACAGGCCAAAATCCCGAATGTCGTAATCCTTACAGGCCAAAATCCCGATAGTTAAAAATCACGCACTAAGATGAGTGCGAGAACTCAGCAAGGGTGCGAGCGAATTGATCTGCTCCCACCTGGAAGCAAAGTTAAACTACCTCGAAGCAAAGGTAAAACCGCGAGTAAACTAAAAATTATCAGTGCAACTTCACCCCTAGAACGACATGGAAGAAATTTATGAAATTGTTCCTTCTCAAAAAGGCAATAACAAAGTTAACGCACGCGGTTATTTAATGGTGAAGGATAAAAGTCGGGAAGACGATTATTACTGGTGCTGTGAAAAACGAAAATCATTTAATTGCAAAGGTGGAGCAATAACAAAACTTTTAAATGGACAACATCACCTTAAAAAATTTGTGGATCACAATCACGCTCCATATGCAAGTGCAGTTAGTTAGGTTAGGTTAGGTTAGGTTGCATTTTTCTTTTAGTTTTTATTATTTTTAGCTATAAGTAAATATTAAATATAAACTATTATCTTGTCGGGATTATCGCTTGTCGGGGTTTTGGCCTTCGGGATTTTGGCGCTCGGGCTTATGGCTTTCAGGATTATGGCAGTCGGGATTATGACCCAGACCCATAATAACATCAGGTTCTTCGTTCTTGCTTTAATTACAACCAGTTATTTTATCTTTATTTTATTTATCTTATTATATATATATATATATATATATATATATATATATATATATATATATATATATATATATATATAGGGTGGCGCTTGAAGACACTTTCTGACGCGTTGAATGCATGATGTTTGAACTTTCCTTAACACATTGATACTGATTTTGGCACACTCAGATGTGATTTTACCCTTTAGAGAACGTATGGTTCTGGGTCGATCAGCACAGACTACCGACTTGAGATGGTCCCACAATAGAAAGTCAAGAGGCGTAAGGTCTGGAGACCTAGGTGGCCATTCGACGGGCCCTCGCCGTCCGATCCACTTGCTTGGGAATGTTTCATCTAAAGAGCTCCGGACGATGGTTGCGAAATGTGGTGGTGCCCCATCCTGCTGAAACCATATATCTCTGCCTGTTCTGCCAATGGAATGTCGTCCAGTATGGGCATTAGAAATGTTTGCAGCATATGCAGATATATTTCACCTGTTACATTGCCGTCGAAAAGTACGGACCAATTAACCGATCCCCCCAGAGCGCAGCCCACACCATAATTCGTGGATTGAATTGCACATGTCCTTCCTCCATCCAGTGGGGGTTCTCATTGGCCCAACAGCGTGCATTATGTCAATTGACACGACCGACTCGCACATATTACCCAATTCTACAAAGAATTCCGAGTTCACATGCGCGTTAAAGTCCCCCTTTATTATACAGTGAGAATATTTGGGGTTATCTGATAATGACTTAATTTTGTACAGCAAATCAATGTATTCATCTAGATTACTGCCTAACAACCTTATATTATCGCTTCTTAAAAATTTTATGTTTTGACAAATTTTTCCTTATTAAGAAAACAACACCACCAAAAAGCCTACCATACTTTAATTCATCTGACAAGTCTACTGCTGATGACGCATGGTACATAAAGTTATCCTTACTGACCTTACGTTATATGAGACTATTTTCAACAAATTATCCGCCATGACTGGTAGAAAATTTATTATTAATATGATTATTATTATACACAGCACAAATTTCAGGAATTACCGTTCGGGCGCCTATTATTATTATTATTATTATTATTATTATTATTATTATTGCCTGTTGTCACATCTGGAAAAGTGAATAAACTCCTTAACAATAATACCGTCTGGCCACTGACTCATATTGTACTGGTTGAAATGCGAATTTACACCTTTAATTATTACTGTAAATGAGTTATAATAATTATATATTAATAATATATATTTATATATATTTATATAGACACTAATCATAATAGTATGAGTATTCAGCAATTGACAGCCATAAATGATCATTCTGAAACCCTTGCAGTTGAGGTGAGTAGTATAGGCGCAAAAAGGGAGAGTGCGATTACAATTACAATGTTGCAAAGGGAGGGGCGATGTTACAAAGGGGGGTAGTGTTGCAAAGGGAGGGGCGATGTTGCAAAGGGGTAGTGTTGCAAAGGAAAAGGGGGTTATGCAAAAAGGGGGTAGGGGAACCCCCAAGTTGCATGAAGGGGGAGAGCTTTGGGGAAGATGGGACGGCCTCACCCCCAAAGGGGCATCCTAACCAAAGAAGGGTGGAGAGAGAGAGAGAGAGAGAGAGAGAGAGAGATGTGTTCGTCTGGCCCCAGCCAGACGCATAATGCGAGTTCAGGGTTTCAACATCTTATATAGAAGGTTGGGAGTTGCCAGAGAGCACTATTTATTTTAGTTATATGGAGCGCTTTCAAGAGAGCACAATTTTAATTATTTATATATTAAAGGTAAGAGAAAGATGCTCAATGCTTAAAGGGTTTGCCAGTTATTGAATTTATTTATTTATATGTGAAGCGGTTACCGGTTATTGAATTTATTTATATATAGAGGGTTGCCAGAGAGCAACATTTATTTTAATTATTTATTTATTAAAACTCGTCGTGTACGAGAAAAATCCAATAACAGACATTGAATGAAAAGACAAATGACAGAAAATAAATATACAAGCAAAAATAATAATACACACTTTAAACTAAACGATTTATATATATATATATATATAAAATATTAACTAAATTTGTTCAAAGATACGCCTACTATTTTCAACAAAAATAAAATAAAAAATTTTACTGGTGGATTCTGTACCATGTTTCGGATTCCATGTTAAACTGTAGGTCTAAGGTGATTCAAAAACAGGAATATACATTGCTACTTGACATCTTGTACTTTAGGACAGCTTCCTTTAGCATATAAATACACATGTCAGTACAGTGTTTCACTCTAAAGCCAAACTAAATGCCATAAGGCTAGTCACAATAATACACTGATTATCTTTTTAAACACTTCATTTAATTTATACCCATTCTCTCTCCCTTCATCCACAGAGGATTTTCATGGGGATGTTTTTGTGGTGGGTATGTGTGCGTGTACGTTCGTTTCTCCTACAGTAGATTTGTACGTATGTAAAATCGATTTCTCGTCCCCTATTGAATAAAAAAGAAAGTGTGTACATATGCGAGTATTCGAGCTGACCTACATCACAAATAGGGGTAGTTGTTAGTCGGAGGCGACACACACACACACACACACACACCTTAATCTCGTGTATCTTTAACTTTTATTGTATTATTAAATAAGCATAGAAATATTTGTGTAATAAAACATTTATAAACGTTTGTTTTTATTTAATAATACAATCAAATTACATAACTTAGAGAAATCTATATACACATTTACTTTCACTTTATAATTTGCTTCAAGCAACAGACACATCGGAATGCTAACGAATCTGACTACCCCACTTTCTGTATGAAGTTTTAACCACTTCTTCTTTCTACTATACACACACACACTCACACACACACACATATATATATATATATACACACACACATATACAGTATATATATCTATATACATATATATATACACACACATATACAGTATATATTTATATATATATATATACACTCACACATATACCGTATATACTTATGTATATATATATATATATATATATATATATATATATATATATATATATATATATATATTATACAGGCATCTTACACATTACACAATTTTTTTTAAATTAAAAGAAAAAAGCATTATTTTTCTGGACCTTATAAACATTACAAATATTCTATAAGAATATTTAATTTACCGATAATTCGAAAGACCCAAATTGCATTCAAAAAACGCCTTCTCTTTTTATTCCAAGAAAGAAAAAAGTGTGTAACGGGATAAAACTCGACACACATTAGAAACAGGTGAATTACCTGAGGATAGTCGAAAGCCAAACAAATTAGCCTCAAGCAACAGTTGCGGTCACATCGGAATGCAGATGGCCCAATTTGTAACTGACCGCCCGCTTTTTTGCAAAATTCTCTGTCTGTCTGTCTGTCTGTCTCTTTCTCTCTCTCTCTCTCCCGCCAAACGGTTCTATTCCACTTCAAACTAACGTATTCACTAAATACCTTGCGAGTTTCAAATTACTTTTATTAAATTTATATATGAAGAGTAGCAGCTCAGACAGCATTCCATTCTTCAACAGAGTTTATTTCCACAACAGTTTCGATGCCCACTGGCATCTTCTTCGGGTGGATACAGAAAAACGAAATAACCAAAAACAAGAGGGAAAACAGTCCAGGGACCATTAAGAAATTCGCACCTAAGTTAGATCCCGTTTTCCCGACACGAGAAGGCCATTTTTTTTTTTATTAAAGGGACCGCTTCTAAATACATTCGCACAAATTTAAAACTATCTTGTTCTATACATAGAGATTCTGTTATTTTTTTACATAATTATTACATTTATTATTACATTTATTACATTTAATATTGCATTATTATTTATTACAGAAATTATAAATTTATTATTACATTGATTATTACTAGAGGTCGGATTTTTAGGTCGACGTAAAAGCGGTTTTAGGTACCTTTTTAAGTGCAACTTTTTTACAGAATAGGTTGCAAAAAAGACAAAATAGGTCACTTATTTTAAGTGTCTGTATGTGTCTATATTTGGAAAAGGGAATAAAAAACCATCTAGCTCCTGAACTTTATTGCAGACCATGAACGTTTCAGATTAGCAGGAATTTGTATCCCAATATTTCTCTCCAAGAACTGTCGTAGTTTAGAATTTTGTAGTTTTGACCACGGAATGTCTGCCGCACGCATGACCTCACAGAGTTCTTTTGAAAGAGTCTGAGACTTCGTCCTTGGTGCTCGGTTCGAAAGTAGAGATTCCAGTTGTGCCTGTGTTGCAGTTCGTTTAGCCACTTTCAGTTGGTTGTTCTTAATGTGCTTTTCAGTTTTTAAATGCTGAATCAGTTGGGACTTTTTAACTACTGTAAATGCAGTCTCACGAGACTTGCAGTAACATGTTTTGTTGTCAGGCAAGAATTTAAAAGGAAATTCTTCACGATCGTTGAACTTCTTAAGCCAATTTTTTCTCGAACGATCGGAGCTCATTGCAACAAAGTATAATACAAAAATATATGTGGAACAAATAGAAAAAGTTTAAGAAACAAACTTCAAGACAGCAAACGATTTGCAAAGCAAGTAAATGAAAAGAGGAAATCAATTGATGAAACGAAACAAATCGGTAAAGTAATAATAAAACACTATATATTAGGCCAGGTATAGAGCGCATCAGGTAATTTTGTGAAAACACGGGATTTAGGTCTTTTTCCTAAAATTGCTACTTTAGGTGAAAACCTAGGTTTTAGGTCAATCACCTACAATTCCGACCTCTAATTATTACATTGTTTATTATACAGAAATTATAAACCGAATCAAAAAGGCGAGAAGGAAATCCAGAGACCATTAAGAAATTCGCACCAAGTTAGATCCCGTTCCCACGACACCAGAAGGCATTTTATTAAAGGGTACCGCTTATAAGTACATTCGCACAAATTAAAACTATTTTCTTGTTCCATACATACAGATTCTATTATTTTGACATAATTACTGCATTTATTATTGCATTTACGTTTTTTTTAAACATTTATTATTATTACCTTTACACTTATTATTACATTATTTTATTACCTTTATTATTACATTTATTGCATTTACATTTATTTCCACATTTATTACTTTCATTATTACATTTACATTTACGTTTATTATTCCATTTACAGTTTACCGAAAAAACGAATGAACCAAAAGCGAGTAAGGAAACAATCCAGAGACCTTTAAGAAATTCACACTTAAGTTAGAACCCGTTCACCCGACGCCGTAAGGGATTTTTTGACCAAGAATCTCATTAGAGGGTCCAGCTTATAAGTACCTTCGCACAAATTAAAATTATCCACTTGGTCTATCCATACAGATTCTGTTATTTTTCGTTTGACATAATTATTGCATTTATAAAGTAACTTACTTGATTCCCAATCTATACCATGATCATTTTGGCTGGCGTGATAAAAAATTGCATTATTAGTATTACAACTTCTGAAGGCATATTTGTGTTCTTTAATACGGGTTTCACTATTTCTTCCAGTTTTTCCTACGTATACTAAATCACAACTTTTACAGGGAATACTGTAGACACAGGCTTGTTCCTGTTTTGCAACGTTATTCCTAACCAATCTACTTTTTACGGTAGACGAATATTTGAACGCCAAAGCAAACTTAAAATCTTTCGTCAACGGTTTTATTCTTTCTAAGCCGGCAATGTAAGGCAAACTCATATATTGTTTTTGGTTAACTGAAGGTTCCCGAGGGGCATAAAAAGATTTTCTGGCTTTATGTTTGCTTTGGCGTTCAAATATTCGTCTATCGTAAAAAGTAAATTGGTTAGGAATAACGTTGCAAAACAGGAAAACGCCCCTAAATCTGTCAAATTCTATGAGGGCTTGTGAATCGAACTAAACTAATACACTAATAGGCGCGTCTATCGGGTTGGCGAATTCCAATCTGACTGAGATGTTCCCACTCTGTTGTGGACTTAAGTCTGTATTTACACAAGCAGATAAGTCAGGTGTGAGATCAAACGGATAAAGGTTAAATTGACCGATGAATTCTTATAGCGATACACCAATCCCGAGCTCATCACAAGCACCTGCAATATGGGCCAGATTACTATATGCTCTCGCGCAAAGCGGGAACACAGCGTCTGATGAGTAGTTCGTATCCATTGCCCCGCCCAACGCAACGCCATTGTCGTACAGAGTTATCTTTTTAAGACCGAAATTCTTGAATTTAAAGGCACTCTTTTTACATTTTCCATTCACTGATGCGTGTTCCTGCATTTCAATTAATATCCTTTTAGGTAGAACTCCCAGTGCGATGTTTTCTATCTGTTTCGATGCCAACCCTGCTGGCACCGTGTATAGTTTGATCTGTACTCTGTTAACTGGGTATTTTACTGTGGCATATAGTAAATTTTTCTCAATTTCTATTTGTTTAGGCGAACTTAATTTCACACGGCGTAAACGAAGGTATGTTTCCATAATATGAATCACAACGGGCTTTGCACCCTCTTCTTGATCAGCACCCAGATTTAAACAGATTTCAGGATTCGTGCTGGTGAGGTTTATTTTCATATCCACCTCATTCACAAGCAACTTATTCTGGAATGTGAAGTCTCTATGCAGGCGTCCAAAACACTCGTATATCTTTTTAGAATTTTTAAATTTGTCCTTTATACTACTTTCGTCTTTAGTCTGATAATAGCCCTCGGCATTTAAGAAGATATCTTTCGCTTCCTTGGAGAAGTTCAGCACATTTTCCAGATAGGCTCGTAGGTGATAGTAACCCGTTCCTGCCGATATGTTTACCTGATTTAAATATACATCACACTGCTTGAATATGGAGTAAAGAAAGTTTGTTTCAGAGTATACAGCATATTTGTCATCGCAGTCCGTTCCATCAGAATGGGCTATACGTAGTTTAGCATAAATGTGCACACAGCTGGGGTCAAGAAAATAAGGGCCTGAGCTGGGTATGACGAATTCTATTGGAGCATTCGGGGAACTAATTGTGTTTAACGAGTTAATTGTAATAAAGTCACTCTGCTCAATAGAAACTTGAGTTGGAGGCATGTCAAAGAGGGACAGCTCCGATTTACAACATTGTGAACTACTCGGATGGATGAAGCGTGCCATGACGAGTCAGAAATAGTACCTCCTCTCTCGACAAGTAGTAAACAGTCTATAATTCATGAGAGCTCCTTAGCTTATATCGGTTAAAAAAATGGTCAACCATAGGTTTCATTCGCTTAGAACACTTCTTTTTTATGTCCTTTTACGTTTAACGCCACGTGCTGGTAATCCCTTCTTCCGGACAGCCTTCTTCTTCTTCCTACCACCACGCATTTTTCTCTTTGCATCTTTGATGATTTCGTCCCGTGTACGTTTTAAGTGTTTTTTAGAGCTTCTTTAGGTTAAGCCCCATCCATTATGTCTTCTGCCGTGTTAAGACGTGATTGTAGCGCTTTCCTCCCGAGATATCTGTCACCCCTCTTCAGCACGGGAACAGCCGAACGTAATATGGTTTAAAAAATGGATCCAAGTCCACTACCACGCTGGTATCTCACACCTCGAGAGACTGTGAAAGGCTTTCTGTCCATTATAACTCAGTGCGTCGAAAGTGCAGCTTCATTAAGCTCCCATCACCAAATGGGAAATTTTTTCCCTCAATCGTTCTTATATGTATTGAGATATTGGTTATTAGATTAGTCGCGACATTCACATAATGGGGCCTGTCATATGTAATACTCAAGCTCTTCCCTCTATGGTTGGGAATGTGAGCAATGCGCAACAGGCGTGCCTGGGTATCCCCAACAAATTGGTGCTCCACTATATTGCTGTAAACATAGCACATGTCCGGGGTGTAGAGCCAGCAACCAATTTCTCCAACTTCATCTGATACATTAGGCTGGACAAGTCATGTTGTACCTCGTGAAAGGTATCTCTTTGGAAGGCTGATCGATATCGCCCCTAGGTTATAATTTTGAACAGCTCTTTCTCTTTACTATTTCTGTTAGCCTTTGATTTTAGGATTAGAGTATGTGCAGGGTTTTCTTTGTTTACGATTTCGTATACTAAATCAACCTTAAGATTTGAGTTTTTTATACTTACGTTTAAGTCTCTCACAACATCCACAACCGCACCATAACGGCCCGCACCTAGTGTTACTACTGTACTGTAATACCGTGATCCCCAATCCGGGAGATACTTATGGTTTCATCTCGAGTTACTCCGGCTTTTTCACTCTCAACAAGGTCACTAAAAACCGTTAAAACGGGTTCTTTTCAATATTTAAAAAGATAGTGTCCAGCTGAATTTCGCATATCCCCACCTCATAGGAATCACGACCCAATTCAATGGACCTATGGAGTTCTGTCACAAAGTTGGACAGGGTTTTGTTAGGATGTATAGACAGGGAAGAAGAGGACGGTAGTGTGACGTAGAAATGGTTAGGCGCCATGTTGCATACTATTTAAACTTCATTATTGCATCAGCTTTTATGTAGGTGTTGAAGCTTTCTGGGTACTCTAACCACTTCACCAGGTACATTTTTCTCTTTCCTGAGCCTTTGCTTCCTAAAAAATTTTCAATTTTAAACATTTTTTCCTAAATCAAATGTCACTTTCTGCAACTCCTCGTTGTAAAAGCCGCCTGCGATTTCTTCCCCATTCAAATCTTCACCGTAATACATTATCTCGCCTTTAGGTCTCATAGCCCTAACTTTAAAAATCTCATGTGTCCAACCTTGCTCAAATCCCTTCGCGAACTTATTTCCCGAACGCGACAGCCTTACATAATCATTGAATTTGAAACGCGCAGAGTGTGGCGGTGTTCTACGAATATCTCTTCTCACATCAGGCTCTGTGTGCGTACCTCTTTCTAAAATCTCGTTAGGTGTTATCCCACTCGTGCGGTGGTGTGAGCGGGTTGTATGATGAGGCCAATGGTTCCAGAATATCTATATATCCGTATGTGTTTTTATATGTAAAATAGCGGTGCATGCGTTCCTTTATGGTACGTTGAACTCTTTCAGCTAAAGAGGCCTTATGTATAGAATTGCTAGTGTAGTAGCTGATATTAAACTCTATCAGCATGTTCTGAAAAGCTCGGCCTATAAATTCTTTCCCCATATCCGTACAAAAATAGCCAGGAACCGTGTTTTCTTTCAACATCAACGTTTTGGTGGCTTTAGCAACTGCAGGCGATTTATTTTTCAGAGGAATTAGCCACATATATCTAGAGAATACATCTATTATGAACAGGATGTAGCGATAACCATCGTTATACACTCAATATCTTTGCATATCTGTTAAATCTGCTTGCCAAATAGAGTCAATCGAAATCGATGTAGCTGTTGTCTTGGCTGTTTTAAACCTTTTTCTCACAGGCTTATAAAGTGTATAAGCATCCTGCTCCCGCAAAAACCTCTCAACATCTTTTTTCCCTACACCATTGTAAACACTTTTGTACAGTCTATCTACGCCTCTGTAGGAGGCTGGGGTAGAAATGTCATAATAACGTCTTCTTAATATGTTAGCCATTTGCGTAGTTTAGAGGCACGTGGATATGGTTGACCACTGTTGTTGTTTGGCCTCTTCTTTCTCCTCTTCAGAGGTGCTACCGCTGGAGGTGATGGCGTTCTCAGTTGTGACACATGCGAGGCATGTTCCAAGTCTTTTAACCTGTTCAGATTTCCTATCTATGTTTTGGAGACATTTATTTCTTGTAGTATTGCTCTCATATGCTTCCATCCTGATGGTGAGGACCTATCCCACTTTCTCACCAAATCATGGACGATGTCTACGGTATTCGATCTCTGTACCTTTGTTCCTTCCACAATGATCTCGCCTGTATCGGTCCACTGTATGTTGGGATCCTCATTCAATAGATTATAAAGACTTAAACCTTTATTCCTCAATGCATGTGGGAGAATGCTTTTTAATACATGCTCGATAGGTTGTGTGGCCGACCCGTTATTCTTTGGTTGGTCAGCTCTATCGTCTGACAACAGTTTTATGTCGCATGCTCATCGTTGTCCGTCCTGTGCCTAATAACCCCGGGGATCTCTGTCGGATTTTTATAATTTTCGTACTCTTGAAGAAATTTCTGCAGAGCTTCTTAGTATAAGATTCTTTTCTCATCAGGTGTTTTTTTCACTGTTTAGTAGGGCTAACAATTCGCTTTCCATTCTTTTAACCCTGCTTTTACCGGATACTAGAACCGTGTCTGGATTCTTTGAACTTTGCAGTGAAGTATACACCTCCTGTGGAATCACTACTACTTTCTTCATTATATTAATCTAGTCAGTAAATGCCCCAAAACTGAAAATAAGATGAGGAGGAATGACCCTCCTCTTTGTACAATAATTCGTTTTTCTTCCCCACAGTCTGACTTTTACGAGCGAGTGTACACTTTATGTACTTGTAACAACGTAGGCGAGCTTTCTGAGGGGATTTCATTGGCACATTGCAATTTATAACGTTAAGACAGATTTCACAGATGCATTTTAAAAAGTAGGAGTCGATATTTTTAGCAAACATCTGTTGCATTGCCCGGGGCAGTCGATGATAGATTTTTATTAATTCATGGTATTTCTTTAGCCTCTTTGTCATTCTGGAATATACACCGTTTCAGGCTCATTTGGAAATATATTCGTTGTTAGAAGCACCCTAAACCCTGCATCGCGGATAAAGTACACAAAGCAAATATCCGTAACGTTGACTTGTAGTTTCTTTATAAACTTCCAAAAAATCCTAACGCTGATTCGGGAACATTTGATTGGCTAATACACCAATTTATGACACATCTCTACGTTGCGCGTATAAGACTATATATATTGTGTATTTAACGACATGTCGCGCATGTATCTATTTTTGAAAAATAGATTCTGATTGATGAAGAACACGCTTCTGTTAAGATGGTGGGAGAACACTAAATGTCTCTGCAAAAATTTTATCCATTTCCAACAAGAGATCGTCAATTACAATAACTGTATACTCATTTCCCTTTAACGAATTGACGTCATATACTTCTTTGTGGAACAAACTATCATCTTCGTACTAGAATAGCACCATATAATTTTATATACAAATTTTGAAAACATCTCTCCCTTTTCTTTAATAATTTTAAGCATAAACACCGTTTTACGACATCCTGTAGGGCCAGATATAATACATGTGGATGGGCTCGTGAACCTGAATTTTTCTACAGAATCCATCTCTAACACGTCACACTCCTAAATGAGTCATTTACAAAATATAATAAAAATTTAAGTGGTGTTCCTTATATTCTAGTCTTGTTTTTCCTCTTCTTCCACAGAACCGTGAATGACGATGAGGTACAGCATCATGTCCCCATCATCCGGTAACGAACCCACACCATCGACACCTGTAACACGACAACGCACCAGTTCAAAGCGGAGGCATAATGAAGAGCCTTCCACGTCAGGTATAAAGCGTGCCAGGAGTGCGCGAGTCGTTAGACCCTCAGTAATGGAGCCCCAGCCCTCTACGTCTTACGACACAACCCCCACGACAGTACATTCCCCAAATAAAAATGTACCCCTTTATTCCTGTTCAATTCTGGGTACATCCTCCACAACAACAGCAGCAGCTTCTCGTGCTGTAGAGGAAGGTATAACCACCTCCACCCCCAGCTCTGACTAGAAATCGGTATATAGTCAGGTTTGACCCTGGATCCATGTATAGCAATGGTGTTGAACACGGACTACGGCGCGTAGTTGAACGTATTGTGGAGTTTGCCCTTCAGAACCGGGACGAAGGTGAAGTCAGGACGAGGCTGTCCTTCGGGTTCGTTTCAGATGACGGGGATGAAGATGATTTTTGGGTAGTAATACCATTCAGACGCGTGACAGTTGTAGATATAGAGTATATATTAGGCCGTATAATGCAAGTATCTCAAAGCAGTACAGCCTTCAATATGGACAACTTCACGGTATATACTGACCGTGTGTTCCGTGTTGCGGGTCATAGTGCCACACCTTATACTCTTAACCTCAATTCTCAGGCTATTTACAGGCGGCATATAAACGCTGATCGTGGTTGCGGCTTTATAGCAATAGTCTTGGCCCGTATGTTTACTGTACTAAATACATGGACGCCAAAAATTTGTTTGCCTACGGTTGTGCAGCGTGCCCGTTAACTGGCTTCAGATTGCAAGCTTCAGTTTTATTGTAATATGGGTCCTGAAGAGCTGAGAAGGGTAGAGGAGGAAATAAATGTTCGTATAGTTGTATTTTGAATGGATGATCGTCGTAGGACTGTGTATGTTTTTCAAAGCAGTGTGAGAGATCGTACAAGACCCCTACTTATTTTGGGATTGTCAGGTTCAACGTATCTCCCCGTCCGTAATATAAGGGCTCTTTACTCGAGTTATGATAAAAGTCGAAAATATGGAAGGCATCATGATTTGTGGAAGGGATGTCTCGAGTTTGCGGATGATATAGTGAAATATTGTAAGGATTGCCACATGATATGTGCGCAGTGTAAAAGCTCCAAATGTGAAAGCCGTGTTGTTGAAGCTGAGAAATGGGGCTGTGTTGTATGCAGACGCACATTTTTCAATAATAACTGTTTTGAGCTCCATAAGTCAATTGGCACGTGCAGGAAAATGAGAATCTGTGAATGTGGTATGTTTCATATGATGGATAATTGGGGGATTTCAAGCATAAATGTGATGAAATTCACTGTTCTTCATGCCATGAGAAATATAAGGCGGTTAGAGTAAAGCATGTATGTTATATGAAAGATGCTAAGCCTAAAAATATGCCTTGTATAACTGTGTACTACGATATAGAAACATATACGATTGTTGAAACCAAAGAGGTATCCCACATCTACTTGTAAGGCACGCTATCTGTGATAAGTGCATGGAGGTCGAGTGTGATGAGTGTCACAAATGTGGTAAAAGGACAAACGTTTTTAAAACGATTGCACACGAGAGTCCCGTGAAACTCTTTGTGTCCTATATTGTCAAGTTAGCGGACAAGTTAAAAAAAATGACTGTGTATATTCTTGCCCACAACGGGGCAAAATTTGACACAGTTCTTTTACAAGGATCTGCTTGAGCACGAGACATCTGAGATGTTTACAGGTGATCCCTTGAAAAGAGGAAACAAACTTATACAGATGCAAATAAAAGGTAATGTACAGTTTAAAGACACTTTATTATTCACACTTTGTAAATTAGCAAAGCTACCAAAGGTAATGGGCATAGCCGCCGAAGTTTCAAAAGGATATTTCCCTTACACATTCCTCACGATCGAAACTTTAAATTACGTAGGACTACCTCCACCCAAAAATTACTTTAACTAAGAATGTATGAGTACAGGTGAACGTGAAGATTTTGACCGCTACTACAACAGTTTTAGTGAATTCAATCCTTACAAGATAGCTGATGAATGTGAACGTTATTGCGTGAATGATGTGCGCGTGCTTAGAGTATGTTTCCAGGTATTTAGAAGGATGTACATAGACCATTTCAAATACGATCCGTTGCATGTCGCAACCACGATCGCCTCATTGTGCTTTACGGTGTTCAAGAACAATTTCGTACCTAAAGACACCTTAGTCGTCATTCACAGAAACAACCCCCGCAGTTATGGGCACAAGACTATTTACTGGCTCATACACATACAGCATCAGACAGGTGTATACATAAAGCATTCCTGCAACACTGGGTAAGTACCCAATAAGGTTAATGGTCGTGTTTTTTGGGTCGATGGTCTAAGCGAAAACCGTGCTACTGGTGAGAAGACTGTGTGGCACGGATGCCCCACTCCTGAGTATGGAATCGTAGGAGATATACACAGTAGATCTCCTGCCGACAGTCTTGCATGGATCCGCACCCGCGATCAGCTTATAGGCGCCCAGTTTACTCACAAGGTCTTGTGGGAGCATGAGTATGATGCACGGATAGAAACAGATGGACAGTACCATGAAGAAATAAACACGATCAAGCGTTGAATGGTGCTGGATCCTCTCAAATGCGGTGATAACTTGTTCGGAGGGCGTACAAATCCCTCGAAGCTATACTTTCTGGCTACGGAATGCGTGAAACTCCATTACTACGACTTCTGTTTTTTATACCCCTACGTGATGAAGAACTTACCCCGTAGATGCACCTGAAAAACTGGTGGGACCTGACCTGCCCACCATCGAGGTGTTGTCAACAAATTTGAGCAAGTACTATTTCGGTCTTTCTTTCGTAGATGTGCTTCCCCCTCGGTATTTTCGGATGCCGATCTTACCCGTCGTTATAGACCACAAGCTCATGTTTCCCCTATGCGTGAAGTGCGCAGAGGAAAACAATGGGGCTTGTAATCACAACCAACCAGCGGAAGATCAGAAGTGTATATACAAGCCGTGAGCTGTCCCTAGCCGTTCGCTATGGCTACAGAATATTGAAGATATACGAGGTGTGGAGGTTTCAGAAACTACCCTACCTTTTCACGCCATATATAAATACTTTTTTGAAGGGTAAGGTAGAGGCATCAGGGTATCCGCGAGGAGTTGATACCGAAGATGAAAAATCGGCTTATATTTAGCGTTATCGTGACCGTGAAGGGATACAACTTGACCGTTCCCAAATTGTAAAGAACCCAGACAAGCGCTTTAGTGAAAAGTTGTGTCTAAACAACCTTTGGGGAAAATTTGCACAGAATACAGGCAAGGGGACCGTTAATTTGGCCCTAAGTTATAGTGAAGTCTGGGATTATGCGAATGCTCCCGATAAAGAGGTCATGGAGGTCGTGAATGGAGGTAATACGTACATAATAAAGTACAACATTACCGAATCGGCCACAGACACATTGTGTGTTACAAACATACCTGTAGCCAGCTTCACAACGGCCTACGCACGTATCAAACTTTGGTGTCTATTGCATTCTCTTGGGCGAGGGTTACTGTACGCCGATACAGATAGTGTGATATTCACGGCGAGGGAGGGTGAATACATACCGTCTATTGGTGAATTCCTCGGAGAGTTGACTGATGAGATCCAGGATGAGTATGGAGACATCGCATACGCTGACTCCTTTTTATCAACAGGGCCAAAAACGTATGGAGTATGGGTAAGGGTGGGGAAGGATCTGAAATATATCGTGAAGGCTAAGGGTATCACGCTCAACCAGGCGAATCGGCGGGTCGTTAACGTTCAATCGTTGTAGGATCTAGTGTGCTTGGAAGATGAGGGCGACCGGCCGCCCCAACTGACTTTGGGGACCCACAATTTTCGGGCGCAGAAGCTGGGTGGTGTGAAGGAACTTAGGGGTACGAAGGTATGCCGTAAAACTTATGCGAAACGTTACCAGGTGCCTGGTACCTATGATACCATACCCTTTGGATACCATAACTCTTGATTGTTATATATATATATATATTTTTTTTTTTTACTTGTTAACGATACGTTTATTTTATTTATTACACGTATTTGTAAATATATACCTTGAATAATTCCATGATATGTTTATTAAATAAATCGTGTTTCAATTAACGTTTCACTTTCTCCTTTGTGTGTGTGTGTGTGTGTGTGTGTGTTTGTGCGTATGTACAGGAGAAAGTTCTAAGCTCCGTCCCCTGTATGATCGATCAATGGTCACGTGACTCCTGCTACTACCTGGGCATATGTCTACCCCTGCGTGCTCAGTTGACCGCTACAAGCCCTAGAACTCAGACGTGCATTTGAAGAAATCCCACTTAGACGAAAAATAGTAATGGCTACCTTTAATATTGCGTGTTCGACGTTTATGAAGTGGTATTCGGCAAAGTGTGAAGATGTGGTGGATACTCAAAGACTCCCTATCCCTCCCTCTTTTGATACTTTTAAGGCTACATTGAACTGTGCGAAGCTTGAGGAAAAAGAGATACAAACACTCTACGGCTATTCTGGCGAGAGCATTGCAGGATTTCGTGGTACAAGCGATGTATTAAACTATGTTGTAGGACTAAATTTTACAAAAGCTTACATATATCGTGAAATGGAAGAAACAACACGTGCAAAAGATAAGCAACAGATATGGTTAGTGAGTCTTGTTGATGAGTGGACAGACAAGCTGTATTATGTCATGTTGCATCATATCGATTACTCGTACCCTGCGGCTGAGAATGTAAATCTTGTCATAATGGAGAATCTGAAGCATTTTTACCACTACATTAATATATATCATGACGAGGTTTGTAGTGAGGTTTGGGTGGGTAAAGGCCTGCTGAGTTTTTAATAGAATTTAGAGACGAATATTGTCTGCTAAGCAAAAAGGAAAAATATGGGTATATGTTTCTCTCAAATAGTGCGCAGGAGTGTGAATAAAATGTGTTTAGTTGGTGAAAATCCCCCTGAACGAAAATGTCTGGTGCACACTCTGGGGAGTGGGAGTGATAAAACATTAAAACCGGTATTGCTTCATGTATCGCAGATGGGAAATTTCTCAAAACACCTACCCAGTATAATCGGATACAAGTATTCACATGAATCTTTCACGTTGAAACAACGCCGAACGCGATTCATCAGCTTATGGTGTGACTCACTCCTCCACACCTCCCGTCGAGCTGATCCGCCCACCTGTGACTCATAGTCATCTCAGAGCTTGAACCGACTGGACGTGCGCTCCTCACAATAGAATACGATGGAGCTTCCTTTCAGCAACATTCTCAATGCCGTGTACGATGTGTCCGTGACGAAGTCATTGCGCATGTTCAAGCGTAAAACCGGTGCCATTAACTATGTACTGGAAACGACTTGTAGACAAACAAACTGTGGTAAGCGGAATGCTGTGTATTTAAATGTTGAGAAGATGAATAGAATCTTCGTGGTAGTTGAGAAGTGGGGTGAGGACTGTTATAAAATACCTCCAGGTGTAAGTACAAGAAGAGAACAGATTAGTGATACCCCCTCAAATGCCATTGTATGTACGTTGTGTATAAATAGCGATTAGCCATGCATTGATATACGACTGATGTGGAAGAATGCGTCTGATAATAACGTTCTTGTCCCAACGCGAAACCGTTTCTTCCTCGACAGAATGTTTGAAATCGTCGGTTTCCGCAAGCTGAAGCCTATATTAGACGCACGTGTTACGGATATGCTTTATTTTGATACGGTTCTTGAATACGCATACACCGCTCTGCTCGACGAGTTTACCGAGTGTAGGACTGAACAAGGCGAGAATGGCCTGGAAATTGATGCTTATTTAAAAGGTTTAAACTCTGCGAAATATCATGAACTTTGGTACAAAGGACTTCAGCGGTACAGGGCTGAGCTCACCTACACTGTTCACCCTGAAGAACTGTTTCTTTATATAATGAGCAGCTGTCGTTACGATTTACAAGATTATTTCAACTGCCGATATGCAGTGTGAAGATGAGTTCACGATTGAAAAGCTCGGATCGGTAAGAATAAACCCCGATTGGGAAGGAGTGTTTATAAACTTGAATTTAATAATGATGTTGTGGCTAACGATGCCCTCTTTGTGCGTGCTTTTGATTGTATTCTGTCCGTGTTTAAAGATAACTTGCCAATCGAATGTAAAGTGGGCATAAAAATAGTACTGAACAAATTGAAGGCCCTTTACATTGAGTATAGGCATCCCTATAACTTGAGCGGTGAAATAATGTTAAATCGTATTTATTGCATACTGCAAAGCAACAATGATGTAACTGTAGACTCGATCACGTGCGAATTTAGTATTTTAGTTAAACGCAGTAGAACATAAGTGTATGAATTTTGATGGTTTTGCAGTATATTTATTTGTTAAAATTTTATTATTTAATATCACTGTGTATATATAGATTTCTCCTGTACTATTATTTTGATGTTTCTATATTATTTTTTGATTGTGTATATATATTCTTATACTATTATTTTTGTGTGTGTGTATATATATATATATATTCCTCGTTTAAACTGTCTACAATGAATTATTTTGATTGTATATTTATTTTGTATATATTTCATAAAATTATTTCTAATAATTCGTCAAAATAACCAGAATGATGTAATAGTGTTTTAATTAATTCTGTTGGTTGTATATATAAACGATATTATTTAATTATATATATATACCAATTGGCTGGTTACGCCTTCTATGCCGACTGGCGGATTTCTAAACCAACTGTCAAGAACATCTCCATTAATTAAATAAATAGCACAATCTGGCAACTCAAAACTAATAATAAACACCTGAAGAAGCTATTTACGCCTTCTAAGCCAGATTAAGCCTTCTAAGCCGACTGGCTGATTACCTAATAATTCGAAATTTTTTAAAAATATTAACATTGGATGAATAGAAATGCCAAAACAGGTCTTTAGTCTTTACCATAATATTAATTATTATTTTGATATTACTATTTGAAACTAATCTATAATTTAAAAATCGATGCACAGAACTTTTTTATGGATAAAGGATGGGACCAAGGCGGATTCTTTATTGCATCATTTGGAAAACTGTTCACTCGTTTCAAAGAAACGGGAAGTCTGTTAAAATTTGTAAAATGAAAGTAAATGTGTATATAGATTTCCCGTGTACTATTATTTAAGACTGTGTGTATATATATATATATATATATATATATATATATATATGTATATATGTTAAACACAGACCGTGCATGGAACAAGGAACTCTTCTGGGAACTTACATCCACTATAGTTCGAATAAGTAATGCTAAAGGACAAATACTATAGTTTTTTCTTTTTCATGATGGAAAGCCCAACGTGGGCACCGGGTTACTCGCAAGGAGGCCCCAAAATATAGCTTCCCTCACCAGCAGATAGGATCCAGCTTTGGGACAGGATCTAGGGTTTACAGCATACACCTAGCCTACTACATTCAGAACCTCAGTATACGCAAGAAACTCGTTCCATTCACGTCGGATTGAATACATCAAAGAAAAAGGGGTAACTATTGTATTTTTAGCCAAAAAACAAAACTTAAACCTCAACCGGGACATTGACCGTCCACTTTTCAAGGCACATAACACGTCCGTTTAATATACACAAACTCAGAATGGTTCCCTGAGAAACTTATATGTTAAACACAGACCGTGCATGGAACAAGGAACTCTTCTGGGAAATTACATCCACTATACAGGGTGTCCCATAAGTCCGGCATCATAGGAGAAATTCATATTTTTCTATTTCTACAAACCATAATTCATATTTTTCTCTTTCTACAGGCCATAATGTCTGTGAGCAAGGAAGAACGAATCCAGATAATTCTACTCATAGGAAATCGGAGTCAAAGAGACTTTGCAACAAGTCTGCTAACACAACTCTGTGTTATTGGCTCGCGGTCTGGATGCAGTCTGTTAAATTCAGCAGCGGCCTCTCTTTAACTCCGATTTCCTATGAGTAGAATTATCTGGATTCGTTCTTCCTTGCTCACAGGCATTATGGCCTGTAGAAAGAGAAAAATATGAATTATGGTTTGTAGAAATAGAAAAATATGAATTTCTCCTATGGTGCCTGACTTATGGGACACCCTGTAGTTCGAAAAAGTAAGTAATGAATGTAGTAGGCTAGGTGTAAGCTGTAAACCCTAGATTCTGTCCCAAAGCTGGATCCTATCTGCTTTGCAGATAGCTGGTGAGGGAAGCTATATTTTGGGGCCTCTTTGCGAGTAACCCGGTGCCCACGTTGGGTTTTCCAACATGAAAAAGAAAAACTATAGTATTTGTCATTTATCATTACTTATTCGAACTATAGTGGATGTAATTTCCCAGAAGAGTTCTTTGTTCCATGTACGGTCTTTGTTCAACATATAAGTTTCTCAGGGAACCATTCTGAGTTTGCATATATATATATATATATATATATATATATATATATCGTTTAAAGTGTATTTCTTATATTATTATTTTTTATTGTATATTTATTTTCTAGAGGGCAGTGGGAAAAAAAAGAACTGAGGAACCAGATGTAGAAAAAATCACATAGCGTCACACGACGAGTTTTAATAAATAAATAAGTAAAATAAATAGTGCTATCTGGCAACTCCTCCATATATATATATATATATATATATATATATATATATATATTATATATATTATATATATGTATATATATATATATATATATATATATATATATATATAATTAAAATAAACATCTGGCAACCCCTCCATATATAAATAATTAAAATAAACGTCTGGCAACCCCTCCATATATAAATAATTAAAATAAATAGTGCTTTCTGGCAACCCCTCCATATATAAGAGATGTTGGTACTCTGAGCTCTCATTATGCGTCTGGCGATCCAGGCGAAAACATGTGTTCTCTTCTTTCTCTCCTTCTTTCCTTCTTAGGTTAGGATACCCCTTTTGGGGGTGAGTCCGTCCTACTTTCTTCCCCAAAGTTAGGGTCAACCCTTTGGGGGGAGGCCATCCTCCCTCTTCCCCATTACCCCTTTTTTTCTTTTTTCCCCTTTTTCGTGGCACCCTGGGGGTAGGGGTTGCAACAAGTGGAGGGGCTGACCTGTTTAAAAGCTTTGCTGAAACTATTTACTTATATGATCGCGGTACACAAAATAGACCAGTACGCATACATCGAAACTGCTGAAGTCCTGATTTATGTTGTTAATTTGCTGAAATTTGTTTATTCTTCGAACAAAGGGCCCTTTTGTTATGACTGGCCGTCCGCTCGCCAGTAGCCAAAATTGACCCAGTTGGTAGTATACCACTCTTTAGGCGGCGTTAGGCCCTAGGTTATCTTATTTTAATTACATTTAACTTTGCAGAAACTTTTTTTTTCAACCATGGGGTCCGGGACACCCATTATAGTGGCCTCTGGTATGAGTAGCATTTGTTTGCTGAAACTCAGGACCCTCTCAGGCCCCTCTGACACGTAATCAAATTTGTTGAGATGGAGGTTAGACTAGTAAGAAAAAAATTTACAAAGTCCGCCAGTGCTTGGGCTCTGGATTTTCTTACGATTTTTGAAAAATGTCTTCGCTCTTGATTACTGAAATCAATACTTTATTAATTTTTCACTGTTGTCGGAAAACATTCCCGAGATACAACCTCAACATACTTGAGACAGCTTCACGTTTGGAAGAGACCTTTACGTATATATTGGGAGCGTGACTACTGATACTAACCGAAGATCTGGCATATCAAATAGTACCTAATTACTGTTGTGTTTGGACTTTGATTGCCGGTAAAATGGTCGGTTACATTAGATCTCTCGCCATTCTTATTTGCCCGCCATAGAGGTCGTATCATTCTTTATTTGCCTGTTATTCTTTAATTATTTGAGTGTGCCTAAGATTAGCCATATTACGGTTCAGCACGAAGCTCCTCCGCCTCTGTTATTATTAGAGCAACTTGCTTAACTTTATATTATGTATATTTATTTTATATTTGTTATTTTATACATATTTATTTCTTATATATTATTCTTATATACAGTATATTATAGTATTGCAAACTGCTATATAGAGGCGGGGGTAACATTAATCATATTGCCTTTCTAATTTAATGTCAAGCATAAGGTAAATTTGTACCCATAACATAAGTGGCGAAGTTACATTGTTTCATTTTCCATTTCTATTTATTATTTTACTCTATATACATTAGGCCTACTGTATTTATATTATATTCCCTATTGCCATTTTTAATTTCAACTTTTATTAACTTCATAGAAGTTATTTGTTTCTCTTATTATTTTGGAGAGGTCTATCAAAATGAAGAGAACTTTTGAAAGTGGATTTCAGAAAAGAAAAAAAGAAGCAGCAGCTTGAAAAGCAGATAAAACAAATACCGAAAGTTGACAGTTATTTCACTGTTATAAAGGAGGGATCTCAGACTCGAGAGAGTCAGACAGATCCACAGCAACCACAAGCATCCACTTCTTTTACTAGAATAGTTAATACAGACGCGAGTGTGACTACTTCATCTGATCGCGTTACAAAGACTGAAGTTCAGGCTGAAGACAATAAATAGACAAAGTTCAATGATCTTGGCCTCTGGAGAGTCTTAACTGAGGATGATATTGCATTCTGGTTACAGAAAGGTCCCTCAGAGTGTTAACATTGGGATGGTTTATTTGAGAAATCGAAGCGATCATTAAAAAATCAAATCAGATATTGTTCAAGGGGTCTTTTTATCCAACGAAAGTTAATGAGGGAAAATACAATCGGGAATGGTTCGTATACTCTTCAATAAGTTGTGTTTACTGTTTTGTTTGCAAGCCCTTTTCCACATCATCAACCGTACTGGCTCGGGATGGGTTTAATGACTGGCGAAACCCCATTGTAATTCAAAATCTTGAAAATTCTCGGGAGCATAGAACAGCTTTCTTTACATATTTGACGAGGATTCGCGGGTTAACATTGGATTCACACCTAGCTGAACAGATAAAACAGGAACAAGAGTACTGGAGGCATGTTTTTGAACGTATTATTGCAGTTGTTGCACATTAGCAGAACGTGGATTAGCATTTAGGGGAGGCAATGAAAAGCTTGGGTCGCCCCATAACGGGAACTTTCTTGGTTTGATAGAACTCATTGCTAAGTTTGATCTATTTCTTTCTAACCATATTAAGCATTATGTTAGTAGTGGATCTGGAGAGCCTTCGTATTTGTCTAAAACAGGGGTCACCAACCTGGGCAGTAGCGCCCACTAGTGGGCTCACATTAAAGGTAATTAAACATTTATTTCATTATTTATTTTATCGATTATGTTGATTTATTCTTTTTGATCTAAGGTGGGCGATAAGCTTTTTTAATTTTCAAAAATTCGTAAAAGTGGGCGGTGAACAAAAAAAAGGTTGGTGACCCCTGGTCTAAAACAATATGCGATCAACTCATCCAGCTTATGGCTAAAAAGGTAAGAGAATCTATTTTGGAAGACTTGAGAAAAGCAGAATACTTCAGTTTGTCTGTTGACTCTACACCAGACTTTTCACATGTTGATCAACTAACTGTTATTGTCAGATATGTGTCACTCGATGATGGTCTTCCCATTGAACGCTTTCTATCTTTCCTTGAATTAGAAAAGCACAGTGGTGAAAGTATGGCCAACATGGTGCTGGATTATCTTGTCAATGATTGTAAAGTTGACTTTAAAAAGTGCAGAGGATAGTCATATGATAATGCAGCGAATATGTCAAGAAGATATAATGGCATGCAGCAGAAACTTCTAGAGAAAAATAAGTATGTAATATATATATTCCTTGTGCTGGACATTCACTTAACCTTGTTGGCCGTGCTGCAGTTCATTGCTGCCTAAATGCAGTAATTTTTTTTGGTGTGCAACAGTTATACACATTCTTTTCTGCCTCTACAAAACGTTGGGCAGCACTTAAATCATATTCGGGTCCTGATTCCACAGTATCAAAACGTCTCTCTCTCTGACACTAGGTAGGAAGTACATGCAAAAGCCACTTCAGCCATGAGAGGTATGTATAATCTAATTATTGATGCCCTCACTCATGTCCATACTGATGACAGTGAAAAGGGTGATACAAGGAGAAAGGCTGGCATTCTGTTGGAGAAAATGGAGGAATTAGAATTTGTGTTCATGTTAATTCTCTGGAACCGTTTAGTTGATCAGTTCCACAAAACTAGTAAGGCCCTACAGGATGTACAGATAACCCTTAGTACATATACAAAGCTTTACACGTCACTTACTCACTTCCTGAAAGACACCCGTGAAAGTTTTGGTGAAATTGAATTAAAAGCAAAAGAGATCCTGCCTTCGGTAGACTACAAGTGTGCGAATAAAAGGAAAAGATTGAGAAGAAAACGATGCTGATGCACCTAATTCCGATGAAACCCTTTCTCCAAGAGACAAGTTTCGGATTAAATCTGTTATTCTATTCCTACGATGGATGCTCTTGAAACAAATTTAAATAAAAGAGCAAACATACAGGAAAATGTTGCAAGCAACTTTTCCTTTTTGGTTGATATACTGTAAATCAGGGGTTCGTAACCTTTTTAGGCTGCGATTCAAATTCTGATCTCGGGGCTAGCTCGGCGACCAATGCCTTCAAACAGTTCACTCGTAGTAGATAATAAAATAAATAATAATGGTAAAATGATTAGGGATAACATAAATAAATGATAAATGACAATTTAATGACCGAAGTTTGGGTCGTGACCCAGAGGTTAAGAACCCCTGCTGTAAGTGCTTCAGAAGAACAGCTGAGTGAAGGTGTAAAGCTTCTGGTGAAAGACTATCCTGAAGATGTTGATGTCACTCTTGTTGGAGAATTAAAACACTTCATGCTTACATCAAACAAAATTACTCAGATGAAAGACATTTATGCCCCCAGAATGTGTAGCAAATCATCATCGAAGATAATATTTAGTTGGCTTTCTCTAATGTAGAAGCAATAGTGCGGCTCTTTTTGAGTCTAATGGTAACAAAGTGCTCGGGTAAAAGATCAATTGCGCGACACGGACGACAATACTACAAGAAAAGCTGTCTGCACGAAGCATTTTGTGCATAGAGAGTAAAAACTTCGTAGTTTATCCTTCGACAACATTATCAATAATTTTGCCATCCAAAAATCACAAAATAAAATGTTTTAAATACAAATGGGATCCGTTTCCATTTAATAACTGCTGATCTGCACAATTGCTCTCCTGTTGCTGTAGAATAAAAGTTTTAATACCAAATTTGAAATCGTACTAAGGTATCTTCATTTGAGGGTATCTCGATCATAATGCAAATTGGCTTATTGCAAGAGAATTTTTTAGTTACATCATTAGTTTTTAATTTTTTGTTGCAACCTTTGCCTGCCTCTGTATAATATATGCATGAATAAGACTATTTTTAATTGCTTACGCGATGGGGCCTCGTAATCTAAACATAGCTTAGGGCCTCAGCATTTCTAAATCCGGCACTGGGTAGAGACGGGAATCTTGATGGGAATGAAGATGAGGCAAAACCTCCGAATAGCTAATTAAGTATAAATGATGCATGAATATTCTTAAGCACATAGTGTCTATGTATTGAGATAGAAGCAGTGTTTTCCTTTAGATGAAATTACAGTGGGAGGATCTGGTTGGGTCTGGTTACAGAGCACTGGATGTTGATATTGTGAGAACGTTCGAAAGTCAAAACCTACGAATAAGCCTACAAAGGGACGTCATAGTGAGAGTTGGTTGGAGTGGAGGTGAGGATGGTCGATTGTGAATGTAGTAGGAGGCGCTAGTCGGGTCTGGTATAACATTTTTTAAACTTTTTTATTTACTCTTTTTAATAGATGGAAATTCACGGGCGTCAAAGCCTCCGAATAGCTTTATTAAATTATTTTGGGAAGCCGCTCTTCTCCCACTCTTTCTTTCTTTTGCTCCTTACTTTTTCCATTATTAAAAGGGAGCTGCTTGAGGGGAGGGCTAGTCAGGATAGAGTATCAGTAATAATGTTCCCTTTGAGAGTAAATGTAGTAGGAGGAGCTGATCAGGTCTGATTTCAGAACACTAGGAGTTCTCAGATGATATCTCGTTGGTAGAGAAGGGAAGCATGATGAGATCTTTAGCGAGTCAAAACCGTGTAGGACTGACAGTACTTTTTTGGTAAATTGCCGAATATCTAACCTATCTAGCTAGAGAAAGCTTTATAGTTTTACGCAGTAGTGATGTTCCCTTTTACAATAAATGTAGTAGAAGGTGCTAGTTGGGTCTGGTTTCAGAGCTCTGGGAGTTCTCAAATGATAGGAAGTTTGATGAGAACTCTCGGGAGTCAAAACCTCCGAATAGATATCTTCAGAGAAGTAGAATTTTAGTTTTAAATAGTATGTAATGGATTTCGTAAAAAGGAAAAAAATACGCACATGTACACTATCTGGGGAGTTCTTAAATTGGGATGTGCTGGCCAGCTGGAGGTGCCTCTGGATCGGTGCTCCCTTATTAAAGTAATTTTTATGGGAAAGACGCAAGATAAATTACATGCTGTATGATAAATCTTTCTGTAAAAAAAGGGAAATCATACACTTGATGCACACTTTCGCGGTAATTCTTAAATTGGGGTGTGCTGACCGGCTGGAGGTGCTTCTGGATCAGTACTCCCTTCTCTAAGTAATTCCAGTATGAGAGATGGCAATGTAAATTGTAAATTTTTAAAAGCAAGTCTCTCGGCACAATGGTTTCGGCACATTGAAAATGAAAGCTGGTTAATTCGATTAATTTAAAGTGGATTTACTGTTGCCGATTTCAACGATGGTTCAAAGAGCCACTTTAAACTGTATGAGTTAACCATCTTTAGACATTACTAAGATCATGCTATAGCCACTCTTTCCAACAAGGTTTTCTTAATAAGTTCGTTGAAATCGGGACCTCTATTCAACCAGCTTAAAATGATAGCCACTCAACCACTTTTGAAATTAACTGATTATACTGTAAGCACAGTAAAACTTCTCTATAACGAAATATATAAGCCAAATGCCTGTCGTTGTAGAGAGGTTGTTCGTTATAAAGAGGTTTTCCTTTGCCAATATTATCGTTTATATTTTAATGACCTATTTACGCCCTCATTAGTTATTTCTACATACTTTATATACTACTGTATATGCAGTATATTAAATGCATTATTTAAAAGTATTTAAAACACCTCTTTATAACGAAATGTGTTTTCCATAAAGAGAGGTTTCGTTATAGTGGAGTGTCGTTATTGAGAGGTTTTACTGTACACAGAAGTAATATACTGAAAACTTACTTGTTTTGCGAGTGCCTCTCTGTTAACAGATATTTTCCTTAGTATCCTGTCCAAGTCGACATTAAAATCATACCGATTGTACAAATTGAGTACTAAACTGACTAAAATGACAAATTGTCTTATTAGCCTAATGTTCGAAAACATTCATGTTGTAAGGTCATTTGAAATTTTTTAAAAGAAAACTGCGAAATATTATATGAAACATACTGTAATACCAGCCGAATTACATTACAGTAGTACATTAAATTGTTACTTGGTTACGTTTGCACTATAGAATTTTCCTAACAGAAGCTTACTAAATTATTTTTACGTTTATACACATACATATATACAGTCTCTATTACTCAATCAGACTGAGTTCATAATGACATAACGACTTTTTCAAGACACTTAATAATACCTCGAAAAACCTGGTTCACATATCATAACCAGGTTGAAACTGTTATTATGACCACCTTTGGCCTAATTTCAACCATTTTTCATTTTCAGTGCTTTCATCAGAGAAATGATGCAACGATAAAATGATGACTTCTTCTACATAATAAATAAATAAACAATTCTTAAAAAAAAAAATGAATGCTTGGTGTAAATTAAATTAAATAGTTTAGTGTTTAATGCTATCCTTTACTTTCCACTCCGTACACGAGATAAGTATACGCATAGTGTGAATGAATTCTGAAGCTGTGCTTTTCATTATGCTTTTCCCTACTTTCCTATAAATCTTCTTTCACAACTGTTTTCTGTCGGCAGCGGCTGGCGGAGGAGGGAAAACCTTGTCTGTTCTATACTTTATTATTACTACTATCTCTGTGTGAAAGCTTTATAGGTCTACAAGTGTAAGCTTAGTATCAGTTTTTTAGTATTCTTTATTTTCATTTGCTTTTTTTAGTTTTCTTTGTTTTCACTACTTCTTTCTTGGGCTAGACTAGAGTGTATCTTAGAATCTTTGTTAGCCTGTAACTCTGTAACTCTATAACTGTAACTGTAGTAATAATAAAAAATAAAACAAAAATAAAACATGAAAAGAAATAAAACAAACTTAATGAGACAAGTAAAAGTAAAAGTAATACTAAAAACTAAAAACAAAACATGACTAAAAAAAATAAGCAACAGGAACAGAAGTTGTGAAAATACCAATGTTGGTGTAAATTGAAGCTGTAGAGTGTAGACAAACATTTTCTTACCACGGAATTCACACAGAAAACAAAAACTTACCGCAACCTTCTATTCGTAGAAGTATTATCTTCTATTCTTCCAAATCACTTAAAAAAGAATTGTCCGAGTTTTGAATTCTTTGCATTAGACTGTATTGAGTACGTCTTGTTACTTCAGGGAGTCTCGATGCAGTGTGGTTAGCGTACACTTTCAAAGCTGAGCATCTTGGAAGTAACTTATGCGGTAGTCTAAAAGATCTCTTATAAAGCAAATTAGGGTTCTGTCAGGTTTTTTATTTAATATTCACAGAGAGTTTTAACAGCTTGATACTGTATAAACAATTTTTCAGCTAATATCAAACTTGACATTATTTAAAGCTCTGTAATTAATATTTGAAAGTTACTCTTGTCGAAAAGCAACTTTGACAGTTTAAGCAGTGAGTGCCGAGTATAAATTGTTTTAAAAATTTAATAAGATCAAACAAAGCTGAAGTTAGAATACTGAATACAAAGAGAGTAATTTTATATTTTATTTATGTATCCGTAATATGAATACTTAAAAAGAATTTTCCTTGATCCAATCGACAAAGTATGCCACTTCAGTGTAGACCCCTGGATAATCTTTCCAAGCACATCCTCTACCCCAAGAGACGATCCCTCCCAAGTAGTTGCCACATTTCAATGGTCCACCAGAGTCGCCTTGGCAAGAATCCTTGCCCTTTTCACCCGCGCAGATGTTTGAATCGGCGATGGCGTCGTCTCCGTAGATTTCCTACAAGATTCGTCTGATACTACTGGGACATCGACCTTTTGCAGTATTTTAGGGGTAGTTCCACCGGAGGAAAGAGTGCCCCAGCCAGTAACGGTACACATTCCAGATGTGGACTGTCCTGGTTCAGGAAGATCGATGGGTGCAACCATTCTGTTGAAGGTGAAACTTTTACCTCCCTTCAAAAGAGCGATATCGTTGATAAAGATGTTGATGTTGAAATCTTCGTGGATGATGATCTTTACAACTTTAATTGGTTGCTCATCTCTGCTCTTCACGGAAAGGTCGTGTTCTCCGGCAACAACCTTGTCAACAAGATTCATAAACATAAATATAAATATAAAATGGGATTAACCTCGCTAAAATGACCACGAGGTGAAAATATGCAATAATGCTGACAGTAATAACGAGGCTAATCCCATCTAATAAGCACAGCTGGCTTATATGCGACAGGTGAGTAATTTAAAAGGCCTATCTGAAACTAGCTTTTTAGGCTGGGAATTTTGATGTTCTGCTGATTAGCCTGACGCAACTAGACATTGCAGGAGTATTGGGCTGCTGCTCAGTGGCGGAGCTTCGTTCTCCTGGGCCCTGTGGTAAACTTTCTTCGCGAACTCCCCGCTTTTTATTTATGTTATATGTACCCTATGTTGTGACTATGCTTTATAATATACACCTTTATAATATAATTTTAAAATAGAAACACATGTTTATTATACATACATGTACAGTATATATACCCTTACTACCGTATACACATAATTATAGTGCGCACTGTTATTTTATAACAAAATTTATACTGAGATAATAAGAAAATTGGTAGTTTAAAATTTTAGTAAGCATGCAGAAGAAACATCCACCAGGCCCTCCAGATGCTCTGCCACTGTTGCAGCTCATACATATATTTTCATATTAATATGCAAAAATACCGTTCGCATTATTGCATATAAATAGGGAAATAACGTAAAATAGGGAAAATAGGGAAATAACGTAAAATAACGTAAAACGATGAAGATCAAGTTCAGAAACAAAGTGCACCAAGTCCACGAAAGAAATACGAAGAGAAAACTTACAATTGAAAAACTACACACACATGAAACTAACAATTAAACCCTTAAAAAAATGAGAATAAAACTCTTACAGCTTTGCATTTGATAAGGAGGTTAAGCCCTCATGATTACTAATATATTAATATCGATGTTGGTATTATTATTATTATATTATTATTATTATTATTGGCACTAGTATTCAGGTGGATGCTTACCCGGAGGTTCTTGGGGTTATCGTAATTTTCTCCCTGAACGCAGTGGCCAGCGGTAATAGAGGTGAGGGAATTATAGATGGAAGCACCGCAAAAGTGAAATTTTATGCCATAGGAAACATCCTGGAAACTTAGTTGGTATGGAAATTCACCCGGAGAGGCGTCGGACCCACCAACAATCTGCGAATATCCACGAGGGAAAAAGGGTTTTCGTGAAGGGGCGGCTGTTCAAAGAAAACAAAAGTTAATTTATACATATAGCATATGATATACAAGTTTGCATGTAAATAATTTATTAAATGAGACGGTAAATTGGCTGTGAGGTGCTTCTGAGGTAAGAAGTTAGCCTATATTATTATGTGCTCATTTAATTTTTATTTCAGACCTAAAACTACTGAAATAAAACTAAACAAAGAATGATTATTTATTTACTCTATCAAAACATCACCCATACTTTTAGATAGTTTGAAACGAGCCTTCAATAGCGGATAAACTTTGCTTACAATTAAAAAATAATGATCACTCACCTCTAGAATATATGCCACCCAGCCCACTAAATTAATTTTCTTTTGTTCCTGCTACCTCTACTGAGGTCCAGAATATTATTGGTAAATTAAAAAATGCAAAAAATAACATTCATAACATTCCTGTACCCATACTGAAACTTGTTAAAGATAAGATATCTGTAATTTTGGTTAAAATTATCAATGAAAGTATTTCCAAAGGAATATTCCCATCAAGGCTAAAAACTGGTTGTATAACACCCCTTTTTAAGGGGGTGATCCTACACTAGCAACAAATTACAGGCCGGTGTGTTCATTATCTGTGTTCAGCAAAGTTTTTGAAAAAATTTAAAAAAGTAGAATGCAGCGATATTTAGAATTCTACAATTTATTATATCCAAATCACTATGGCTTCCGTAATAATAAAACAACGGAAATGGATATTTTAAATCTTATGGAAAATGCAAATATAGCTAAAGAGAACAAAGAAATAATTATATCAATATTTATGGATTTGAGTAAGGCGTTTGATGTAATAGACCATAATATTCTACTTAATAAATTATATTGTTACGGATTTAGAGGAGCAATCAGTGATTGGTTTAAAAGTTATTTGTCCAATAGATATCATTTTGTATCAGTAAATAAGGTTTTCTCAACTAAAGCGCTTGTCAAACATGGTGTGCCACAGGGCTCAGTTCTGGGTCCACTGTTATTTTTATTATATATAAATGACCTTCCACGTTCATCTGATATACTGAACTTCATAATGTTTGCAGATGATACAACTGTCTCCTTTTCTTATAAAGATGTTAATACAGCTAAGAATATATTTCATTCAGAATTCATCAGTGTAATGAAATGGTTGACCACCAATAAACTCTTCCTAAATAGCAGTAAAACAAATTTCATGATTTTTACGAATAAAAGAAAGGTATATCTTGATGAACTTAATGAAATCGCCATAAAGGAGTGTACTGTAACAAAATTTCTTGGTGTAATGCTAGATAAAAATTTGCAATGGAGTGATCATGTAAATTATATCGCGAAAAAGATTTCAAGGAGTGTTGCTATAATGTTTAAACTTAGAAATGTAGTTCCTAAACAAGTTTTATTGACTCTTTATCATAGGGTACTCTTGTTCTTCCTTATATAACATACTGCACCCTTGTTTGGGGAAAGTCCGCTAACAACACATTAAATGGTATCTTTGTCATCCAAAAACGAGCAATAAGGTTATTATCTGATGCTGATTTCCTTGATCACTCTAGTGCATTATTTAAAGAGCTAAACCTACTAAAGCTCAACGATATAACCAAACTGGAACATTTTATTTTTATTTGCAAGTGTAAGAACAAAATCATTAATTTGCAATGGGTAAATAGATATTTTGTAACTCATCAAGAAATCCACTCGTATCAGACCAGAAATAGATCAAAGCTTGTTATACCTCAATTTAGATTGTCTTCATCTCAAAAACTACCCATTTTCATTGGATTGAAACTATGGAATGACTTGCATGCCAATATAAAAAATATTGTGAATGTAAATTTGTTTAAAACCAAGTTGAAATCCCGATTAATAATGGCATACTAACAAAAATTTAGGATTAATGTCCACTAATATTGTTTAATATTGTCCATTAATATTGTTTAATATTGTAATACATGTTTTACCTATTAATAATACTTATTTACTTATTTATTTATTTTTTATTAATAATTAATAACAACTAGCTGCTTATTTTTAGTAAGAGCCCAGTAAAGCCTAAAGCTTAAGGGCCAAATTAAATAAATAAAATAAAAAAAAAGACAGTTCAAAATCGACATGCGATCAACCCCTCTATAACTCGTACAATATAAATTTTAACGAGACACCCCCCTCTCCCTCCCATAATACGTTTTAAGAACATTTCTGAACTTAAAATCCATTTTGTTTACTTACCGAAGGCCCTGACGACGACGAAAATGCACAGTATTAGAACTTTCATCTTGCACTGAACCGATCGACGAATAATGATGAAATACCATAAGTGGTTTTTTATATTCAAATTTCGTGAGAAATAAAAGGGACTCTTATCTTCAATTCTAATTTCCTCCCATACAATTCTTTAAAAATGATAAAAAGTGTGAGATGAAGTTTTTTGTGTAGTTTTAAAAATATTGAATAAATAAAGGCACGTAGATCTAAATACTTTAGAGAGCATATAATTATATTTGGTTATTTAAATGAAGCAGTAATGAAATATAATAAAGTATGGATGCGATGTTACAATTTAGGTGAAATCTGCGTATTCCAGTGAAACTGTTTTCACTGAGGCAAATATCAATTGATTCAAATTAATTCCAAACTGCAAGTGAAATATGTCTCGTTTGGTTCATGTAGATTTGTTTTTAGAATTAATTAAATAATAATAATAATAATAATAATAATAATAATAATAATGATAACAAAATTTGCATTTTATACCTGTCTATAAAATATTTATATTTTTATTAGTTTTTGCATAGAAAATTTCATTAATCCCGAACGGCAAACGGAAGTTTTTGTTATAAGAGTTTATTTCTACTTACATAACAGAAGTGTTGATATATGGTCCAGTTTCGCAAAAAATTTCGACGTGAAACATGTAATTTATGAAAAAAAATATAAAAAAACTACTAATTGGTAATATTCTGTTTTCTTTGGCTATTTTATTCTTTTTAGTTGAAGAGTAGTATGATGGCATTTCGGTAGAGGAGTTTGGGGTGCTTTGAATCCAGCCTCTGGAAGGGACCCCCTGAAGGCATTCGCCTCCGTTATAAGGAGCCCCCTTCCTTAAGTTCCACACCTCATTTCTAGGGTCTCACTGTCCTTAATGAAGGGCACTTGCCCCTTTCTGGGGTTCTTTCACGGTCTTTCATGAGACAAACAAAAACATACAAAAGCAAACAAACAAACATTCGAGTACTTTTTGTTCCGGCACGTTCTGCCAGCGTACCGTCGTGTTCGTGGCCCCGCTAGTTTTAGCTGCAGGGGGAGCAACATTTTCACACATCAGACTGATATCCTGTACATTGCAATTGCATATGCACCCCACTACAATTGCATATGCACCCCATATGCGCCCATACTACTCCTGTCCAGCGACTCCTTTTACTTTGTTTATTGCTATCTGGTTTTGTGTCTCAAATTTGGCATCATCGGTTATAATTATTACCCCCAAGTCGACCGCTTTCGTGCTTCTCTGAATTTCCTGTTTATCTGGAGTATGATATGTACTATGTAGTCTAAGTTCCTCATTTCTACCATATCTCAAGAGCAGAAATTTCTCGGTGTTAAAAGTCATATATATATATATATATATATATATATAACCCCTCCCGAAAAGAAATTCTGGCTACACCCCTGTATATATATATATATATCAGTTGCGACTCCTGCACTCGGGCTTCTCGGGCTGAGGCCGAGAGGCAAGGGGCAAGGAGAAGCATGAGAGATAAAATTGTGTATTTATAGATTTGTTTTTAAAAAAAAATACAAATTGTAAAAATGGTTTTTGGCTGGTAGTATGTTACTATTTTTCTGTCTAGCCTTCGTCACGCAAGCAAATTTTGAGCACATTTAGATACCCTTACTACCTATAAAAAAACTATTGACACATTAAGTTTTCGTGTAATCTTTGAAGATCCTTTACTCGGGCGCAAGACACTACGCCCGAGAAAGTACAAGTAATATCGTATATTTAAAGTTCTTTTAATGAATAATTATTTACTTGCATACGGTTACATAAAAGTCCTTCTTCTAATTCTCATTAAATAAAATAAGTTTTTCCTCCTATTGATTTTTTTTTATAAAAAAAAAACATTTCAAATCGGGCTTATATCCTTCGGCCTTGTAGAGGCACAATTTTTAATTCTGGCGATACATGGTAACTTTTTACGTTTCGATAAGCGTGCCTTCAACTGCCTTGGGCGGCGGTGCAGTTTGATTTTTGCCGCAATGTGAGGTTGTTCGCTTTTCTTAAATAATTAAGAACGACTCTCGTCCCTGGCTAGGATTTCAATTGAAAAAGAAATACTTATTGATTTAGAAAGCAAAAAGGAATTACATCACCGAATATTAAAGGAATTTGCTTTAAAACCAAGACGCTTGGACTTTATGTTCAAGCAAATAAAATTCAAATAATTTTTTTTACCGAGGTATGTATTTATTTATTTTATTGATAATCTTAAGTTATTGTCATGCATTTAAATGTCGGCTGATATGTAGACTTGAAAATTTAAAAAGAGCCCGAGTAGTCTTGAAGAGCTGGAGTCGCCACTGATATATATAATATATATATATATATATTTTTTTTTTTAACTGCAAACGACACACACTGTGTATATATAATGTAAAGAACGACGCTTTTTAGAAGAGTGTTCGCACAAGAGGAGAGGAGAAAATGAGCAATGAAAAATGAGGCACCTCCCAGGAATCGAACCCGGGATCATCCGATTGCCGGTCAGATATGCTAACCATTACACCAAGAGCCCCCACGCCCTCAAAGCTCGTAATTCCCCACGTACCTGCGAGCGGAATCAAATGGAAGTACGTAGAGAATTACGAGCTTTGAGGGCGTGGGGGCTCTTGGTGTAATGGTTAGCATATCTGACCGGTGATCAGATGATCCCGGATTCGATTCCTAGGAGGTGCCTCATTTTTCATTGCTTGTTTTCCTCTCCTCTTGTGCGAACACTTCTAAAAACCGTCGTTCTTTACATTTTACATATATATATATATATATATATGAAAAGTATTTCACGAAAGTAACACGTGAAAAATATTTATGATGAATAAAACCACGAAGGAAAGGAAACACAAAAAGGTGATCAAGCGCTTTCGTCTAATGACATCCTCAGGAACACTGAAGTACATAAAAGGTTACGGCCTATATATAGGTTACAGAAAAAAAAATAAATAAATAACATACATACACACAAACATATATATATATATATATATATATACATAAATATCTGCACACATACATATATACATATATATGCAATAAACGGAGAAGTAAAAATAAAAATTAAAAATTAAAAATTAGAGGATTAACAAAGAGGCATACAGATTTGTAAGGAAAAATATCGATTTTTAGCACAAGATCAAATGAATTATAAAAATACAAATTTATACAGGAAATCTACCCGGGTTTTAACACTTTGCCTTTTAGAGTCAAATTTCGATATATATAAAAATAAAATGAAGATTAAAAGTTAATAAAGTAGCATACAAGTTTACCAAACATTTAGCGTCCTACCTTTTTATCTAAATTTGTTTTGAAGAAATTCAAAACAACAGGATCGAGTTGAAAAAGACCTTTGCTTATGTTGAAGTTATTTGAAAGTTGGATAATGGCAGACTCAAGAATATTTCTATTAACAATGTTGCTAGAATGAAATAAAACTGAAGCATTATTCCAATCAATACAGTGGGATAACTCTGACAAATGGACAAAAAGAGCACTGGACAACTGTCCTGTTCTAACGGAATATTGATGCTGTTTTATACGTGTGTGCAAATCCTTTCCCGTCTGACCTATGTAAAAGGAATCACATTGTTTACACCCAATTTTATAGATAATGCCTGAATTATTGGTAGGGCTATTTTTTACTATGATATTTTTCACAATATTGTTATATGAAAATACCACATTAATATCCAAAAGTTTAAGTACATTAGCAATGCCTAAAAAGCCCGGGAAAAATGGAAGTACTAAAATATTTTTTGACAAAGTACGAGTGTTATTACTGACACGATAGAAAGTTCGTTTTGCCTTGTTGAGACAAGATTCCATAAACGCAAATGGGTAACACAGATCACTTCCAATACCGTTGATTATTATTAGCTCGGTGGGCTCTATTACTTATAAACTCTCCAAATGGCTTGTCAAAGTCTTGTCCCCCATTCTCGGAACTATCTCTGATTCACATGTAAAAAATTCCATGGATCTTACTGAAAAATTGAATAATGCACGTACTGAAACTAACGATAGATTGATCAGTTTTGACGTTTGTTCATTGTTTACAAAAGTGCCGATTGATGATATGCTTGACTTTCTCTCCCAAGAATTACATAAGTATGACCTGCCACTACCTTCACACATTGTTTTGGAACTTATTAAGCTTTGCATCAAAGACTGTAAATTCACTTTCAATAACGAGTATTATCAACAAGTGTTTGGGATGGCCATGAGCAACCCCTTATCGCCCCTCCTCTCCAATATTTATATGGAGTTTTTCGAAATTACTTACATTCCGAGAATCCTGGGGTTGGCATCCCTTGGTTGCGGTACGTCGACGATATTTTGTGTATCTGGCCCATGAATCGTGACCTGGATAACTTCCTCCTTCAGTTAAATGATCAAGTCCCCTCCATTAAGTTCACTTTAGAAGTGGAACAAGACAATTCAATCCCATTTTTGGATGTGCGTGTACATAGGGAAAGCCCAGGTTTTAAGTTTAGTATCTATCGGAAAACAACAAACAATTTGTCCTACGTACACTTTTACTCGGGACATGACACCCCCACTAAGAAGGCCATTTTTTCATCAATGTTTCTCCGCGCCCTTAGGATCGCCAGTCCGGAATACATCGATGCCGAATTGGAAAAAATCAACGGTATTGGAAGTGATCTGTGTTACCCATCTGCGTTTATGGAATCTTGTCTCAACAAGGCAAAACGAACTTTCTATCGTGTCAATAATAACACTCGTACTTTGTCAAAAAATATTTTAGTACTTCCATTTTTCCCGGGCTTTTTAGGCATTGCTAATGTACTTAAACTTTTGGATATTAATGTAGTATTTTCATATAACAATATTGTGAAAAATATCAGAGTAAAAAATAGCCCTACCAATAATTCAGGCATTATCTATAAAATTGGGTGTAAACAATGTGATTCCTTTTACATAGGTCAGACGGGAAAGGATTTGCACACACGTATAAAACAGCATCAATATTCCGTTAGAACAGGACAGTTGTCCAGTGCTCTTTTTGTCCATTTGTCAGAGTTATCCCACTGTATTGATTGGAATAATGCTTCAGTTTTATTTCATTCTAGCAACATTGTTAATAGAAATATTCTTGAGTCTGCCATTATCCAACTTTCAAACAACTTCAACATAAGCAAAGGTCTTTTTCAACTCGATCCTGTTGTTTTGAATTCCTTCAAAACAAATTTAGATAAAAAGGGTATGACGCTAAATCTTTGGTAAACTTGTATGCTACTTTATTAACTTTTAATCTTCATTTTATTTTTATATATATCGAAACTTGACTCTAAAAGGCAGTGTGTTAAAACCCGGGCAGATTTCCAGTATAAATTTGTATTTTTATAATTCATTTGATCTTGTGCTAAAAATCGATATTTTTCCTTACAAATCTGTATGCCTCTTTGTTAATCCTCTAATTTTTAATTTTATTTTTACTTCTCCGTTTATTGCATATATATGTATATATGTATGTGTGTAGATATGTATGTATATATATATATATATATATATATATATATATATATATATATATATATGTATATGTTTGTGTGTATGTATGTTATTTATTTATTTTTTTCTTAACCTATATATAGGCCGTAACCTTTTATGTACTTCAGTGTTCCTGAGGATGTCATTAGACGAAAGCGCTTGAGCACCTTTTTGTTTCCTTTCCTTCGTGGTTTTATTCATCATATATATATATATATATATATATATATATATTATATATATATATATACAGGGTGGGCCGTAAGTTTCCATACATAGGAAAATTTAAATACGTGCGTTGGTATTTGGATCAGCAGTTTCCGGATGCTTGGATTGGTCGGCGTGGTCCTGTGGAGTGGCCTCCCAGATCCCCAGATCTCACCCCCCTTGATTTCTATCTTTGGGGGCACTTGAAGGCCATGGTGTATCAGGAAAAGATACGAGACATAAATCATCTAAAGGAACGTATCACCAACGCCATTACAAGCATAACGTCAACTGTGCTAATGCGTGTTCATCAACAGTGGGGAACACGTATTGAAATGTGTTTTCAAAACAATGGCAACCATGTAGAGCATATTATATAAATAAAAATGGTTGTCCATAAAAAAATGTTTATTTTTATGTATGGAAACTTATGGCACACCCTGTATATATATATATATATATATATATATATATATATATACACACACACACGAGGGTAATTCAATAAGTATCCGCACTTTTTATTTTCACATCTGATAGATTATAAACACATCACTTCTCAACATAGTCTCCCTGTTCCTCAATACACTTAGTCCAGCGATCTACAAGCTTCTTAATGCCATCACAAAAGAATGTTTTTGGCTGTGTGCGTAGCCAGTTATGCACCGCCTCCTTCAGGTCATCATCGCCTTGGAATCGCTGACCTCTCAAAGCGTCTTTTAGTGGTTCAAACAGGTAAAAATAGGCTGGATGGTCGAGAACTTCAAATTTAAGTGCTTGAAGGCATTTTCTAGACTGTGCAGCGGTATGAGGGCGCGCATTGTCGTGTAACAGAATAACACCTTCCGACAATCTCCCTCTCCTTGCTTTAACTCATTCCGAAGCATGTCAGAATACGATGCACTTGTTACTGTAGTTCCACGCTCTAGATAATATATATATATATATATATATATAATCCCAAAACAGTGTTAGCATAATTTTACCTGCTGACGGACGGCTGCGCTTTGAACTTCTTTGCAACAGGAGATGTTGGATGCTTCCATTGCATGCTCTGTCGCTTGCTTTCTGGTTCATAGTGATGGATCCAGGTTTCATCTCCAGTGATAATGCGCTCCAAAAAGTTTTCACCTTCATTATGATACCGCGTCAAAAGACGAAAGCAGACGTCCATACGATTACGCTTGTGCTCTTCTGTCACAGAGCATGCAATGGAAGCATCCAACATCTCCCGTTGCAAGGAAGTTCAAAGCGCAGCCGTCAGCAGGTAAAGTTATGCTAACACTGTTTTGGGATACACGAGGCCCTATCCTTGAACATTATCTAGAGCGTGGAACTACAGTAACAAGTAACTCTGTGTGATTAAATCTTGGTGTCAGGATCTCCGTAAGAAGCCCGATAAGAAATCGAAACTCTGAGCTCCGTATGGAGAGTTTAATTTTCCAAGACAACATCCTCTAATGATAGAGTGTCAGGAACAATCAACAACTTTCCTTTGTCATCTGGAAATATATCTATTGAATCACACAGTTCAAATTCCAGTCTCCTGTGAATGTGCTTCCTGGTGGAAACCTGCAGGAGTTTAACTCCACCAGACAATATGAAGGATTCCAGTTTTGTGGTCAAAGAAGTGATTGGTACGATCTTCTTCTTGGGAATGATATCAGTTCTGATGTACTCGAAAAAGTCTGCATAAGCTTCTCTTTCAATCTTTTGAGACAGTTCATCTCCATCTGTTTCATTCTCTTTCTCATTCTCATTTTTGTACCCATATTGCTTTGTCTTGGCTCTTGTATAATTCTTATAGCATGACACGTGATAGTGGGCCTCTGCGGCAACTATTGTTATTTTTATTTATTTTTATTGGGGTCAGAATCCCAGCTGAGCCTTGAACGGTCAAGCTCTGAGGGGCTACTTTAACTTATAGCCTAAGTTAAGCTACACTAAAACACTTACGGACTTGGAGGTCCTATTTGGTCCTACCTCAGGGTTGCTGACTCGATGTGGGCCTACTTTAGGCCTCAGTTGCATAAAATTAAGAAAAAACAAAAGGGGCACTATTTATGGTCTTCTTTCTAAACCTTGCAACAACAACAACACAACTTGCACCATTGCATGATGCAACAATCTTGTATCTAAACAACCAAACTGAATTGCAAGAGAGCTCTCTATGAGACCACGTCCTGTAAGTGCCGCATTCAACAAACGAGTAGCAAAGACGCGCCAGTGCCCCAAAAAAATGATGCCATAAGGGTGCCCAAACAATGATGCCACAAGAGCCCAAAAATGCTAGCTCTAAATTAAGTGAATTTTTCACTAACCTTACAATTATGATATGATATATATATATATATATATATATATATATATATATATATATATATATATATATATATATATATATATATGCACCTTAACTTAATATACAAGCAATGCTGCATCAATCAGCTTAGTCATCATATCGCCTTGGGCTTGGGACAACAATGGCTCTTCCTCTTCTAGATTTTCTAACAACGTCTACCAAAAGGTATAGTTTTGAAAGAACCTGTACCAGCAAGTTTCACACAGTTTGCAGTTTCCTCTTCTACATTTTCTAACAACTATGTTTCTACTCGTTACTGCTAGAATCTTTTCATCTCGTTTTGGGATTGCACACTCTCGTAGGTTTTTGGTCTGGTATCAGTTGTACAGCTTATGTAAGCTTTTCACGTGTCTTGGAGCGCTTTTGAAACTTAACCTTGTTACAGAAAATGCATTGGATCCAAAGCTGGGCACAAACCGTTAATCCGTTAATCGTTAATTAACGAAGTTAACTTTTTCGTTAACGATTTAACTTTTAAGTTAACTTTGAAAATCATTATCGGACTAATTAACTTCCGTTACATTTAACTTCCGTTAACTCAAGTCCGTTAACCCAAAAAATTCATAAATAAACGTTTAAAAGTTTATATTATTTTCAGTGCTGAGCAGGTGCGCAATTAATCCGCCACTGTTAATAGTGATGAACGAATTTCCATTTCCGCAGTGCAAAATCAGGCGATATATTTGTTTCCGTCGCCACAATTTGTGTCTTACCAAATATGGTAGTTATTTATGGCATTGGTTTGAGCAAAACTTGGTCGACTGTAAAATCAGGCGGAAAGATTTGCCATTTGAGTTGAATGTTTCAACTTCTTTCAAGAAATATCACGAGCATTTTAAGGCACTTTCAATAATATACCGGTATATGTAACAATTACAACAAATAACTACATTCGTTTCATTTGCAGTCTGTCTCTTGCGCAACATGTTTGTGCTTGTGAATATTTAAAAATAATCGTTGTCAAGTAAGTCATGTATATTTATAATATGTCTGTGAGTACCTTATTAGTAGTCTCCTTGATACATTTCAAGAACCATAAAACTGATCAGGTAAGATTTCAATTCTCATGTCACTTTGATGACATAAATTAAGTCAATTGATGTCTTACAATGGGAGCGTTTTCACCTTAACCCTTTATGTCCTGGCGGTACTTCTAGGTACCACATCTTTAAAATCTCCATCTTTAAAACGCACTTTTGGCAGGCATCGACAAAAGGTTTGGGCCCCTCCTGGAGGATGACGAATGCCAGCTGGCTGCTGCCTTCCATCCCAGGTTTCGCCTCATCTGGTTGGACAAGTATGACAACACCAAGGTCGCCAGGGTGAGGAAAAGCATGGAGGGTACAGTCGAGGAGGCCATGAAGCAGCAGTCCAACGAAGTGGGCAGCAACAGTGGAGGCAGCAACAACGAGGAGGAGGAGGAGGATGACTTCTTCAGTGCTGTCATCCAGACAAAAGAGAGCAGCAGAAGCCACAGGTCACTCAAGGGCAAGGCCCAGAACTTGGTCAAGACCTGGCTGGAGACCAACTCCAAGGACTTGCTGACAGATGCTGCCTTCTTGGGTGAGCAAGTGTTGGTGGACTTGTTCATCAAGTTCAACACAGCCATCCCCTCCAGTGCTGCAGTGGAGCGTTTGTTCTCTATGGGCAAGGACATCCTGAGGGCCAAGAGATCATCCCTGTCTGATGAAAACTTTGATATGCTAATTTTCATGAAGGGCAACATGCATCTCATGGACAAAATGGAGAACGAGAAGAAGAGGGAAAATTAAATTATATATATATTGTGTTTTTCATTTTTTTTATAATAAAAGTTAACGTTAACGGTTTATCGGTAACTTCCGTTACATGTTTAACGAATTAACGGATTAACGGTTAACGAACTTAACTTTTTGGTTAACGGATTAGCGGTTAACAAAGTTAACTTTTTGGTTAACGGTGCCCACCACTGATTGGATCATACACCGTTGATTCTGATAAAGATCTCCCGGATGGCCTTTTTGATGTACAGCCACTACTACCAGTCTCATCATCATGAAGGCTTTCATCTGCTTTCCTTTTTAGAGTCTCCAAATCTCTCTTCATGGTGAACAGGCTTCTGCATTTTCGGTGATAAAAGATTTTTGGGACTTCTTTGTCTTCAAACTGTTTGGCAATGTGTAGAATAGGGGCTTCGTTTCTCACTTTGGCAGCTTCAAGTAAAGACAGCTAGGAGTCATAGTTTTAAGGACTGACTAAATGGTCAGTTTCATTAGATACTGTCTGGGATTCTGCTAATCCACTTCTAACTCGTCGAGCAGAACTGTCACCACCATCACAATACCTGAAATTTAAAATAAATCATATAAACAGTGTTGGTGAAAACATACCAAATGCAAATATAACAAATACAATGGAAGCAGAGTGAGTACGATATACAAGGGTTATAATAAACTACTTACATAAAGTGTTTTTGTATAATTGAATACTGTATCTTACTAAATATTCTTTAAAGTCATGTTTTCAAAATTCAGAATTATATTCTGCTGGACATTTTGCAAAGATGTATTTCTATGGATAAATTTATATTTTTCACCAAATTTGACAGTTTTAGCAATTATTTGATAAAATACATACAGTAAAATTTCTTGTCAAATTTGCATTAACCATGCTCCCCAAATTATTTCAGGATGGTTTTGTACTCGTATTTGTAACATGCAAGCAAAAAAAAACAAAAAATACTAGATTTTCCTTGATTTGTGGAATTTACCGTTTTCGGGTAGGGGTAACAATTTTAACAATAACATTTTTAATATAATTTTACATAAAATTTATTTTGTTGAAAGAATTTCTTATTAAATTCCCTTTAAATCCATGTATCTAAACATGGTAATTATCCTTTAGGTTATGCACAAAAGAAACTTTTTTGTTACATCTTTTATGAAAACGAAATTATATTTTCTGCAATGTATAAGCACTGTACTATCAGTGACGGAAATGGATAATGAATGAGAGTTGTTTTTAACAAATTTTCTGAAACGCAAATTGGCTGAGCTACATGCCTACCAATTTTCATAGAAATACGCTCTATAATAAGAGAGAACCATTAGTTTAACGGTGGATGTCTTATTATGTGGGACGTACAGGGTGTTCGAAAAGTCCCGTCACCCCCTACAAAATGTACATATTGTAATACCAATTATATTTTTGGTATTAATTGTATTTATATGTGGTAGGTGTAATTTAAGAAACAAGTCACTAGCAACAATTACTTTAATTATAGTAAATACAGTTACTAATTACAGTTACTAATCAAGAATATCTGTGTGGGCGGTATGGTTTTATGCCGAGATCTTTTGTCATGTGATCTCTCATTGTGGACATGGGAACTGCAAGTTCTTGTGGTCGTTTCCGAAGTGATTTTTTCGGTGAACGAACCACCAATGCAATCACACCTTCACATTGTTCTGCTCGCGTTGTTGGTCTTCCCGACTGTGGTCTGTCCTTGATGGAGGCAGCTTCAAACATCTTTCTCTCCCAGCATAATACCGTCTTGTTTGGTGATGCAGCCTTATTGAATCTTGTGTTGGATAATAAAAACCCACTCTAATAGACAGAGTTTATTTCCACAACAGTTTCGATGTCCACTGGCATCCTTTTTGGGTGGATACAGAAAAACGAATGAACCAAAAACAAGAGGGAAACAGTCCAGGGACCATTAAGGAATTCGCACCTAGGTTAGATCCCGTTCCCCCGACACCGGAAGAGCATTTTTATTAAAGGGTCCCGCTTATAAGTACGGGTGTCAGGAAATGATTGCCCCCCCTGTAGAGCAAAAACTAGAAGAGATAGATAAAAACCGGCGAGACCACTTGAAAGAGCGTTAAAATCTGAATAAAAACCATTATATTCTATTCCTGTGATTTTAATTCTTACCATTTTTTTCCCCACAGAAACCATGGCATCATCTATTTTGAACGATTCAGAGAAAAAGCGAGTTCTTGACCGCATTCGAGCTGTCACATTTCGTGAAGCAAAGGAAGCTGGTGCAACTTTCATAACTCGACACTGGGTGGCTGAGAGATTAAAAAGATCAGAAGACTTTGTCAAAAGGAATTGGAATAAGAATCCTGAAGATTGTGAAACAGAATTTCGAGGAGGAAGACCAGAGAAATTATCTCAAGAATCGAAAGACATTGCGCTTGCTGCATCACGGCGCCGAAAGAAGAGCTGCTCTGAGGTAGTGAAAGAGATACTTATCCGTCGTGGTAAGATAGTCAATCGGCAACTTGTGCATCAATTTCGAGTTCGTCAAGGCTTGAGTGCTTGGCATGAAATAGCTAAGCCACGGAAGAGTGATCTTAATATTGAAGATCGGCTATGGTTTTGTGATTATCTTGAGGAATGGACGGAAGACGATTTCCTTCACTTGGTTGTCAGCGATGAATTCTTCGTTTATGTCTCCAGAAAACCAAATTTTCAGAATGATCGGGTTTGGGCAACAACTCCTGATGAAGTCCCAGACGACCAGAAGTATCGAGAAATAGTAAAAAATCCAGCATGTGTGGGTGTTTTCATTATGTTCTCTATTCGGAAGCTCATCTGGGTTATCAAACCAAGAGGAACCAGTTGGGATGGGCCTTATTTTCGAAATGTAATTTTAACCCATGTAATTCCGTTTTTGAAAGACCCCGAGTGTGTTTTGGATGTTGAACAGGCAACCTTTCTTCACGACAAAGCCTTCTGTATGAAAGCACTTGCGACTCAACAACTGCTTAAGGACAATAACATTGATTTTTTCGGAAATAATGAATGGCCTGGCAATTCTCCCGATCTTAATGTCTGTGGACATGTCGGATCCATCATGAAGGATCGGGTGGAGTCCTTAATGCTGGAACAACCCATTCAGAATCGGTATTCAACAGAAATTATGACTGCAAAGATCAACGAAGTCCTTGAAGAAATGAGTCATGATACCGATCTCTTTGAGACACTTCTGGGATCATACCCCCGTCGATTAATGGCCGTCAGAGCTGCAAATGGGGGCAACACCCGATATTAAAACAAGTGTTTTTTATTCAAAATTAAACGCTCTTTCGCGTGGTTTTGTCTGTTTTTTTCTATTCCTTTCAGTTTCTTCTGTACAGGGGGGAGCAATCATTTCCTGACACCCTTTACATTCGCACAAATTTAAAACTATCTACTTGTTCTATACATACAGATTCTATTATTTTTTACATAATTATTACATTTATTTTTATTATTACATTTATTACATTTAATATCGCATTATTATTTATTACAGAAATTAAAAATTTATTATTACATTGATTATTACATTGTTGTTTATTATACATAAATTATAAACCGAAAAACGAATGCAAAAGGCGGAGGAGGAAACCATCCAGAGACCATAAGAAATTCGCACCTAGGTTAGATCCCGTTCTCCCGACACCAGAAGGGCATTTTATTAAAGGGTTCCATTTATAGGTACATTCGAACAAATTAAAACTATCTTCTTGTTCTATACATACAGATTCTATTATTTTGACATAATTACTGCATTTATTATTGCATTTATTATTACATTTACGTTTTTTTAACATTTATTATTATCATCACCTTTACACTTATTATTACATTTATTTTATTACCTTTATTATTACATTTATTTTATTACCTTTATTATTACATTTATTTTATTACCTTTATTATTACATTTATTATTATTGAACTTACATTTATTTCCACATTTATTACTTCCATTATTACATTCACATTTACATTTATTATTCCATTTACATTTTATCGAAAAAACGAATGAACCAAAAGCGAGTAAGGAAACAATCCAGATACTTTTATGAAATTCACACTTTGGTTAGAACCCGTTCATCCGACGCGTAAGGGATTGTTTGACCAAGAATCTCATTAGAGGGTCCAGCTTATAAGTACCTTCGCACAAATTAAAATGACCCACTTGTTCTATCCATACAGATTCTATTACACTGGTATGCATATGAAATTTTTTTGTCTGCTGTGAGGGTTTTTTCAACTCATATTATATAATTCGACCATGCTGAATTCGAAAATGACATTGGTTTTCCTCAATCAGGTCAGGTTTTTTCTCTATTGGCCACTTATTATAAGTCCAATTTTATCCCCAAATTTATTGATTTTTTTAGCTTAAACACTGTAGATACGAGTAATATTACAAGAACACTCGTGAAAAATGAAAACATTGTGTGAATAAATACTTTTATTCATACAATGAATATGGGAAAAAGTTTATTGAGGAAGGAATGAAGTTTTTTTGGCTTTCCGTCTGTGTTTTTCTTCGGGCACGTCTCGCTTCAAACACCAGCAATAGTCCGCCAGCATATTGATATCCCAGTTTCCCTGGTACCTCTCTTCCATTATTTTGATATCTTGGTGAAATCGTTCACCCTGTTCCTCACTATAATCCCCGCAATTTTCAGGAAAATAGTCTAAGTGGGTACCACAAAAAGTGCATTTTTATGGACATGCGCGACCCATGAGCTTTGAAAGCTTCCATCAAGTTTTCGACAACGGACTCGTATTCTGGACTTCTACGCTTGCCAAGAAAATCAGTGATAACTGATTTGAATGCCTGCCAGGCATTCTTCTCAGTTGGAGTCATTGCGTTTTCGAACTGAGTATCCTTGATCAAAGTTCGAATTTGAGGACCATCAAAAACCCCAGCATTTAGTTTAGCATCAGATATATGAGGAAATTTACTCTCGAGATATCGGAATGCTGAACCCTCCTTATTCATTGATTTGATGAAATTTTTCATCAAGCCCAGCTTAATATGAAGTGGTGGGAGCAAAATTTTTGTTGGTCGTACAAGGGGCACTGAAACGACATTATGCGACCCAGGTTCAAAATTCTCTCTGGATGCCCATTCACGCTGTGCATAGTGCTTCTCATCCACTCGGCTATCCCATTTGCAGAGGAAACATGGGTATTTCGTGTATCCCCCTTGCATTCCCAATACAAATGCCACAATCTGAAAAAAAATGAAAATATTTAAAGAATTTAGAGAATTTGTTCTATCAGATAAAAAATCTATGCATTGGACTGTATCACTTCTGTGGGGAAGTTAAGTGTTCTTATACGCTCTCAAATAACCTTTGGAAAAACAACATAGTCAATAGCAATAGTTTACTTATGATATTAGTATTACCTTCAAATCTCCACAGATCCTCCAGTTATGTTGGTCGTATACGAGAGCATCCAGTAAAATTTTCATGTTATCGTAGCTCTCAGTAAGTTGTACGGAATGTGCTACAGGGACTGATGCAACCCTATTCCCAATGTTGAGAAGTACTGCTTTCAAACTTCGTTTAGACGAGTCTATAAATAGCCTCCATTCTGATGCGTTATATGGCAGGCCCAAGGATTCGATTAGCCCCTCAACATTGCAGCAGTACACTAAGGAAGAGGTATTTTCGTGCACTGCAAAAAACTTGCGGAATTCTTCCTCTCGTTTCCTATACCAGGAGAATGTTGTTCCCGGAGCCAGCAAGTTGTCCTCTCGAAGTCGTGAGCCCAAGATCTCGGCAGCTAATTTGGAAAGTCCTAAATCCCTGGTGAGATCATTAAGTTTGGCCTGGTTGAGAGGCCTCGGCTCATTTGAAGCGGTATTTTGAGGTATATACGACTGGGACTGGTCATTGGCATTGGTCATTGATTCATCATCAGAATCATCGAAGTCCAGGGTTTGAGGTGGGTCGGGTATTGGAATTCCAGGACCATGGGATACAGGTCTCATAGCAAAAGGAATGTCAGGGTATACAACAATGTGTTTATTCTTCTTGTTAACTCCTGAAAATAGAAACACAGAAACATGGATATAAAACTTGCATATGAAATAGAAGAAGCATTCAGACAGTGGCGGCTCGTGAGGGAAGGCTGCGGTCTGTAAGATATGAAATAGGTCGATGGAGTCTGTATATTTTCTTTCTTTTCCATTCATATTGTTCCTTCGGGGACAATATGAATGAAAAAGAAAGAAAATATACAATCATTGTATATGTAAATGTAACTTGTATAACAATATATATGTGTAAATGTATTTTCTATAACAAAATGTATATGTAAATGTATGATTACCATTATGGTGAATATTATGCTATATATGGTGAATATTACATTATGGTGAATATTATGTCAAGTTTCATACGAGGATTTCAAAATATTTAAGAAAAATAAATTTATAAGCCCACCTTAAAGGTTTGTCATGCAGAAATAGCAATCTGTCACGTGATCCTTTCCTTCTCTCCAAATCATGGGAATTCTAAAAGGCAAAGATTTTGCTGTGCCTTTGCTCCATCTTCTCAAATTTTCAATGCACGTCTTGCAGCACATATGAGGGGCGAAATTTTTGTCCTGGTCCCCTAGCTTAATTCCGAAGTATGCTCTATACATTGTCTTCACAAATTTAGTGATTTGGGACTGGTTATTTGGCATGGTAACCGTCCCACATATGTAGCAGAATCTATTGGGATCATTTTTACACGCTCTATTCATTATGAAATATTTTATCTATATGCCTGAAAAGTAAAAAAAAATATTATACAAGTGAAACAAGTGATGTTACTGTTCCAATTCCGCTTTGACAAAATCACGAAAAATTCTATTTTACTTATGAGGCCATAGCCGGATAACCTGAGCTGATTGAGAAAAACGGATTGCAGATTCGAAATCAGCAGGAAACACTCTATAAGAATCACTTACAAAACCCTTGACAGCAAAATTGATGCATACCAGTGTTATTTTTCGTTTGACATAATTATTGCATTTATAAAGTAACTTACTTGATTCCCAATCTATAGCATGATCATTTTGGCTGGCGTGATAAAAAATTGCATTATTAGTATTACAACTTCTGAAGGCATATTTGTGTTCTTTAATACGGGTTTTAATATTTCTTCCAGTTTCTCCTGCATATACTAAATCACAACTTTTAAAGGGAATGCTATAGACACAGGCTTGTTCCTGTTTTGCAAAGTTATTCCTAACTCCGCATCGGAGGTCCGCAGAACGCCGCTTCTAATGGACTTTCTACTATTAACATAACTGAAGAACTCCTTAGGGTTCCCCTTGCAGAGGCTTGCCACCCGTAGTTCTTCGTTACGTTTCGCTAGCCTAACTTTCGCCTTCACTTCCCTACACAGGCGGACATACGCTTCAGTGTTCTCGTGGGAACGATTAGCCTTCGCCCTCCTATACGCTACTTTCCTATTTCGGATAGCCGAAGCGATGTCACGATTGAACAACTTTGGCTGCGTTGAGGCAGGGGTGACCGGTTTTGAGGGTATGGCAGCAGACTGCAGCACCATAAACTCGTCCCGGAATGCACTCCACACTCCCTCAACATCGCCGCCAACCTCTAACCCCATCTCTCCTACGCTATCCCTGAGGCTAACAAAGTTCGCCCGCCGGAGATCGAGCTTACTGCCTCTCGAGTTACTACGCTTCACCCGAGGGACGCACACACGGAACCTAATAAGACCGTGATCACTCCCGCCCAATGATTCGTCAACGGTGAGGCCAGTGACGAGGTTGTCTTCGGTCGTGAATACTAAGTCTAGAACGCTTTCGCCTCGTGTAGGCTCGTTGACCCACTGAGTGAGGAAGTTTCATCAGCAAAGTCAACTAGCCTCCTCCCTTCAGCATCGGCAGTCCTGTTTTCCCACTTTATGCCGCGACAGTTGAAGTCTCCTAAAACTACACACACCCTATCCCCTAGCAGGCTACTGAGAGAGAGAGAGAGAGAGAGAGAGAGAGAGAGAGAGAGAGAGAGAGAGAGAGAGAGAGAGAGAGTTACAAGGAGTTACAAGGAAAAGAAGTACCTCAAAAGGCCTTGCGGCCCATACCGAGGAGGTACCAATGGCAACGGGTGCCAGGGAAAATTTTGTACACACTCAAATAGTGTGCAAGATTTTGTCTAACCTTTTCTTGAACTGATCCACAGAGGAACTGTTCACAACTTCAGAAGGTAACCTGTTCCATGTGTCACAGATCTTATACGTAAAGTAATTCCCACACACATGTCCTAAACCTTTTCAAATCCAACTTCCAACCATTGTTACGAGTTGGGTTATCATTTAAACTAAACATACTTCTAAAATCGACATCGTTGAACCCGCGTAAGAGCTTGAAAACCTCGATCAGTTGACCGCGCAGCCTCCGAGTTTCAAGCGAAAACAAGTTCAGGGCGCGTAACCGTCGATTGTAACCCATATGCATAACGGAAGGGATTAACTTTGTGGCCCTCGCCTGCACTCGCTCCAGCCTCTCAATATGTTTCGTGAGGGTGGGCGACCAGAACTGCACAGCATACTCCAGGTGCGGCCGAACAAGGGAATTGTACAGTGAGAACACAATCTCCTTGTTCCGAAACTGAAATTGCCTCCTGATATAACCCAATAGTTTCTGGGCTTTCTTTTCCACCTCTACACACTGTTTCGTAAACTTAAGGTCGCTGCTAATTAGCACACCCAAGTCCTTTTCTAAATCAGTCACCTCGATATTACTACCCAACATCGAGTAGTCCGACTTGGGATTGGCGTAGCCAATGTGCATCACTTTGCATTTACCCAAGTTAAACGGCATTTGACATTTTTCGGACCACTCTCCTATCCTACCTAGGTCCGCACGCAGTTCCTCGATCGCTTCGGGCGTCCCAACATTGGCCCCAAGCTTGGTGTCATCAGCGAATTTGGCGATCCGACTGACGATGCCACCGTCGATATCATTTATGTAAATGATAAACAACAGTTGCCCCAAAACGGAACCCTAAGGAACCCCACTAGTGACCGAGGCCCAACCCGAACTAGCCCCTTTAATTACAACCCTCTGCCGCCTATTCCTCAGCCAGTTTTCAATCCACCTACCTATTTCCCCACCGATACCCAGCGCGCGCACTTTCGCCATTAGCCGGCGGTGAGGTACCTTATCAAAGGCTTTCTGAAAGTCGAGATAAAGTATATCAATCGCCCTACTCTTATCGTACTCACTCAACATGACGTGGAAAAACTCGAGCAAGTTGGTGAGACACGACCTATGCCGTCTAAACCCATGTTGGGAGTCCCCAAGCAGCTTGTAGGAATCCAAATGGTCAACGATCCTATCAGCTATTATCCCTTCTAATAATTTACCTACAACTGAAGTGAGACTAATGGGACGATAGTTCCCTGGACTTTCGTGATCCCCTTTCTTAAAGATAGGGGTCACGTTGGCTTCCCTCCAGTCACCAGGCACCTGGCCCATCTCCAACGATTTGTTGAAGACTGTAGCCAGGTGGGGAGCCACCTGGTCGCGCACTTCTCGCAACACTCTGGGGAGAAACTGGTCTGGCCCAGGAGCCTTAAACGCGCTCAGTTTGTCTATTCTATCGGCAACGACTGTCGCGGTACATCTAACACTATCCAGGCCAGCACCTTCGTGCCTCACGCCTGGCTCGGGGATGACACGGGTATCCTCCCTGGTGAACACTCCCGCAAAGTACTCATTAAGCACATTAGCGATGTCCGCGTCGGAGGTCCGCAGAACGCCGCTTCCGTCCTTTAACGGACCTATCATGCTTCTAATGGGCTTTCTACTATCAACATAACTGAAGAACTCCTTAGGGTTCCCCTTGCTGAGGCTTGCCACCCGTAGTTCTTCGGTACGTTTCGCTAGTCTAACCTTCGCCTTCACTTTCCTACACAGGCGGACATACGCTTCAGTGTTCTCGTGGGAACGATTGGCCTTCGCCCTCCTATACGCTACTTTCCTATTTCGGATAGCCGAAGCGATGTCACGATTGAACCACCTAGGCTGCGTTGAAACAGGGGTGACCGGTTTTGAGGGTATGGCAGCAGACTGCAGCACCATAAACTCGTCCCGGAATGCACTTCACACTCCCTCAACATCGCCGCCAACCTCTAACCCCATCTCTCCTACGCTATCCCTGAGGCTAACAAAGTTCGCCCGCCGGAGATCGAGCTTACTGCCTCTCGAGTTACTACGCTTCACCCGAGGGACGCACACACGGAACCTAATAAGACCGTGATCACTCCCGCCCAATGATTCGTTAACGGTGAGGCCAGTGACGAGGTTGTCTTCGGTCGTGAATACTAAGTCTAGAACGCTTTCGCCTCGTGTAGGCTCGTTGACCCACTGAGTGAGGAAGTTCTCATCAGCAAAGTCAACTAGCCTCCTCCCTTCAGCATCGGCAGTCCTGTTTTCCCACTTTATGCCGCGACAGTTGAAGTCTCCTAAAACTACACACACCCTATCCCCTAGCAGGCTACTGAGTTCGGTGTACAGGGCTGTATCCTCCTCGAGGAGGAGATGCGGAGGTCTGTACACCAAGATTAACCTATAGTTCGTCCCTCCCACGTTCAGATCGACGCCAAGCAGCTCCCGTTCCGACCGGAACTGGCAGTCAACCGGACTCAACGTGTCTTTGACGTATATTAGTACCCCACCCCCCTCCCTACGGGTGCGGTCTTTGCGAAACATTCTATACCCGGGAATTTCGAACTCCCCAACGTAGTCCCTACGATCAATATGAATCCAGGACTCGGTGATAGCAACGATATCCTGGTATTCTGATGCTAAGAGCGACCGTAGCTCGCCAAAGTTGTTCCTGATCGACCTAGCATTAAAAAGCATTGCACGGAGGGAGCCTCCCCTATTCTGACCGCCCCTAGCACGACCCGTTTCCCGAACAGCCAGGGCTGTCGGGAATTGAAGAGCCCCTCACTAACAAGGGGACAATCTCCGCAGGAGCCTGAGCCCCCTCCAACGTTGAAGGAGAGTCACTACCTGCTGTTGGAGGGGGACTAACTACTGGGGGAGGGGGACTAACTACTGGGAGAGAGAGAGAGAGAGAGAGAGAGAGAGAGAGAGAGAGAGAGAGAGAGCCCCAAAGACCTTTCGGTTCATGGGGAGAGATTCCTGTTATTAAACTAGTACATTTTTTTTAACTATTCTAGCAGCGGTAGAATACTGGATAGAGAAGCACAAGGCTCTCTCCACTCCCTCTGCTTCCTTCCCGCCAAAAGTCGGTACAGAAAAAGGTTTAAGACCCTGGAAAAGTAGTGAAGGCAATTTTATAGGAAAGAAGAGAATAGAAAAACTAGCTCTACAATTATACTATGCACACATTGAAATCATATACTAGATAGTACCGTTGTATAAACTAATATAATAATATATTTGTATTGATCGCATATCAACTACTTGCTATTTTCACAAAAATCTCGAACATATGGTTTCGATTTCTACAGAACATTTACAGCTCTAATTGCCGAAGTATCGGGCAAATAAAGACCTTATGGCCCACCCCAGGCTAGCTCATAAAGGATTAAGAGAAAAGAAAAGATCAAACTCTCCATGCTCACACCCATGCACGTGCAAAGCTGTCACAGAGAAATAGAAGTAAAGCTCCTATCCTTCTCTTCGCGTGGGCCACCGTCTACAAATTGATGAAATACTATTACAGGGAAGGGGTTGAAACACGAATTGAAAACAGAAATCAGATCGTCCACACTATGCCTGCACTCATCACGTGCACCCAGGTATCCAAGAGAAAGGAGAGAGAAAAGAAATAGTGATATCAGAAACGCAACGCTACTTCACTCAATGTATGCCATGCATTTTTCAATTTTTTTTCGTTCATTAGGAAGACTTAGAAGAAAAATAATACATTTCTACAAAATACTTATCATGCGTAGGGCACGAGGAGATCGGAAAGCAATTTCCTCCGCCACCAAATCCCGCAAATAAGGCGTGATGCTGCAGAGGGGTCGACCGCAGGTCAATCCTGAACTGTCGTTCAAACGCTCGTGAAGTATGTACTCCATTCTTAGACACGTTAACGAGGCAGGCAAGTGTGTGAGCGTGTTTTCTATAATTGCATGTCTGTCGTGTGCGTATGTCTGCCAACTCTTTGAATGTCGCCGAGTTTCAACTTGGGTCTCCCGCCGGGAAACGTATTTATGCGGCAAGTGATAGAGTGAGTCGTTCATACTTCGCGGTGTTGTGCCACCACGAGAGTAGAGAAAATCTCCTTCCGGCAAGAGAGAGAGAGAGAGAGAGAGAGAGAGAGAGAGAGAGTCACTACTTCTCGTGAATAAAATAATCTTGGAATGGAGATATGGATGAGAAGCAAGCACTCAGTCATTGCTCCTCTTGCTCTCAGCAAGGAACAGAATGATCATTATGAGGACCCGAATTTTTTACAGGTTTCATAATATGAACGAAGCTATACCAATTTCGTCGACGAGATATTTCATCGACACCCAATAAGACTAACTCAACCTAACTTAACCTAATCTACCCACCCCCATAAAAAATTGTCAATTGAATATCATGTCGAGAGAATGGCGTTAGCTCGATATGAAGTATGTAGAACCCATATGAATGTAAACTTGAGATTAAATTTATTTTGGCACGTATACCATCTTTATTGTAAATATTACTAACTATTTTAAGTTCTTAGTTTATATGTATTTCTTGCTTTTTTATACACTGGTACGATAAAATTACTTTTTTTTTAACGTACTGGTTGACATAAATAATTATATTAGGCATTCTTTTTTGTCGAAAGCTTATCGATTCTATAGTAAAATAATTTTGCCTCGGTATTCATTCGAATATTTTTTAATTTCTATAAAAGTTTTTTTGCCAGACTTCATCATTTATTTTCATGTTCTTCTATGCGAATTTCATATTTCCAAGTTCTCGTTGAATGCATTTTACTGCAGAACTCGTAAATTCACTTTAAAAAAATTCTTAGACATTGAACTCTTTTGTTTATATACTTTATCTGACTTCATTAGTGTTACATAATTTCTTATCATTTATCTATGCTGAAGTTCGTTTTTTTCACTTATATCTGAGAATTTTCACGATATGGCACACGAGTGTTGGTTTTCAGTTTCACTTTCTTGTCTTGCCTTTAATTAATTTTCTGTCGCAGTCCAACAGACAACGGAAAGCTAAAATTATTTCTGACTTATTTTCTGCGTATCCACTATATATCAGCTACTATCAGAGATACGTTAAGTTTATTCAATAACTTTACTTAATTACGTAATACACTGAAGGAAGAGCTTTCCTTAAACAAAATAAAATTGTCTGGCCTTAAAAGTGAACGATCGTTGTCAACTCATAATATTCATCCATTAGAAACCACTTATAACAATATTCTTATCTCATAAGTTTAAACAACTTTAAAATACCCGTAAACAACACCACTGACTAACAAAGTTCCTCTGTATTCACTATTTAAAACCCATAGTTTTGAACGAACAAATATCTTCAAACCATTTAAACTTGCAGCAGTTCCTAAAGTAGGGTTGGCGGTGGGTTAGCTAGAGTTCTTCCCCAAAAAACTAAATGGCGCGAAGTATGTAAGCTGCTCATTTATTTTAATTAGAAAAGTATTTACAGATAGTAAACTAATAGAATAATAATAATAATAATAATAATAATAATAATAATAATAATAAACCAAATCAATAAATTAATTGTACAGTCGCCTGCAATAATTCCGCTCCACCCTCTCCGAGATGTGGTAACCACTCCCTCTTAAACATCAGTCCCCCACCCTCACTCCCTCCTTCTCTTCCTCCCCCTCTCAGGTGTTGTCATAGTAATACTTTTTTTTTTTGAAAACCAATGACAGAATAAATATATTGTTCACTGTAGTTTTGGTGGTAATGCTAGGACGACTATGTATTTTGTTCATGTATTACTCCTAAACTTAGGGAATAGAATAGTTAGGTTATTTTACAAAAGTGGAATACTTTAAAACCTTTCAATCATAGGATTTTGATGTGGCCAATACACTGGCCATGTTATAATTAAAGTGTAAGATAAGTTGTAGTATTGACTTTTCCTCCAGGCAATAGCTTTTCTGTTTAAAGTCCATGCATCATCAACAAATGATTATCCAGAAAAAGGTCTATCCATGGGGAAATAATGATAACATAGTTCAATTTTTTCATTACAAAAATAAATATGAATCAAGTAAATTTAGGGATTTTCTTAAGAACATACAAAACATAATGTTCAAATTATAAGGAACTGACAATTGTTCAAGTAAGTAAATACATATTTACTACATCACAACCATGACATTATTATACACAATTACTCAATACTTGGTCTATCCTCTATTATTATTAATGACCTCTCGTAGCCTATTTGGAACAGATGCCACGCTATTGTAGATGACATGTGAGTTCGTGCGGAAAAGTTCCCACTCTGCCATGGTGTGTTCCAGTAGGTGCCGAGATCTCCGCTCCTGCCCAGGCTCCCAGGCATTAACCCCATTTGCCCACACATTTTCAATGGGGTTTAGGTCACACCCCTTGGTGGACCATTTCAGCAGCTCGACATCTCGTTGTTCCTGAAACCACCGTCTAATGATCCTGGCAGTATGAACAGGGCAGTTATCCTGTAATGCTGGTCAAAAAAAGAAACGCAATTAGCTTGCATATGGTGTAAAATTTAAGTTGTTAGTGGTATTATCACAGTTTCAAGATTATGGTTAAATGTTTGTTCAAATCTTTTAAAGCCACTTAGTGCATGTTTTTAAACCTGACTAATCCAGGCTAAGACGCCATTTTGTTACAAACAATAAACAGAGATTAAATTGAATGTATTCTTTATGAAGGCATGCATTTTTTCTTTGACTTCACAGAATACACACTGCCCGTTGAGAAAACCAAACTTTTTCCCGCGATTGAGGCATGCCACGACTCTCAGAGGTCAACAGAGGTCGTGCCTTGGGCATGTTGGATGCAGGCATGTCTGCTGTCCAAGTTGCACAACGAATGCATGTGCATCCCAGCACAATCTCTAGGCTTGTTAGACGGTACAATGCCACAGGAAGTGTTCAGGACCTGCCAAGACGTGGGCGACCTCGTGTGACGACCCAACGCCAGGATCGCCACATTGTACTGCAGCACCTGCGTCATCGGCAGCGGAATGCTCGTCAGACAGCCAGAGACACCTGGTATCCACAACAACAGAATTAGTGACCAGACCGTCAGAAACCGACTCCGTAATGCAGGACTCCGATCCCGCAGGCCTTACAGAGGTCCTTTTCTCACTGATGCAAGAAGGCAACGACGCCTGCAATGGGCCTATCAGCACCGTGACTGGACACAAAGAATGTGGAACCAAGTCCTCTTTTCTGACGAGTCTCGCTTCAGACTGTCCAATTCTGATGGCCGTGTCAGGGTATACAGACGACCAGGGGAGCGATACTCAGATGCTGCAGTAGTGGAGCATGACAGTTGGGGAGGAGCAAGTGTCATGGTTTGGGCAGGAATTGTCTTTGCTTCAAGAACTGAGCTGGTGGTTGTTGATGGCGCTCTGACTGCCCAGCGCTACAGGGATGAGATTCTTCACCCACATGTTCTTCCATTCATGAGGCAACATCCAGAATTGGTGCTCCTGCAACAGGAATGCCAGACCTCATGCAGCCAGGATAGTGCAGGCGTACCTGCAGGGACAACAGGTGCAGACCTTACCATCGCCAGCCTTCAGCCCAGACATGTCACCGATAGAGCACGCATGGGATGAACTTGAACGGCGAGTTCGCAGACGTCAGCATCAGCCGCAGAACATCAGGGAACTGACCAATGCAATTATTGAAGAGTGGAGGGCCATCCCTGTTGCTTTCCTGCAGAGACTGTTGAGGTCGATGAGGGCCAGACTCCAAGCCTGCATTGTGGCTAGAGGTGGCCATACGCGTTATTGACTGTTTGTTATGTTAAAGAATCATTTACTATATACTGAGTCCTCATATTTATTAATAAATCTCAAAAATTGCGTTTCTTTTTTGACCAGTATATATATATTAACCCTCCGTCTATGGCCTTGGTGCTTCGAGGTTAACGGGGGTTCTGGTTAGGTGGCATCAAGGGATTTTCTCACACTGGGGTAGCTGGTACCCTGTTGGGAATCGCAGTAGTATCTTTTATACTACACTCCAATTTCTTCTTGTAGTGGATCAGAGGATTCTGTGAAAAGTTACTAAATTATCTGACGGTTCGCCGATTCTTCTTGTAGCATATCGGGAAATTATTTATTCCGTTTTAAGACTAAGTTCTCTGGAGAAAACAGGGCTCAAAGGGGAAGACAAAGAGATCCTCTGACTGAATTTTACTGCTTCTAAAATATTGCAGGTAATGCAATGAGAATGATAATTTTTGAAAAATTACGAGAGTTTATTTACTAATAATTTGGTGGCATCATTATTATTTAATGTTGACCTGTTTTGTTTTTTATTCTCAATAGGCTGAATTTTTTTGCAGAATATTTGAAGATAAAGGTAAATTTTGGATGTAACAGCATACTGGCAGATAAGCAAGATATTTGAAGATGAAGTTATATTTTTCTTTTAAACAGCATATTGACAAATTTGATGTTATCATGAGTTGCCGAGTTAACTAAAAATGGAAGTTGAAATATGCATTTTATTATGGATTAAAATTAAACATGCATATGAGCCAAAATTAATGCTTAAAATTTAAACGTTATGTGTTAATTTAAAGTTTTGGCAAGTTATGACTTCATCTTTTACAACTAAGAGAGAATGTATAAAAAAATGAACATCGCAGAATTTAACACGATTACATGATTACGCTTAATCTAAAAAATGATTAGGTAATTTAAAAAAGAAATAATTCACCAATTACTTAGTAAAAATAAGAGAGAAAGAAAGTTAAAATTTTTTTGCAAACTTGCATTTTGTATAGTGTTACGCGAGTTTGGACTTTATATGCAAAAATTAATGTTGGAATTATTAATTTTTACATATACATTAATTATATTATTTAATATATTTCGTCGCTGGGTTCAAATCACAGTTTAAAATTAGATGCTATTCGAATCGCAATCTAACACGCCGAATTACAATGTCCTTCGAATTTTGGGATCATTCGTGATGCAGTACTTTTTGTCATATCGTGATTCGATATTAACACTTACAAATAAGTAATGTATTCTTCTACATTATGATGGTTAATTTCAGCTATTGTGCGACTCCATACAGACGGTTTGATCTCGTAACATCGTCGTTTTTGGTGTAGCGAAAAGAGAGGGGGAGGACGAGAGGGAGGGAGTGAGGGTGGGGGAGAAAGAGGGACTGCGTTGCTGCGACATCTCGGAGAAAGTGGAGCGGAACTATTGCAGGACTGTACCTTCATCATTTATTGCACACACTGATTGCGTATCATGACTAAAATTTATGCGTATTTCCTACTGTGAAACCATAAAATTAATACTAAATGCTAATTTTAATACTTCAAATTTAAGTATAAAAAATTAAAAGGGTCCTTAAATTTATTTGTTACCAAAGGGGTCCTCGGAAAAGAGAAGTTTGGGCGCCACTAATCTAAAGGTTCCTGCAGTATTCCTGACTATTTTCTTTTCGACTCAAGAATACCTGGGCTGTTTTCGGGAAACGGAACAAAGTCGATCCGCACAATGTCGGCATGCATAATGTTGATATGAAAAAGTTAGTTTAAATTCGGTCAGGTTTGGTTCAATTGGGTTAGATTAGGTTATGCTAGGTAAAGTTAGGTCAGTCATTTTTATTGAAAATGTGAAAAGTAGTTTGAAATGTGAAATCCATATATTTGCATAAGGTCGAACGTCGACATCATGAAATTTGATTTTGTTCATGAAACGCGCCATTCTGTTAACAAGTTACTAAACGAAAATTCTGAGCAAAATTATTTTTACGAATATTGTTATTTACAAGTTTAGTTTTACTACCAAATAATGAAGTGTTAAATTTAACGTTTTCATATAATACTACTACTACTACTACTACTACTACTAATACTACTACTACTACTACTACTACTAATAATAATAATAATAACCTTCCCGATATATTGATTACTAAGTTAATTTTTAAGCATATCTGTATTCCATAATTAATAAAATTAAAAAAATTATATTGTGTCGTTGAAGTGGTTTCCCATGAATTAAATCCAAATTCATATATACGAGTATTACCTTAGCAAAATTCATTCGATTTAGGGCTTGGTAAAAGTCTGCTTGTACTACACACGTGCGCTCACTCTCATAACTTCAGAAGCTTTGTAAAAATATCATATTATCAAATGGGTTTTCCACTGTGAAAACGTCTGCGTTTAATTTTATGGGGTAAAATTCTGAATGTTCAGGTTTGTTGATTATTTAAAATTGGATAGTTTTCCCCATGTAAAGTAGGTGTGGGAGAATTCACTATTGAACTCTTTGTTTGCCATATTTTAATGGTTTGCAGACCATAATTTATTTTATGCTTATCTTTGTAAATGCATTTTCTATTTTTGTCATTTTGATAATATTCTTTTGTTATAGCAAAAATTTTATGGTTATTAATTGTTTGGCGTCATTTTATAAAGTAACGCCAAATATTTTCTGAAGTATTCTTTAAAATATTTATTTTAGTTATATGCTGCTGTTGCGCTTGCAAGAATTTTTAAGTCTTTGAATTGCGGTTCTTTAACTGTAAGAAATTTTTCCCGATCAAAATAAGTGTCACTCTGTCTTCGGAGTACTTAGATGAAATAGAATTTTTAAAAGCCTATAGCTAACATGCTTACACAAACGATTCTCACTATATTTTTTTGTTTACCCAGGGACGAAACAGACAGGAAATAACAGACATATTGATAAGGATTTGGACATTTCACGTGCATCTCTCGCTAAAGCGGCTAATTCTGGATAAAGTCGGCGCGATCGAACTAGGCTAGAGGCAAAATCTGAAAAAGCCTCTAGAAATCACTTTAGGGGGTGACGGAATGTTAGCAACTGTCATCCATGTCAGGCAGTTAATATGACCTATACTGAACACATTTCAGGTGGATGACACTTAATTTAAGCTTTTATTAGATTTTTAAACGAAAAACAAAATGGCCGCCCAAGCCGTATTTGACAGATTTCAATAAAATCTGATATCTCTTGAACTAAACAAGCTAACTTCATGAAATTTGGTGTGTTTAAGGCACACCAAATGTGCTTTTTACGGATGTGCCAACAAAGTTACAAATGTGTTTTTACGTATGCTAACTAACAAGTGTTACAAATGTGCTTTTTACGTATGTGCCTACAAAGATTCACACATACACACATACATACACATACATAGGGAAGCAGACAGGGGTTGGAAGTAACATGGGTTGATTGAAACAAATGCCTTAGTTTCATTTCTTTCCAATAGATGGCGCCAGTGTTGCTTTTGCACATGCGCGAAACCAGTCCATAGTGTCCATTGTTGTTGAGGTGACGTTTGTGTATATATATGTATATAGTCTAAAGTCACTAAAGGGGAAAACCACTAAAAGAAAGCTGAATGGCATCACGAAGGGATACACAGAGCAACGCGGGCTGTTCGTTGGGTTTTGGCTAGACTAAAGTAGGGTTATTCATATCTTCATAGCTCCTAAATTAGTAAAGTTATAGAGTTTAGGTAGACTGCTTTGTGGGACGCAGGAAATCTATGGTAGGCCCTAAAGAATATCTAATTCAACGCACCGGTAAGTGCCTTTGTTTGTTGTTTAGAAACCTAGTAACTTAGCGGGGTCACGGACCCCAAGCTATTACATTTGGCGACGAGGATGGGATTCAATTTGGCTCATTGGAATAAATTTGGTTCATTGGATTAAATTTGGTTCATTGGATTAAATTTGGTTCATTGGATTAAATTTGGTTCATTGGATTTAATTTGGCTCATTGAATTTAATTTGGCTTATTGGGTTCAAGTGGTTGTTTGGAAAATTGGATGTAGCCTAGTGGGTCGTCCGATTTGGTTGGTTTGTGTGGGTAAGCTACTATACTATAGCTTAGGTCCCGACGGCCTAACTCTAATACTAATTCCTACTCAGCCCTAACTCTAACACTAATTCATACCCAGCCCTAACTCTAATAATAATTCCTACTCAGCCCTAACTCTAATACAATTTACTATTCAGCCCTAACTGGGGAGTAACTAGATCAAATTTAAACCAAATCTAACCTACTTCACGTTATTTGGCCTAAATCGGTTTTGTTCTAGCATGTCGGTGATTGGTCATATAAGCCCCTACGAAGACTCTGGGGTGGACTTCGAAACTTATGCCACTAGGGTGAGGTTGTTTTTCGAGGCAGATTCCATTCCTGATGCTAAGAAAGTACCTACCTTTTTAACTATAATAGGCCCTAAAACGTTTGGCTTAGTTATGGATCTAGTTTCTCCTAAAGCATCGGAAACTTGCACCTATAGTGAATTGGTACAGGCCCTAACCGATCATAACAAACCCCGAGTAGTTCTCATCTATGAACGTTTCAAATTTTATTCGAGGCATCAGACGGTGAATGAAAGCATCGCAGAGTTTGTTGCAGGAATAAAAGCCCATAGCCGTACTTGTAAATTTGGGAACAAATTAGACGAAATGCTAAGAGATAGGTTTGTAATGGGTCTCAAAGAGGAGTCTACCCAGAGAGCCCTATTAGCTATACAGGACCTAACTTTTAGTCAGGCTGTAGAAATAGCTGCGGCTAGAGAAGCAGCTGCTAAAGATGTTAGAGCTTTTGGCAGTCACAGTAGTAAAGCCCAACACGTAAATAGCTTTAAATCTTCTAGGCCTGGCAGACCTAATGAGCCTACTAGACAGACAAATAAAAGGTATGCGGCAAATACGACTAAACCTACTAATTCAAACGCTAAACAGGAGGAAAAGCCTTCCAAGCCATGTACTGGGTGTGGAAAACACCATTGGAAGAAGGACTGCCCTTTTAAAGAAGCAGTTTGCCGAAACTGTAGTAAAATAGGCCACATAGCTAAAGTTTGTTTTTCAAAGAAAACAAGGGGTGAAAATTCTAATTATAACATTTCTAGTGTAAATCCTCAAAAGGGAAATACTTCGAACATTGGAGTGGAGTACCTATTTTATGAGCAGCAAAGTGGTGATAATACAGGCCCATATATTGTAGAGGTAGGCCTAAATGGAATTACAGTTCCTCTAGAACTAGATACAGGTGCTGCCCGAACTGTCATGTCCAAAACAGTTTTGACAAAACTTTCAAAAATACACCTAAACTACATGCATCTAAAACAATACTAAAAAAATATGGGGACATACAAATACCTATTTGTGGAGAAGCATCCATCACAGTTACACTCAACAGAAAACTTTGTCTCATCCTTAACTCTTTTAGTGGTGGATGACAAGGGCCTACTCTACTAGGCCGTGATTGGATTGATGCTTTGAAAATGCCTATTGACAAAATTTTGCCAAAGGGTCAGGCAGATGTGCATACACTCTCATATCCGTCTGACATAGACTCATTGTTAAGGGAGTTTTCTTCTTTTGGGCCTGAAGTAGGCAACCTAAAAGGCCATCAGGTCTGTATAGAAGTAGATCCTAATGTAACTCCGAAATTTTGTAAGGCTCGTTCAATTGCGCATGCACTGCGGGAGAAGGTAGATTTAGAAATTGACAGGCTGCTCAAAGATAAAATTATCGAACCAGTCACACACGCTAAGTGGGCTGCCCAGTAGTTCCTGTACTAAAACCTGACAAGTCCGTGCGGTTATGTGGGGATTACCGTTTAACAGCAAATAGAGCAGTCCTTCTAGATTGCTACCCTATACCCAAGCCTGATGAATTATTTAGCTCTCTTGCTGGGGGTAAATATTTCACAAAACTAGATATGTCCCAAGCCTATGCTCAACTAAGTTTAGATGAAAATTCTAAAGAACTAACTATCATAAATACGCACCGAGGCCTATATAAGTACAATAGGCTATGCTATGGAATAGCATCGGCTCCGGGTATTTTTCAGAGGACAATGGACCAAGTTCTAGGTCACATTCCGGGGGTACTTTGTTTTCTAGATGATGTCCTCATTTCAGGTTCGTCTAAAAAAGAACACCTAACTAGATTAACCACAGTTCTAAAAAGACTCCGGGATGCCGGACTTAAGCTAAAGAAAGAAAAGTGTTCGTGGGTCACTAACGAGGTTTCATATTTAGGGTTCCGCATAGATGCCTCAGGCATTCATCCAACGGTGGATAAACTAGAAGCAATAAAAAATGCACCACCTCCACAAAACATCACACAGTTACAAGCTTATTTAGGTCTCCTAAACTTTTATAGGAAATTTTTGCCTAATGCATCGACTTTCCTTGAACCCCTAAATAAGCTATTACGATCTGGGGAACAGTGGAGATGGGAGAAAACCCAAAAGGAAGCATTTGAGGCTTCCAAGGACGTACTACTAAAGTCCACTCTCCTAGTGCATTATGATCCTAAACTTCCTCATAGTTTCAGCAGATAGCAGTTCTTATGGAATTGGGGCAGTGTTATCTCACCACATTGATGGTGTAGATAGGCTATCTGTTTTGCTTCTAGAACACTAACTGAGACTGAAAGACGATATGCACAACTTGAACGTGAAGCCTTAGCCTTAGTATTTGCAGTAAAAAAATTTCATTTCTATCTATGGGGTCATGAATTTAAACTAATTACTGACCATAAGCCTCTTTTAGGTTTATTTTCACCTAATAAAAATATTCCAGTTATGGCCTCAGGTAGGATTCAACGATGGGCACTGATTCTACAAGCCTATAAATTTGACTTAGTACATCGGTCAGGCAAACTTCTAGGTACGGCTGATGCGCTAAGTAGGTTGCCTTAGAAAATCCAAATGAATGTGTACCTATACCTACAGAATGGGTTCACTTGGTGGAGTTTTTGGAATCCACTCCAGTATCTGCGGTACAAATAGAGCAGTGGACAAAATCAGACCCTATTCTGTCTAGGGTCATCCATTACTGCTCAGTTGGTTGGCCTACTAAGGTTGAGAGTGAATTACAGCCTTTTTATCAACGTCAGTCTGGACTCTCGATCCAAAATGGCTGTCTCTTATGGGGCCACAGAGTGATAATTCCGAATGAAGGCAGGTCGAATTTAGTGAAGGAACTTCACGCTGAACACATGGGTGCAACAAAAATGAAAGAGCTGGCGAGAGCTTATTTCTGGTGGCCCGGTTTAGATGGAGAACTCGAATCATTGGTTCGTTCCTGTCAAAGCTGCCTAGAGAACAGAGATCTCCCAAGGAAAAGTCCACTTCATCCTTGGGAATGGCCTACTATACCTTGGCATAGGATCCATGTTGACTATGCAGGTCCTATAAATAATATCTATTTCCTAGTCATTGTGGACGCCTACTCTAAGTGGGTGGAAATTTTTCCAACCACTTCCACGACTTCGGGTGTTACTATTCGCTTACTCCGTTCGTGTTTCGCTCGATGGGGTTTACCCGTAGTCCTGGTTTCCGACAATGGTGCTTGTTTTACCAGTGAGGAATTTCGTTCTTTTGTCCACCTAAATGGCATTAGACATGTCCGTACTTTCAAGTCAGCCTTGCGTCATTCTCGTAGGGAGGAAATGCAAGTGGTGTTGGATAAATTTTTGTTTAAATATAGACTAACACCTCACACAACGACTGGGGTGTCTCCTTCTAAACTTATGATTGGCCGGGGAATTCGTTCAGTTTTCGATTTGTTACATCCAAACGAAACGTTACAACGACGAGTTTTACGCCATCAAGAAAAACAGAAGTTGTACCACGACACTAAAAAAGGGAGAGTTATAGAAGCGCAACCTAATGATCCAGTTATGATTCGCAACTATGGGGCTGGACAAAAATGGGTTCCTGCAACTGTGCAGGAGAGAACGGGCCCTGTTTCCTTCAAGTGCCAACTAGAAGATGGGCGTTCTATTAAACGCCATCAGGACCAGATATGGGAACGTGAATTGCAGAATGACCGGAGTCTTCCGGAAGAGAACGATCTCTGAAAATGTTCAATTCGCCCGCCTATGCAGGTTGCACCTATTCCTACTACATCAACCCCGCTCCGCAGGTCGTCTAGGGTCTCTCACCCCCCTGACAGACTAAACTTGTAGGAGAGGAGTGAGGTGACGTGTGCATGTATATAGTTTAAAGTCACTAAAGGGGAAAATCACTAAAAGAAAGCTGAATGGCAACACGAAGGGATAAACAGAGCAACGCGAGCTGTTCGTTGGGTTTTGGATAGACTAGAGCATGGTTATTCATATCTGACTAAATCGTTGGTGCTAAGTTTAATTTGGTGATGTTTCTAAGGTGACAAATGGGGTAGAAAGCTGTCAGTAAATAATAATAGTTAGGAGTAATGTCTATAGCTTCTAAATTAGTAACGTTAGAGAGTTTAGGTATACTGCTTTGTGGGACGCAGGAAATCTATGGTAGGCCCTAAAGAATATCTAATTCAACGCACCGGTAAATGCCTTTGTTTGTTGTTTAGAAACCTAGTAACTTAGCGGGGTTACGGACCCTAAGCTTAGCCCTGTTCAAAAATCAACGTTTTCTTATTTTCATAGGTTTCTGTACTTTTTCCCATGCTTTTTGACCTGAAAAGGCCGAAAATCACAACCATTTTGACCTAGGTTGTTGGGAAGCATTGCCGCATGGAGCTTTAAGTTTTGTTCCTTGAAATCGGCCAAAAGCACCAGTTCCGGGTCCCTTGAATCATGTTTTGCACTATAACTTATTATCTAAACAAGATAGAGCAACAAAATAGGCACCAAATTAAAGTGTTTTTAATCCTCTTTCTAACTTATACAATTATGATAGTCTTGGAACAAGAAATGGCACATTGGTACATACAAAGATTTCAGAAATATCACAAAATTCGTTTTCTCACACTCAAGGCAGACAAGGCGCCTTATTCATGACACAAATTTGAGATTAACATTTTGTCACAAGTCTAATCGATCAAGAAGTGAAAGCATTACATGATGATTAATTTCATAATGACATTTACACAGTCAGTTGTTGAGAGTTTGTTTCTTGAAGCTGTCAAAGCGGCGTCTGTTGAACTCCACAGCTTGAAGGAGATAGTCCCTTTGCTTGGCATCTGTTGTTATGACATTTGCAAAGTCGCTCATCATCTTGACACCACGTTCAGCAATGTCATTCACCGCTTTCAGATTCTTAACATAGTCCAACGCTTTTCTGTAGTCCTCATTCTGTGGCCAAGACGTGACAGGTTCCAGAAGCCACTCGGATCCAATGTTCAGTGTGTCCAGCAGGAAATGTGATTCAGGGCCAATGAGATCAACCAGGGTGGTCTTAGCTGTGACTCTCTGGAATAGAGGCTTTCCTGTTCTGAAGCTGTCTGGCTTCTCAGTGGATGTAACTGGGCAGCAATGTCGTGCTTCAATGTGTCACTCAATCTACTGCTGAACAGGGCAAATGGCACGACTTCCTGCGTCAGGTACCATTTGTGGTTTTCCATCTTATTAAGTACTGCATCAGCAAGCTCTGGGTCAGTTTCTTGTACTTCAACATGTCCTGGATTAGACTTAGATCATTCACGGGAGCATCTGCAGCAGACATTGACATCATCCATACAGGAGTGTAGAACAGCGCAAGGAAGGTGTTGAGTCTTTCCAGCTTTGACACAGTGTCTTCGTCGTACTCAAGTTGATCTGCAAACATCAGCATTTTCATGGAGTACAGGTTTCTGGCCATCCATCTGGCCTGATGAATGGCGCCTGGTCGACTCCAGTGAATACCTCGAGGAGGCGTTCCTCCAAGAACAATGACTGTCAGTTCAGCCATTTCCCTGTAGTCGGCTCTTGGAAGCCTTTCTGCTGTTAGAATGTCTTGGAGTATTTCTTCACTGTTCTTCTTCTTTTCCTTCAGCCATTTGCTGTTGATAGCCAGCATCTTTGGGTTTTCCTTGGACAAGTCCGTCCAAACATCCTTCAGATGCTCAAACCAGGGATTATCTGGCCCCTTCACCTTCCCAAACAGCTTCTCCCAAACTGCTCCTACTAGGATTTCCAGGATGTGATGTCGACAGGCCAGATAAAACACCTTTTTGTTCAGCATTTTCTCTAGCAGTTTGGCAGCTCCTCTGTGAACTCCACTGTTACTGGATGTAGTGTCAAAAACAAGGGCAGTAACATTATCCGTAAGTTCCCATGTCTCCAGTAAATCCATTGAAGCCTCAGCCTGAGCTGTGCCAGAAGAATTGTCGATGACAGGTACTCCCAATAACTTTCCTTCAGTGTATGAAGGTGGACCAGACACTAGCACAGCTAAAGTCTCTGAGGTACTTCCAGGTTCACTGCCCAAGACATCTTTGAGCAACTTTCCATCCCAGTGTAAGGCAGCGTACTGTGGGGGGTTTTCACAAAACTTGGACATGTGACTCTGGCTGATATTATACCTGGACAGCATTCTGTTGCGACGTGTTGTTGAGGTTGAGATGACGAAGTTATCCAGATCAGCCCCTCCAGCTTTCAAGGTGGCAGAAACCATGGCAGTAACTTGATTGTCTGATAAACCAAGACGATCAGCTGTATTGCAGATGACATCACATTCCATGACCTTCCTTGGAAACGTCAAAGTCACACTAGTCACAGTGTCTTGATGGTGAGAACATCCAGGACGAGGCTGATGGTAATCCATGTCCTCTGTGTTAGCGTCGTTGTCAGTTGAGTCACCCCAGGTAATGTCATCCACATGAACAACTGCCTCTTGTTCTGCTGCAGCTGTAAAATAGTACAACATGTTAAGACAGTAATTGTTAAGTACATGCTAAATATCGCAATGGAGTAAAACTTAAAACTTTTTGTAACGTTCAAAGTAATTAGTTTTACCTTGTTCTTGTCTATGCTGCAGTCTTTCATACCTCGCTGCTTGCTGCAGGGATCTTGTCTCAAAAATCTTGTCATGACCAGACATATGACCTTTCCTCTCAGTCTTTTGGTCTTCGTAGAACCTGATATCCTCATCTTTCTTCTCTCTGGATAACAGTCTGTTGTTCTGTATTTCCTGGATTGCATCTGGAGCTCCTATATCGAACAGGCTGTCTAATTCCAGCACAAATGCTCCTCTTTTTCCTCCAGGGTTACTTGCTCTTCCTTTGCTTTTCACCAGAGCACGATGTTTCTCATGTAGTTTCATGAAGAGCTTCATTGCGTTGTACTTGGTCATTGTCTTGATCCTAGCCATCTGCCAGAATGGGATGATAGATTCAACTGTTTCATATGCAAGGTCTTGAACCATGGGCCTCCCTGCATTTTCCGGTAAATTCTGAAGATTAAGAAAATACTGGAACGCCTGTCTGTTGGTGGGAAGCTGGGAACCACTGATAAAAGCTGAAGGGTATCCAACCAGGAAAGTTTCAGTGAGAGATCTGGTAGATGGCCCAGTTGACACCTGCCTGTGGACAGTACGTGGAGGTTCTGAGATATCAACTGTGCGCCCACGGAGCTCCCTCAGCAACTTGCTTAATGCCATTGTGAAGTTGTAACTTGTAGATGGTTTTCTAGATTCTGATTGAGTTGCTGTTGTTTCCTGAAAAATGATAGATAATTATTATTATTATTATTATTAATTATTATTTATTTATTATTATCATTATTATTATTTATTAATTTTATGCTCTTTCATTTGATACCTAATTTGTTGCTCTATCTTGTTTAGATCAAAAGTTAAAGTGCAAAACATAATTCAAGGGACCCCGGAATTGGCGCTTTGGCCGATTTCAAGGCAGAAAATTTAAAGCTCCATGCGGCAATGCTTCCCAACATCCTAGGTCAAAATAGTTGTGATTTTCGGCTTTTTCAGGTCAAAAGGCATGGGAAAATGTACAGAAACCTATGAAAATAAGAAAAAGTTGATTTTTGAACAGGCCTACCCTAAGCTATTACAGTTGTGATGATGATTTGATTTCTTTTTTAATAATTTGTTTTAAATATCATTTGATGTATAAGTGGCTAATGTTACGATAAGGTATATATATATATATATATATATATAACTGCAATGACCACGCAGTATATCAATGTATAGAAACGACGTAAGTATAGAGGAGCGTTCTGCACACGAGGAAGAGAAATAACGAACAAATGAAAAATGAGGTGAACCGCCCGGGAATCGAACCCAGGGCCTTCCGATTACCGGTCGGATGCGCTACCATACCATTACACCACGGACCTCGATCAGTCATAAGTCGAAATTCTCCTACATAGGGCAGAAACCAATGCCCTGAGAGGGCACCCTCGCAAATCGTGAATATGTACATTTAACTGCAATGATTCACGATTTGCGAGGGTGCCCTCTCAGGGCATTGGTTTCTGCCCTATGTAGGAGAATTTCGACTTATGACTGATCGAGGTCCGTGGTGTAATGGTAGCGCATCCGACCGGTAATCGGAAGGCCCTGGGTTCGATTCCCGGGCGGTTCACCTCATTTTTCATTTGTTCGTTATTTCTCTTCCTCGTGTGCAGAGCGCTCCTCTATACTTACGTCGTTTCTATACATTGATATACTGCGTGGTCATTGCAGTTAAATGTACATATTCACGATTTGCGAGGGTGCCCTCTCAGGGCATTGGTTTCTGCCCTATGTAGGAGAATTTCGACTTATGACTGATCGAGGTCCGTGGTGTAATGGTAGCGCATCCCACCGGTAATCGGAAGGCCCTGGGTTCGATTCCCGGGCGGTTCACCTCATTTTTCATTTGTTCGTTATTTCTCTTCCTCGTGTTCAGAACGCTCCTCTATACTTACGTCGTTTCTATATATATATATATATATGTATATATATATATATATATATATATATATATATATATATATATATATATATATAATATATTGTTTTATATATATAATATTGATATATATATATATATATATATATATATATATATATATATATATTGTTTTATATATATATATATTTATATATATATATATATAGAAACGACGTAAGTATAGAGGAGTGTTCTGCACACGAGGAAGAGAAATAACGAACAAATGAAAAATGAGGTGACCGCCCGGGAATCGAACCCAGGATCTTCCGATTGCCGGTCAGACATGCTACCACTACACCACGGGCCTCGATCAGTCAGAAGTCGCAATTCTTCTACATAGGGCAGAAACCAATGCCTTGAGAGGGCACCCTCGCAAATCGTGAATATCTACATTTAACTGCAATGACCACGCAGTATATTAATGTATGGAACACTCCTCTATACTTACGTCGTTTCTGTACATTAATATACTGCGTGGTCATTGCAGTTAAATGTACATATTCACGATTTGCGAGGGTGCCCTCTCAAGGCATTGGTTTCTGCCCTATGTAGGAGAATTGCGACTTCTGACTGATCGAGGCCCGTGGTGTAGTGGTAGCATATCTGACCGGCAATCGGAAGATCCTGGGTTCGATTCCCGGGCGGTCACCTCATTTTTCATTTGTTCGTTATTTCTCTTCCTCGTGTGCAGAACACTCCTCTATACTTACGTCGTTTCTATACATTAATATACTGTGTGGTCATTGCAGTTATATATATAATATATATATATATATAAGGATAAGGTATATTATTGTGTCTGCCTGAATATTATGTAACTTAGGATAAGGTATATTATTTCCACAAGGAAAATACATGTACTGAATGTTCGATTTTCTTTTACAGGTTGTCTTTGTTGCTTTGTATGCGGTTAAACAGCAAGAATGGAAGCTGTTGCAAAGCTCCATGTCAGGCAGTTAATGTGACCTATACTCAGAGATGGGCACGATCTTGATCTTCAAGATCAGATCGTGATCTTGAAGATCAAGATCGTGATCTGATCTTGATCTTGAAGATCACTTTTATTATGGTGATCTTGATCTTGATCTAAGATCACTTTATTTCTTGTGATCTTGATCTTGAAGATCACTTTAGACTTCAAGATCACTTTTAATTTCAGATTCTTAAATATGCCGCTATGCGAATGTCATTTGTTTTTTGTCCAAGCGACATCTGGTGGCAACTTTGTTCAACACCGACTGTTTATGTTTTCTGTTAGTTGGGTGACTTGCGTCATGCGTGGGCTCATGGAAGGTGTAGTTGCTGTGGAATTTAGGCTCGTAAAAAGTGTAATTTACTGTGCAATTATGTTAAAAGTGTTCTATTAATATATTATTATATATAGGCATAAAATATAGCCTATAGGTCCGTATTCATAATAAATTAATTCTAAACATATTTTATTTACAGATTGAATTTTTTAATAATGAGTGCAATTTTACAACTTCAACAGGCTCCCAAGGGAACCAAATATTCTAGGTTGTCACCAGAACAGTATTCAATATATTTAGATAACAATGTTGGTAATAAGGATCAATCTGTGCTATTGAACGGAAAATATTTTCAAATTGTCGAAAAAACTGGAAACAGTATCAAAGTTATTTGTAGGCAGTGTACAAAGAAAACTACAATTCTGTCTGCTGGCCTCGACTCAACAAGCAATCTTCTGAGGCACCTCAGGGTTAGTACTACTTAGTAACTAAGTAGTAAGTAGCAACATTAACATAATGGTTCAAGTCATATTTTAAGTGACTGGTGCCATACAAGACTAATGCTACATTTACATAGACGTCCATTTGAATATATTGTGCACTTCAGATATTAATAGATTATGGACTAGTAACTACATTAAAAACTGCCGATATCCAACTATAATAAAACGCCAGGTGTATCTGTCTTTCTCTCTGTCTGATCCATGTCTGTAATTTCTCCTATTTAGTTACTGAAGGACGAAATTCGGCTTTCAATTTAACATAGGATAAAAATGCACTGATCATGGTGAAAATAATTTTAGTTAAAGATAACAAAATTTTAGAATCTTGTTAAGTATTAATTTCAACTAGAAGTTTGATACTCTGATAAATATTATACAGGGTGTTCAAGAAGTCTCTCCGCATGATAATAATTTATTTTCTTGTGCAGAAACTACATTCGGATCTTTTGGGTGAATATGAATCGGAGAAGAAATCTCGCAAGCGTCCAGCTAAAGAAGAAGATGCCAGCGGCAGCAATGCTGGCCCTGCCAAAATTGCCAAGCAGTCAACACTAAGCATGTTCCACATTTCCAAGCAAAAACCAGGACCACCAATATGCAAGGATATCCTTGAAAAGAAGATTCTCTCGCTTGTGGCTAATGGGCTCCTACCATTGAGCCTAGTTGAACTACATGAATTTAAGGATCTTCTTTCATGTTAGTATAACTCAAATATTTTGCTATTTTTTCCATAGCTAATATCTGATTAAAATAATTAATCATATTATTTGTATGAACATTAGACTATCGCTAGCCTAGCTAAATATTTTGATATTTTTTCCATAGCTAATCTATTGTATTTGTTTTAATTTTTAAATATTTTTTTCAGACGTCAACCCGGCTGTTCAGGTGCCATCTAGACGCACCCTGGCTAGATCTCTTGCAACAACAACCAGTACAATGAAGGAAGACATACAAGCAAAACTGGCAGCAGTTGACCATGTGTGTGTTACATGCGACATATGGTCAACTAATCACCGCAGTTTCATGGGAGTCACTGCGCATTGGGTATGCTATTGATTTAGTGTATTATTTTTATATAATTGATAAATTGACCATTGGTGATAGACTGATAGTCTGATAGACTTATAGTATAATCTTTTCAATTATTCGACATGTGTTCCTCATTCATTAATTTGGTGAGTCTTCATTTTGCTGTGATTCACAGTAATTTCACACTAATTCACTGATTCTGTCATCTGTCATTGTGTCTGATTCACAGCAAAATGTGGAAGAGTCCATATTCACAGGCTGTGAATATGGACTCTTCCACATTTTGCTCTTATGGGATGGGTCACTGATGTGGTGGTATGGTAGGCGACTCATCGCTGAATTGCCTCCTTTATATCACATAGTTCTTCTCTTCAATGTTTGGTGGCGCAGTTTAGCTGGTGCGTGTCTAACCAATATTATTAAATTAAGCTTAAAAAAATGTTCATACAAACATTGATTTTATATTCTTACATTACAGATCAATGATGACTTGTCGCGAGGATCAGCTGCACTGGCATGCCGAAGATTTCGTGGAACACATAGCTTTGATAAAATTGCTGGAATATTGGACAGGATCAACTCGGAGCATGGTTTATCTTATAGAAAAGTTGTATCTACAGTCACCGACAATGCATCGAACATGGTGAAATGCTTTAAAGAGTTCGGTGTTCGTGTTCAGAATCGTACTGACGACATTGATGAAGATGATGCAGATGAAGATGATGATGAAAAAGATTCAGATGAAGAGGTTATCATCAGCAACTTTCCTGAACATTCAGGAGAGCATGGAGAGGAGTCAGTGAAACTATCATCCCATATTCGATGTGCCTCCCACACATTGAACTTGGTAGCAACAACTGATGCAGATAAAGGACTGAATTCACCTGGACTAAAGAAGATAAAGCATTCTGCAATGGGAAAATGTTCGGCGCTGTGGAATGCTGCTGGTAAACCCAAGTCAGCAGAAAAAATACAGGAAATAACTGGCGTCCAATTTAGGTACCCATGCGTCACCCGATGGAACTCAATGTACGACTCATTAAGCCAAATATATAAACATAAGAACGACGTGAATGTAGCTCTTGAAGAACTGAATCTACCCATCCTCAAAGACAATGAATTGGAATTTATTTCAGAATATTTGTCTGTTCTAAAACCAATTGCAGCAGCCCTCAACAAATTACAGGCAGAGAAAGAATGCTACTACGGTTGTCTTCTTCCAACAGTCCTAGTGACTCAAGATGCCCTCGCAAGATTGGAGCCTATCCAACCAAACGACCTGCGCTTGAGACACTGCATGCCATTACTGGCAGCAGTCGTCTCTGGCTTCAATGCCAGATTTGGTCATTTTTTGTCGTTGAGCCCCGAGGTAACTGATGCCGTTTTGGCCTCAGTATCTCATCCGTATTTCAAACTTAGATGGATATCATTGTTGCAAGGGCCTAATTTCGGCGATCATGAAGCAATCAAGTCTCAAGTAAAAGACAAGCTGCAAATGGCTGTAAGAAATTGTAATTCTGACAGCAGTGGTAATAGTTCGGTGAACTCAGACTCATCATCTGAAGACGATTTCTTCAGAACTATGGACGGCTCATTCTCTGCTCCTAACAACAAGGAAGACTTGGAAGTCCTCAATTATTTGCAGGACACCAGTAAGGCACTCGACTCTTTAGATAGGTATCCTGCTATAAAGAAGATCTTCAAGAGGTATAACACCACGCTACCTTCCTCTGCACCAGTGGAACGGTTGTTTTCGTTTGCTGGCATGGTTCATAGCCCCAAACGAAGTCGTCTCTCGGATGGTAACTTTGAACAATTGGTTTTGCTGAAAGCAAATGTTTACAGCGGTTGAACATTAAATTAACACTCTTAACTTGCGGTTTTTACCCTTATATTGTCAGTAATTGCGTACTGCAGTAAAACTGTAAAATTAAATTCTATGTAAAAAATGTTTACTTATATATGCTGACCATTCATTGATATGGGTTATGGACCTGGTGAAATGAGAATTGAGAAAAATAGAACTAAAAACTATATGTAGGTCATTTAATAGTTTTTTCTTTGCTGATAAGTTATGATAATACTAAGTTTTAAGTTTACCACCTGAAAAACTGAAAGGGGAATCGTCAATCCCCGTGGTTTAGATCAGGTGACATGGGTAGGATGCGATGCTTGTATTGCCTCAGCCCTCAGGGGAGTATTAGGAGTGATACTTTTCAGGAGTGATTAACAAAATAATTTGTTTTTGTTTACTCTACAAGAGTACAACTTTTTTCAATTCATATAAAAGTGATCTTAAAAAGTGATCTTGAAAAGTGATCTTCAAGATCACGATCTGGATCTTCAAGATCACATTTTTCTGGTGATCTGATCTTGATCTTCAAGATCACATTTTTCTGGTGATCTGATCTTGATCTTCAAGATCACCAAAGTTGGTGATCTTGCCCATCTCTGCCTATACTGAACACATTTCAGGTGGATGACACTTAATTTAAGCTTTTATTAGATTTTTAAACGAAAAACAAAATGGCCGTCGATGCCGTATTTGACAGATTTCAATAAAATCTGTTATCTCTTGAACTAAACAAGCTAACCTCATGAAATTTGGTGTGCTTAAGGCACACCAAATGTGCTTTTTACGTATGTGCTAACAAAGTTACAAATGTGTTTTTACGTATGCTAACTAACAAGTGGGGACTAGTAAGTTTTCATGGACTGCTCTCGATTTTCCTACGAAATTGCAAACAAGGGCAGTCGATGACTCTGATTTTGTTTCTGCAATCAGTTTTCTTGAGAAATGATAAAGAAAAATGTTATTGGATATTGAATAAATTTATTTACTGAAACGACGCAATACACTCCAACATCTTTTTGAATAAGTCCGAGCTGGTGTGGCGCTTACGCCATACAAATTCACAAAGGTACGAGTGAAGTTGGTCGCGATTTGTTCCGCATCGCAGTTTGTTCGACTGTTTCAATGAATTCCACAAGCTTTCCACCTGCTGAGTGTGAGCTCCGGTAGATGGGTCGATAAAGTTCATGCTGTGGTTAAGAGTGTAATGCGAATAGTCGTACCCAGCGAGTTGATCAATGCCTTTGTACTCCTTCCACATGTCGCTCATGATCGTGGACCCTGGAAGAATGGATGCCTTTATACAGTCAACTAACGTTGTCCGATCGCGCTTGGGAACAGCGTAGAGAAACACATCTCCTGATTCTCTACAAACTCCACCAAATACCCATTGCTGTGGCAACACGCGTCCTTTATTGTTTTTCCGGAGAGAATATAATGTCTCGTCAATTTCGACAGTACAACCAGGTCCGCCGATTTTCGTGTGATTTTTCAAAATATTATCAGCACACACTTCTCGAAGATAACTGTTGTAGTCGATCACGGTTGTGTGTGCCATGCCAAGTTCATCTTCACAGAACTTCAAATAGGTGTACTGCTTCGTCCAGGCGTATATGAACGCTACAATTTTTGATAGCGGTAGCGTTGAGCCCTCTAGCCAGGTACCTTTGCGTACCGAAACCTTTTCTTTGCACATGCTCTTCTGGCAACGCCAGGTCGGCACGCCAGCCAAGCACTTAATTGCCATGTTGTGCTTGCGTTTGCATAACTTTTTCTTAGGAATAACATCATGTTCCTGGAAAAACTTTACTGCGGATTCATCGTCAGGCACATTTTGCCATAGCCACTTCAAATTAATACAAACATCACTCATTGTTCTGCAAAAAAAATTACAAGAATTAGTGCGATATCTTGCAAAAAACAATAGCATAAGAAACTCGATTAGGTCAGGTTAGGTTAGGTTAGGTTAGGTCAGTCAGGTAGGTTAGGTTTCTCAAGAAAACCGATTGCCGAAACAAAATCAGGGTCATCGACTGCCCTTGTCTGCAATTTCGTAGGAAAATCGAGAGCAGTCCATGAAACATACTAGGTCCAACAAGTGTTACATATGTGCTTTTTGCGTATGTGCCTACAAAGATTCACACATACACACATAAATAGGGGGGAGACAGACAGGGGTTGGAAGTAACAGGGTTGGTTGAAACAAATGCTTTATTTTCATTTCTTTCCAATAGATGGCGCCAGTGTTGCTTTTGCGCATGCGCGAAACCAGTCCATAGTGTCCTTTCGGCTATAAGCATTTGTTTTGATGATTGTTGTGATGATGATTTGATTTCTTTTTTACTAATTTGTTTTGAATATCATTTGATGTATAAGTGGCTACTGTTACGATAAGGTATATATATATATATATATACAGGGTGTCCGAGAATTATCTGTACAATTTTTGGCTGTTATTAAAAGTCAACCATGAAGTGTAGAAATTCCAGTGTTGTCCCATTTTACAGAGAATCTCTAAGTTTTTTCTGATACCACGTTTTGACAAGTTTTTTAGAAATTCCAGTGTGTCCGAACATTATCTACAATTTCATCTTTTAATAAAATTCTTGATAACACACGTAAAATTCTCAAACAAGATTATTTAGAATCTGTATTTTCAAAAGTTTCTTTTATTAAAGTAACGTTGTTACAAACATTCGATATGTGCACCATTAGTGATTCGCAAAACATCCAATCGATACTCCAAATGTTGCCATGTACGCTGCAGCATATCCGCATCAATTCGCTCAATAGCATCTGTGATTCTTGCTTTTAAATCATCAATGTCTGTCACCCGCGTACATTTCTAAAAAACTTGTCAAAACGTGGTATCAGAAAAAACTTAATGAGATTCTCTGTAAAATGGGACAACACTGGAGTTTCTACACTTCATGGTTGACTTTTAATAACAGCCAAAAATTGTACAGATAATTCTCGGACACCCTGTATATATATTCGGTATATATATATATATATATATATATATATATATATATATATATATATATATATATAAGCAAACAACCACAAGGAAAAGGAAACACAAAGTCCGAGCGCTTCGTGATATATTCACATTATCAAGGAGGAACAGAAAATAGACGGAGATTACAAAGTATTTGAGTTAAATAGACAAGCAAAAAATTCACAATTGGCACCTCAAATTAAAGGCCTTAAAGCCCTCTAAAGATTTTTTTCCAAATTGATAACATAATCTGTAGGCAGCTAAATAACTGAATAAAAAATATATACTGTATAGATGAAATTAGACAAAAAGAAAACCAATACAGAGAACAAAAATTATTATAATGGTTATTAGCACTAATATTTAATTAAAACAGGCAATTAATAGGCAAGAATTTAATGAAAAACAAATAGATGACGTAGATAACAAATAGAAAACATAATCTGTAGGCTGATTAATTACTCTACAGATGAAATTAGACAAAACACCAGTACAGAAAACCTAAAAAAATTATTATAATGGTTATTAACACTAATTAATTGAAATAGGAAAAATTAAAATGCCCGAAATTAATGAAAACAAAGGGAAAGTTGCCATCGTCTTACAGATTATTACAAAATTTCAACAAACAATCTGGAAAAAAAAATTGTTATCCCAACAGCAACCCACTTCAAATATACAATAAACCACCCAGCAACCAAAGATTATACACGAAAGAAATATTACAATTAAAATAGACACATAAGAATGTTAACAGTTCTTACAAAATATTTATTTATTAACCAGGGCAAACCATTAAGAGGCAAAAATGCAATTAAGAAAACAGTAGGCCCATCGCCAACTTACTGACAATGTACGAGTCTAATTTGTACAACCCAGGGCTAATATTAAAGACCAAATCCGCATTATTCTTGATCACACTTGATTCCAATATATTTCTGCTAACAATAGATTTACTAAACCTTAATTTGGAAGCATTTTTCCAATCAATGGGGTGATTAGAATCTCTTACGTGAATGAAAATGGCGTTAGATTCCTGGCCACTTCTTATACTGTATTGATGCTGTTTAATACGTAACTCAAGAGTCTTACCAGTTTGGCCAATGTAAAATTTATTACATATTGTGCAAGGGATTTTATAACACAACCATGTTCACTTAAAGGGGAGTTCTTAATCAATGAATTCTTAATGACATCTAAATTTTTGAACGCAATATTTACGTTAAAAGTCCTCAGCAGAATCGGGAGCTCGAGGAAATTTTCTCTGAATGGTAACACTAAAACATTTTTTGTGTTATAAGGAATCTTATCCTTTACTTCGTAGAAGGTTTTCTTTGCCATTTTTAAGGACTTATCTATGCAGTTCTTTGGGTATTTTAAATCAAAAGCAATTTTGTATATTATACTAATTTCATCGTCAATAAACTCAGGGCTACAAATTCGTAGGCCTCTTAGAAACAAAGTAGAAAGAGCGGATCGTTTTACATTAATGTGGTGATCAGAATAATAATGTATATAGGAACAATTATTAGTGGGTTTTCTGTAAACATTGTACTTAAACTTTTTTCCAGACCGATATATTAAAACATCTAAAAAGGATCGAAGAATCTTTTTCTATTTCAACTGTAAAATTGATAGAGGGAATTAAATTATTAAGTTTGGGTAGGAATTCATTGAGATTTAAAGTCACTGGCCAAAGACAGAGAACATCATCTACATATCTAAACCATGGAACATAATTTGGCAGAATCTTCCTTAATAACTACTTTCAAAAAACTCCATATATAAATTACTCAAAATGGGGGAGAGAGGGTTTCCCATCGCCATACCAAATTTCTGTCTAAAATATTCATTATTGAACACAAATTTTGAGTCAACTATGCACAGCTTAATTAATTCTATAATTGTGGCCACAGGTAAAGGCAAATTATGCTTAACCAATTCTTCCGAAAGAAACACTAAAAGATCCTCCACCGGGACTCTTGTAAATAAAGCGATAACATCAAAGCTTACCAATTTAAAATTGTAATTGACACTGATACTATTTAATTTTTCCACAAGGTCTACATTATTCTTTATGTGTGATTGTGAAATTGTGCCAAGGAGAGGATTAAGAATGGAGACAAGCCATTTGGATACCTTATATGAAATAGATCCTATAGAACTAACAATAGGCCTTGCCGGATTATCTGGCTTATGAGTTTTAATCAGGCCATACATATAAGGTAATGACGGTGAAGTACTCAGAAACTGTTTAAGTAACATTTCATTCCCCTTCAAAAGTTGTTTAATTTTCTTGTTGAATGCACTGTTCACACTGTCTCCATTCTTAATCCTCTCCTTGGCACAATTTCACAATCACACATAAAGAATAATGTAGACCTTGTGGAAAAATTAAATAGTATCAGTGTCAATTACAATTTTAAATTGGTAAGCTTTGATGTTATCGCTTTATTTACAAGAGTCCCGGTGGAGGATCTTTTAGTGTTTCTTTCGGAAGAATTGGTTAAGCATAATTTGCCTTTACCTGTGGCCACAATTATAGAATTAATTAAGCTGTGCATAGTAGACTCAAAATTTGTGTTCAATAATGAATATTTTAGACAGAAATTTGGTATGGCGATGGGAAACCCTCTCTCCCCCATTTTGAGTAATTTATATATGGAGTTTTTTGAAAGTAAGTTATTAAGGAAGATTCTGCCAAATTATGTTCCATGGTTTAGATATGTAGATGATGTTCTCTGTCTTTGGCCAGTGACTTTAAATCTCAATGAATTCCTACCCAAACTTAATAATTTAATTCCCTCTATCAATTTTACAGTTGAAATAGAAAAAGATTCTTCGATCCTTTTTTAGATGTTTTAATATATCGGTCTGGAAAAAAGTTTAAGTACAATGTTTACAGAAAACCCACTAATAATTGTTCCTATATACATTATTATTCTGATCACCACATTAATGTAAAACGATCCGCTCTTTCTACTTTGTTTCTAAGAGGCCTACGAATTTGTAGCCCTGAGTTTATTGACGATGAAATTAGTATAATATACAAAATTGCTTTTGATTTAAAATACCCAAAGAACTGCATAGATAAGTCCTTAAAAATGGCAAAGAAAACCTTCTACGAAGTAAAGGATAAGATTCCTTATAACACAAAAAATGTTTTAGTGTTACCATTCAGAGAAAATTTCCTCGAGCTCCCGATTCTGCTGAGGACTTTTAACGTAAATATTGCGTTCAAAAATTTAGATGTCATTAAGAATTCATTGATTAAGAACTCCCCTTTAAGTGAACATGGTTGTGTATATAAAATTCCTTGCACAATATGTAATAAATTTTACATTGGCCAAACTGGTAAGACTCTTGAGTTACGTATTAAACAGCATCAATACAGTATAAGAAGTGGCCAGGAATCTAACGCCATTTTCATTCACGTAAGAGATTCTAATCACCCCATTGATTGGAAAAATGCTTCCAAATTAAGGTTTAAATCTATTGTTAGCAGAAATATATTGGAATCAAGTGTGATCAAGAATAATGCGGATTTGGTCTTTAATATTAGCCCTGGGTTGTACAAATTAGACTCGTACAGGGTGGGGCACGGGAATCAAGTGTTTTCTGAATAGCTAGTAATCGGCCATTAGGAATGGGAGGGGCGTGCGGTAGGTAGCATTCCATTCCTGGGTTCATAGCATTTAACTTTAACTAACACTCACCTTTATCTTTCAGGTGCCATCATGGAGCAGTGGACGTTAGAACACCGCATGTTCGCGTATGATCATTTTGTTAGGAGTGGCGAGTCAGTGACAGCAGTTCAGCGTGCGTTTCGCCGCAGATTCAACATTCATCGAAATGACTCTGTTCTCGCTCGTGACACAATCTTACGTTGGTTAACAATCTTCGAACAGGAGGCTCAATAATGAAAACAAAACCGAAGGGGCCGCAACGCACTGTGCGTACTCCAGAGAACGTTGAAAGGGTCAGACAAGCGATGTTGCAAAGCCCAGGCCGCTCTGCTCGGAGACATTCAGCTGCACTCGGAATCAGCAATCGTACTGTTAGACGGATTTTGCATGAAGAATTACATTTTCACCCATACAAGTTAGCGATGGTGCAGGAATTGAATGTAAACGATTGCCCCCAACGACTGAATTTTGCACAGGAAATGCTTGCACTTTATGAGCAGAATGAAAACATGATGGTGGTAATGAGTGACGAAGCCCATTTCCACCTTAATGGGGCCGTCAACAATCAAAACTGTCGGTATTGGGCTGCTGAAAATCCGCGACAACTCCATGAAAAACCGCTGCATAGCCCTAAGGTTACAGTTTGGTGCGCGGTGGGAAAGTTTGGAGTCATCGGTCCCTATTTCTTCGAACAAAATGGGGTTACCGTTACCATAACATCTGGGCGTTACATTGAGATGGTGAACACCTTTTTCATCCCTGAGTTACGAAGAAGGCGTATTGCTCGTCGACATTTGTGGTTTCAGCAAGATGGGGCCACGCCACACACCGCCAGAGCGTCAATGGCTGTTCTTCGCCCCCTGTTTCCCAACCATCTCATTTCGAGATTTGGTGACATTGCATGGCCCCCTCGGTCCCCTGACTTGTCCACATGTGACTTCTTTCTATGGGGGTACCTCAAGTCACGTGTCTACGAGGACAAGCCCCGTACATTAGATGCATTGAAGGAAGCGATCCGTCAACAAATCATCCAAATCAACAGAGACCTGCTGGGAAGAGTGGAGGCCAATTTTCGTAAACGCCTTCAACAATGCGTCGACGGCCAAGGACATCATATGCCAGATATAATTTTCGGTACATGATTATTATGACATGAAATGCTATGTTCTTACGAATGTTGTTCTACCAATATATTTTCTTTACAAAAATAAATATCATTTTCCTGATTATTCCAAAAACACTTGGTTCCCGTGCCCCACCCTGTACATTGTCAGTAAGTTGGCGATGGGCCTACTGTTTTCTTAATTGCATTTTTTGCCTCTTAATGGTTTGCCCTGGTTAAATAAATAAATATTATTGTAAGAACTGTTAACATTCTTATGTGTCTATTTTAATTGTAATATTTCTTTCGTGTATAATCTTTGGTTGCTGGGTGGTTTATTGGATATTTGAAGTGGGTTGCTGTTGGGATAACAATTTTTTTTTCCAGATTGTTTGTTGAAATTTTGTAATAATCTGTAAGACGATGGCAACTTTCCCTTTGTTTTCATTAATTTCGGGCATTTTAATTTTTCCTATTTCAATTAAATATTAGTGTTAATAACCATTATAATAATTTTTTTAGGTTTTCTGTACTGGTGTTTTGTCTAATTTCATCTGTAGAGTAATTAATCAGCCTACAGATTATGTTTTCTATTTGTTATCTACGTCATCTATTTGTTTTTCATTAAATTCTTGCCTATTAATTGCCTGTTTTAATTAAATATTAGTGCTAATAACCATTATAATAATTTTTGTTCTCTGTATTGGTTTTCTTTTTGTCTAATTTCATCTATACAGTATATATTTTTTATTCAGTTATTTAGCTGCCTACAGATTATGTTATCAATTTGGAAAAAAATCTTTAGAGGGCTTTAAGGCCTTTAATTTGAGGTGCCAATTGTGAATTTTTTGCTTGTCTATTTAACTCAAATACTTTGTAATCTCCGTCTATTTTCTTTTCCTCCTTGATAATGTGAATATATCACGAAAGCGCTCGGACTTTGTGTTTCCTTTTCCTTGTGGTTGTTTGCTTATAAATAAGGTCACGTGTTATTTTGTGATTCTAGTGCATATATATATATATATATATATGACTTGACTGACTTACTGACTTATGTCCCATCTGGAGGTCTCCAGGTTGGGTCCCGTCTGATGCGTCGATACTTTTCCCACTCGCTCCTGTCTCTGGCCAGATCCACTCGCTCTCGCCAGCTTAACTCGCTGCTCTCTCTCTCTCCACCGTCTTCAGCCATGTTGTTCTAGGTCGTCCTCTTTGTCGTGTTCCGTGAGTTCTTGCATACAATAGTCTTCTTGGCAGCCTTCCTCCCTCCATACGTTCGACATGACCAAACCATCTTCTTTGTGTGTCATTGGTTCTCTCGACTATGGTGACATTCATATCTGTTGTTTCTGACGTGTGCATTTGTTAATCTGTCATACCATCTTATGTTACTGATTCGTCTCAAACAGTACATTTCGAACGCAAGTAGCTTTTTCTTCTCTTTCTGTTTTAATACCCAACTCTCTGCCCCATAAACTGCTGTTGGTAATACTATTGCTTTGTATAGTCTCACTTTCAAACTTTGAGATATCTTTCTGTCTTTCCATATCTTCGAGAGTCTATTCATTGCTACATGTCCAAGCTTCAATCTTTCTTGCACTGTACGATATGTGTCTCTATCTTGTGTAAACCATACTCCCAGGTATTTGAACTCTTCAACCTGTTCTATTCTTCCTGTTGTTAAATTCACCTCGACATCTCTCTTCGTCCGAATTTCATCACTTTTGTTTTATTTACATTTATTTTTAGATTGTACTTTATACACTCTACTTCCAATAGACTAGTCATTCGTTGTAGTTCATCTACGGATTCGGCCATCAGCACAATGTCGTCTGCGTACCGGAGATTATTAATAGTTTCTCCTCCAAGTTTCGGATCCCCCTCGAAGTCGCCCAATGCTTCGCTCATCACCATTTCTAAGAACAAGTTAAAGAGATGCGGTGACAGCGGGCATCCTTGGATATATATATATATATTAGGATAAGGTATATTATTTCCACAAGGGAAATACATGTACTGAATGTTCGATTTTTCTTTTACAGGTTGTCGTTGTTGCTTTGTATGCGGCTAAACGGCGAGAATGGAAGCTGTTACAAAGCTCCATATGAAGAGGAGCTATGACAAAAGTACAAACTGACCCTGTGCCTTTTCTGTCAGTTGCAAGACTCTAAGAAACCCACAAGAAAACTTGGAGACAATAGCATAGTCAGAGTTCGTCAAGCTACTTCTGATCGTAAGAAATATAATGACCATGCCAACTGGAATACAGTCGAGAGGCTTGACAATATTAATTTTGACGAGGTTTCAAATGACATCGAGATTCTGTACCACAAAGATTGCTATGCAACCTTTACAAGCACCCTTCATATTACACGTCTCAAAGCCAAATATGAAACCAAAACGTCCACTCTTCCATCAACTACAGTTCCCTCAACACAACCAGTTCGGCGCAGTAGAGAAACAAGTATGGACAGAAATCTGTATATTTTTGCCAGAAGCTAACAAACAAGGAGACTTTTCTTGTTGCCACTTATGATGTTTCCAATAAAATACTAACAGCAGCACAGGGGGACTACACCATGCGATGCAGATTAACTGGAATCAGTGATCTAATAGCAGCTGATGCAAGGTATCATCTGCAGTGTTATGTCCAGTTTACCAGAAAAGCTTCAAGTTGCACACAGGTGCAAAGTCCTAAAGATATTTGCATGGATAAAATTGCAAAAGAAGTATCATCTGGCATACAGCAGGGCGGTATTTACACTCTTAAAGATGTGTGGGATCGGTACAGTCATTTGCTTAAAGAGTTTGATATTGATGCTGGAACATACCGCCAAAGCAAAACACGGTTCAAAGAGAAATTGGAAAAGTTTCTTCCTGGACAGATCGACTTTGTATCCCAGCTGGACCCTCATCAACCGCAGCTGATCTTTCCAAAAGCAGCCATGAAGATAGTTGTACAAACCTTGAAGAAGAAAACCGATGAGCTAGAGGATGACAAAGCAACTAGCGTCTCAATATAAGTCGATTTTCTGATACAGAAACGGAGGGACTTTTGGTTGCAGCACACAGCTCTGCGTATCAGAGATGATATCAAGGCATCTCCAAGTCACAACAACAACTGTGCATCTGTAAGCAAGGAAGATGCAGAACGAGTTGTTCCCGAAAGTCTGTTTATGCTAATTAGTATCCTTCGAACTGGCGAAGTAGATGAACCTAAAGAAAACTGCCATGTGAAGACAACTGCTATGAGCATTTCCCAAGACATCGTGTACGCTGTTTCAAAGAGAAAAAACTCACACCAAAACATATCGGCCACGGCATGGCCATTCATTAAGCAACCCGTTCTAAGTCTTTGATTGAGCTGCTACATCATGCTGGTCACTGCATCAGTTATGACCAAGTACGTCGTCTTCACAACACTTGCAACTGAAAATTTGGAGCAATTTGCAGAGCACAACAACACGCCTATTCCTTCAAATCTTGCTCGTGGGAAGTTCTGTCAATATGCTGCAGACAACATTGACATCACTGAAGAAACTCTGGATGGAATGGGAACTTTTCATGCCACACAAATGGTTGTTTACCAGAGAGGTCGTATTCCACAGCAACCGAAGGAGCTTCCCCTAGTAGGGTGTGTCAATTTTAGGGAGCAAAGTGAAATCTTTAGATTTTCAAAGACTACTAGTGACCAAATGATGCATTTTTATGTGTTAAATCGAAATATGGCTTTAAAATCCAGATTTGACCAATCCTAGCTACTTATATTTGAAGTTGAAGTTTACGAAAAATCAGCAATTTTTGCAAGTATTTTTTTTTAATTGTATATAACTACATTTTACATACATTACATACAATGAAAGACATTTTGATTGTATTTCAATATTAAAACTTAGAAATATAGATAGGTTTCTTGAACTTTGCCAAGGATGCCATGTCTGCCTTGCTCTTGTTCCTGGACATGAGCTTCCTACTGGCCACCTGGCCACTGATGTACGCCTCCTTCCTCTCTTGTGAGTAAACATGTTGTGCTGCTTCAGTTGTCATCCTTACACACCTCTCTACTGACTGTGTGTGTGAGGGCCATGCAGGAACTTTCATTGGTCTATCCAGAAACTCTTTGATTGCAGCAGTGGTGAGGGAGCAGGTCAGAGGAGGCTCAGTCACGCCAGAGTTCCAGTTAATAAGCTTTGAGAGTTTGGTGGCATCTGGGTTGATGTCAGGAGTCTTCCTGGGTCTGACACTGCAGTCTCCTACCTGTGTGTCCTCATCTCCTTCACCTCTGATTTCCAGTATCCTCTTCACTGCATCCCTCCTCTCCTCCTCCACTTCACTGCACAGCATGGCCTGGAGCACAGCCTCAGTGTGTGCATACCAGGCTGATCTCTTCACTGTAGGCATCACTATTCCAATCACCTCCTCCTTCTGACTTCTGAGCAGCTCCAGCTGGTACAGTACATGCCTGGGACCCTCCACCAAGCTGTGATTTAACTTGATGTTGAACCAGTTTGGTATGTAGACTCCCACTATGAATTCCACAATTATCCTCAGATTCTTCAGGTTCCTACCCTTCAGCCCATGTTTGGAAATCCACAATCTGCAGAACCTTAGAGCCGTGGTGACCCACCTACTGTGACAGACTGGCCCAATCTTCAGGAGAGCTAGACTCTGAGGTACCTCTCCCGATCTGATGGCAGTGATGATTCTGTAGCCATATGATTAGTCTGTGCTGAGGTCCTTGACTACCTCCTGACTGAGATGGGGTAGAGGAGGACCAACAGTGATCCTCGTGAAGTTTGGGTTGATCTCCAGCTCAGTGGCAGTATCTAACATCTTCCCTAGGGGCCGAGACCACTTGTTGTTGCTCAATGTCTTGCCATCCAGTGCAGTCACCAGGTGTCTGAAACTCACCTCCCCAGTGTGCAAGTCACATACAATCCACACGAACTTCCTGCTAAGCTTGGCCTCCACATAATGCATTACTCCTCCCTCCCAGCCAGTATTCACATTAGTACTGTCACCTCCTATGACCAAAAGGGTCTGGTCTGCTCCTCTCTCTCTTAGCCAGTTCACCAGATGATCAGCAATGACCTCAGCATGACTTCTCTCCTCTGCAGCTTCCTCTGGTACAAAATGCCACAAATATTTCCCACCTGGTTCATTGCACACTGTGTAGTGTTCTTCCTTAATGAGACCAGGAAACTGCCTGTCACTGCCCTCAGCTTCCATCATCACTTTGGTGTCATCTCTTTTCCCATCAAAGAAGATACAGGTGATGCCATTTTCCCTAATCTCTTCATCAAACTTCTTGACCAGCTCCTTAGTCAGTCTCTCCTGAGCCCTCCTCACCTTGTTGTGGTCAATCACCAGTACTGTGTCAAACTCTGTGATAAGACCAGCATCAATCCAGGCAGCAGTGGCAATCTCTGCAATCTCTCTCAGCACAGTGTGATGTCTCAAGCTAGCCAGAGTTATGTTGGTGATATCTTCAATGTTGTATTTCTTCTTCTTAGCCACAGGCAAGGAAGAAGTTGTCACAGCTTCTGGTATGAATCTTCGTTCTCCTCTCTCCTCCCTGCCTCCTCCAGTATATCTCCAGTCTCCTTCAACTCCATCTCCAGCAGTGACTCCTCCCTCAGCTCCTCTTCTTTCTTGGCTGACTCCTCTGCCTTCCTCCTCCTCTTCTCCTCGGCCTTCCTTCTCTGCTCTTGTCTCTGCAGCACTGCTTCCTGTCTCCTGGTTTCAGGGTGATCAGCTAGACCCACCTGGTGTGCCTCCACACTTCCCACCTTTTCTCTCTGACCTTTAATGAAGGCAAGCTCCTGCACTGGTATCTTCTGCTCGGTCCTGCAGCTGCAGTCAATGTGAACCTCACTGTTGCAGACAGGGTTGCACCCAAGCTCACTGCAGCTCCTGATCACACAGTGACAGGTCAGGATGTCCACCAATTTGTCCAGTTTCATCATCAACCTATCTTTGACCTCTAGCTTCACATTGCCAATGGACACCTTCACTGCCTCATCCCACAGTGCCTTCACTTTAGCCCTGATCCTGATCCTGTGAATAGAGCGTTGGCCTTTCTCCACTGAGCAAGTAGCCCTGGAACAGTGGAACAATGCCGTTGTTAATCAGGTCATTAACTGGGTAATTCCTCCTGTCTTCCTCACCCATCTCTCTCCTCAACAAACCATACCTCAGCAGATCTCTGGCTGTAGGCAGCTCAGCAGGGGGAAGTTCCCTCCCAGTCCCCACCAAATGACTTAGGTGACAACTTGATTTGCTTCGGGTTCTGATTTCTTTCTGACTCATCCTGTGGACCTGTGAACAAAAGAAATTTCATTGAAATTTGGATAGGCCTACTGATTATGATTACATAAAATTAAGTTAATTGAAATTCTGAATATCTTCCTATAAGCTCAGATAAAAGGTTGTGGTGTTATAAGTACATGTGAAACTTAGAAACCATACTGAACACCAAAAATAACCAAAGTTGACCACACATATCAATGGCACATTGATATACGATGCTACAGTCATATTTAGGTTATATTTTAAACCTTTATGGTCAAATATAAGTAGGTAAATGGCTTTTTTAAACAACACTAAAGATATTTCTAAGTTTGCTAGATAATATGACATCATTTGAGCATTAGTAGTTTTTGAATTGTTGACTTTACTAAAATTGACACACCCTATTCTTCTAGGAAAGGCCAAATCACTCAAAGTTCTTCCTGGTTTTAATCAACTTGAGCAAGTGCCTCACACACCATCTCGTGAAGATCCCCGATTCAGTGAAAATATCAATGCAGTAATGTGCACACCAGATCATGTTGTGACCGACAAAGCATCTGCTAAAGATATTTCTTGGATTCTCAGTCGCATTTATGGCTCAGAAAGTGATGCAGTACCCGCATGGACTGGGTTTAACCAAGTAACTACACAAGATGAACATAAGCTGTGCAGCACTGGATATTTGCCTCTTATCAATGCACCAGCGCATGAGAACAACACACTGTGGACAGTTATGATACGTTGCTTACGGATTTCAAATATCATGAATCCTGGACAATCCACTGTGATAACGCTTGACCAACAACTCTACTGCAAAGCTAAAGAATTACAATGGGCCAACCATGACCAATGCAAACCGATCTTCCTGCGCCTTGGAGGCTTTCATATTGCGGAGAACTTCATGTGTGTAACTGGAAATCACTTTTCGGATTCTGGTCTTCCTGAAGTATGGACAGAGAGTATGGTCTTCGGTGAAAATACTGCTCACAATAACATGAATGCAAAATCTTACAACAGAGCTATTCGAGCACAAAAGCTAACGTTTGAGGCAATCTGGAAAATCTTGTGGCCCTCGTTCATCACATGGACTAAAGATCACGAAGTTAGTGAAGTTGATCTGAAGACATTGGCGTGCGGTGTTGTGGACTCGCTAGAAGAACATGATGATGTTAATGCCACTGCTGAGAGATTAAAGGAATTGGAAGATCTGGTTCAAAACCTAAATATCTCCAGCCTGTTAGACGACTTTGCATCAACACAACAACCTCCTACCACCAAATTCTGGATTAGCTATTTGAAGATGGTTTCAATTCTGCTGCAGTTCGTTCGTGCAGAGCGTGTTGGGGACTGGAATCTGCACAAGTCAGCTTTTGCTGCCATGTTGCCATGGTTTGCCCTGTATGATCACACCAATTATACTCGATGGGGGGGCAGTTTATCTCGCTGATGTCATGCAGCTGGAAACAACTCATCCTGATGTGTATGGACAATTTCTTTCCGGGAACTTTGTGGTGAAGATGACAAATAACACATTCAACCAGCTGTCCACAGACTAAGCCTTAGAACATGTAAATAAAGTAGGGAAAGTTGCTGGTGGTCTAGTTGGAATAACAAGATCAGAAGGGGCAAGAGATCAATGGTGTCTTACCTTCAATGAACGCAGCCGACTAGTTGATGAGATAAGTGATATGTTTGACATACATACAGAAGATAAGGACTATTTCCCAACAAATATGAAAGAAGTGGGACTGTCAAAGATACAACGTGACAAGCAGGATGTCCAGAAGATTGTTGACCAGCTTAACAGGTTTGGTATCTTTCGACATGAAAATCGAAGTATTGTTTGCCTGGCCACTCGAGACGTTGCTCCACAACATATCACTGAATCTCTGTTAACAGCACATACTCGTTGACAAGAAAAGATGCAACATTTTGTTGATTTGCGCCTGATCAAAAAGGATGAGAGATTTCATGACAGGCTAAAGCTATCAAAAAGCCCAACACTCACAAACATGTACCATGTGCAAAACAAAGATCCAGCACTGAAAGGAAAAAGCGTGAAAGCAGACAGAACTCTCTTTCAACGTTTACTAATTTCAAAAGATGCTGGTCGTCATGCTGACCTCAAACAAATCCTATGTCATGAATTGTCACCTGTGCCTCTTTCTCTTGCTGACACATCAAGAGCATTACGACCGACAAATAAGGCATTTCTTGGAGAAATTCTTCAGTCTACTACAACTGTTGAAAAACAACTTCCACTCACAAATCTCAAAACATGTGTCATCATTAATGAACAAGCTCTTGTTCAAGCGATTGGAAAACCAACAAATGTCAAAAGTTTTGGAGATCTGGCAAATGTATTCACAACATCTGTGTTCAGTCAATTCAGTAATACATGTTCTCGAGTTGATGTGGTCTTCGATCGTTATGAAGAAAAAGTATCAAACATTCAACGTGTATTCACAGGATGGGGAAAAAACAGACCAATCCGGCGAAAGATTGAAAACAAGGATGTACCCTTACCAGTAAATTGGAAACAGTTCATTGATCTCCCAGAAAACAAACAAGACTTGGAAAATTTCTTGAGCATGGACCTCATTGCTCAAGCAAAATCAATCTTGCAGAATTGTGAAATTGTAACTTCTGGGGGATTCCATGAAAGAACTGCTGCCAAGTCCTCTCTTGGGACAGATGTCAGTTCACTCAAGCCTAACCATGATGAAGCAGACACCCGAATAATCCTTCATGCCAAATCATTAGCTACTCAAGGATATGAACGAATAGTCATCAACTCAAGAGACACTGATGTCGTTGTACTGTTAGTACACTTCGCGAACCAAATGAACACAGAGGTTTGGTTTCGGACTGGTACATCGAAACAACGAAGCTATGTTGCTGTACACAACATAGATATTGACCCAGTTCTCCGCAATAATCTTCCAGGTTTTCATGCACTAACTGGATGTGACACAGTCAGCCAGTTATGTTGCATTGGAAAAACAACAGCCTTGAAAATATTCAAGAAGCACTATACTTTGCTAAATAACCTCGGACGTGGTGCTCTGAATGAAACAACACAACAAAACGTAGAAGAGTTCATCTGCAGGCTCTACTCCTCGAACGAAAATGACACAAAGATCAATGATATTCGTTACAAGATGTTCATGAAAGGTACAAAGGAACCTGAAAAATTGCCATCAACCTAGTCCTCTCTACAACAACACATCAAACGTGCACACCATCAGAGCGTTGTGTAGTATTCGTCACTGATTGCACAACCAGACATTTGTTCTCCTATTGACAATGGTTGGTACGAAGACCCTTCAACTGGGAACATACTCCCTCATCTGGTGAGTGAAGAACCATTTCCCAGTGTTTACCTTAAACTAACCCAATGTCAGTGCAAGAACTGTGAAACAACAAGATGCAGTTGTTGTGCAAAAGAACTGAGATGTACTGCTGGATGTGGCTGCAGTGATGGAACCTGTCGAAATCCACTCAATAGTGATAATGATGACTTCGACTAGACTGTATACGTCAAAAGATATATATGTCAAACTTTTTGGTTGTGTTTGCTTAAATAAATTTGGACATATTTTATTTACAGTCTCAATTTCTTTTTGCCTTTGTGTATTATTAAAAGCCTTAAGCACACCAAATTTCATGGAGTTAGCTTGTTTAGTTCAAGAGATATCAGATTTTATTGAAATCTGTCAAATACGGCTTGGGCGGTCATTTTGTTTTTCGTTTAAAAATCTAATAAAAGCTTAAATTAAGTGTCATCCACCTGAAATATGTTCAATATAGGTCATTAACTGCCTGACATGGATGACAGTTGCTAGCATTCCGTCACCCCTGAAGTTAAATTTCATATTTTTTCGATATCAAAATTTTCCATCGCTGCTTCATGAAAATTACTTCAAGGGAAGAAATAATGAAAATACAAAAATTAGACGTCTGGAAACTTTGCAAAGTAAGTGAATTTAAGACAAAGATTTATATATTTTTAGCCAGAGCTGTCTAGTGACGAGCATTGCTGTAGGCAAGGAAGACGTGTTTGATCTTCCTACAAGTTCTGAGTGAAAAATTAATAAGATAAAACTAATAACACAAAAGGATAGGCCTATTCTTTCAGGTATTTAGGCATAGTGAATTGCCTATATTAATTAAGCTGAATAAACTCCTTGCGTAACCCTATCGCAATCCTATCGTCTACATCGAAAGAGGCGCGCGATAGGCAGCCGCGCGCCCTACAACCAGAAGCGAGATCCAACGAAATAATAAGGTGTGGTAGCTTCCCCTTTTTACCATTAGGCAGCGCTAAATACCGAAGGCAAATAAATTCAACATTAACCAAAAAAAAAAAACTACTTAACGAGGTCTTTTGAAGACCTCCACAAATATACAATTTTTTAACGAAAAGACGTAGGGCTTTTGCCGTCGACTCGGCACCAAAGTCTGGCGTTAATTTTCACCAGATCGCCAAGTTGATACCAATCAACCCATACATAACCCTACATATTTTTTTCATAGGGACCTACAGATTCAGATCTACGATACTCCTTGAATTTGCAAAGGATCCATTGTGAAAACACGAAGCCTGAACTTTGGCTGAATATATTAAATATTTCATATTTGTTTTATTTTTTGTTGCTGGCCATGATAAAGTGAACTAAGTTAAAATACCGAGCAAGAAATTACAAAGCGGGTTAACATAATTATTTCGAAATGACTTTTAATTGACAAGTTATTTTGGGCTAGATTAAGTTAGGTTAGGTTAGGTAAGTATAGATCAGGTTGTTATTTTATTATGTACAGAATATGTCCCGTCGACATTCTATTCTATTCACTCCTGTGCCGATGATTCCACTTTTCACTTCTCCACCCGCTTCCCAAAGCGTCCCTCTCAACAGTCACTCCATGATTCGCATATTACGGCTATGGAGCACCTGACCTCTGATCTTTTTGTTATCTCTGATTGGAGTAGAGAAAACCTTGTGACTTTGAATGCCTCAAAAATTCAATTCCTCCAACTGTCTACTCGTCGCAATCTTCCACACGACTATCCCTTGGCGTTTCCTTTTTTCGTGATCTTTCCTCGAGAGATCACATATACTCTCTTTCTAAAACAACTTCCAAGAGTTTAGGTGTGCTGTACCGGCTTCGCAGTTTCTTCACCCCTGCTCAGTTGCTGTCTCTGTACAGGGGTCTTGTCTGCCCCTGTATGGAGCATGCTTCTCATGTATGGAGTGGCTCAACCCACACAGCCGTACTTGACTGGGTGGAATGAAAGGCTTTTTGTCTCATCAATTCCTCGCCTCTTACTGATTGTCTTCAATTCTCTCTTTTTCGCTGCAATGTTACCTCACTCTCTCCTTATTATCGCTATTATAACGGACACTGCTCTTCTGAACTCTCTAATTGCATGCCTCCTCCTTTAGGCAGAGCACCAAGTACCAGACTTTCTATACTTTCTCATTCCTTTTCTTTCCAACCCTCTAACGCAAGGGTTACTCAGTATTTCCAGTCCTTCATCTACTCAACCGGTGCACTTTGAAACAATGTTCCTTAATCCATCTTTCCCCATGTCTATGATCGCCAATCTTTGAAACACAAAATGTCTAGGCATCTCGATAAACCTGGACCTTGATTTTGGCTCTCTTCTTCCTCAATAGGGGGGTGGGGCACTTTTGCGGGCGTTCGCCCTTGGCCCCTTCTTCCTGCATGAAAAAAAATCTATTCCATAATTCTTTTTGCCTTGTTTATCGCTATCTAATTTTGTATCTCAAATTTCGCATCCTCTGTCATTATTACTCCTAAATCTTTCTTTGAATGTTCTGTCTATTTGGGACATAATATTCTGTCTGCTTTAGTTCCTCATTTTTTCCATATCTAAAGAGTTGAACATTTTTGGTATTAAATGTCATGGTGTCTTCTGACCATCTGTATATTCTGTTTGTGTCCGTTTGTAAAGCTTCCACATCATCTGCGTTTCTAATATTTTTGACAATTTTTGTATCATCCACAATCGGTGTGTGTGTGTGTGTGTGTGTGTGTGTGTGTATTTTCATAACCTTGAAATTGTGTTGTTAAATACACACGAAAGCCCTCGATTTACATTGTTTTTCCTTTGTGTTAAATACAAACGAGAGGAAGAATTCCGCAAGTTTTTTGCAGTGCACGAAAATACCTCTTCCTTAGTGTACTGCTGCAATGTTGAGGGGCTAATCGAATCCTTGGGCCTGCCATATAACGCATCAGAATGGAGGCTATTTATAGACTCGTCTAAACGAAGTTTGAAAGCAGTACTTCTCAACATTGGGAATAGGGTTGCATCAGTCCCTGTAGCACATTCCGTACAACTTACTGAGAGCTACGATAACATGAAAATTTTACTGGATGCTCTCGTATACGACCAACATAACTGGAGGATCTGTGGAGATTTGAAGGTAATACTAATATCATAAGTAAACTATTGCTATTGACTATGTTGTTTTTCCAAAGGTTATTTGAGAGCGTATAAGAACACTTAACTTCCCCACAGAAGTGATACAGTCCAATGCATAGATTTTTTTATCTGATAGAACAAATTCTCTAAATTCTTTAAATATTTTCATTTTTTTTCAGATTGTGGCATTTGTATTGGGAATGCAAGGGGGATACACGAAATACCCATGTTTCCTCTGCAAATGGGATAGCCGAGTGGATGAGAAGCACTATGCACAGCGTGAATGGGCATCCAGAGAGAATTTTGAACCTGGGTCGCATAATGTCGTTTCAGTGCCCCTTGTACGACCAACAAAAATTTTGCTCCCACCACTTCATATTAAGCTGGGCTTGATGAAAAATTTCATCAAATCAATGAATAAGGAGGGTTCAGCATTCCGATATCTCGAGAGTAAATTTCCTCATATATCTGATGCTAAACTAAATGCTGGGGTTTTTGATGGTCCTCAAATTCGAACTTTGATCAAGGATACTCAGTTCGAAAACGCAATGACTCCAACTGAGAAGAATGCCTGGCAGGCATTCAAATCAGTTGTCACTGATTTTCTTGGCAAGCGTAGAAGTCCAGAATACGAGTCCGTTGTCGAAAACTTGATGGAAGCTTTCAAAGCTCATGGGTCGCGCATGTCCATAAAAATGCACTTTTTGTGGTCCCACTTGGACTATTTTCCTGAAAATTGCGGGGATTATAGTGAGGAACAGGGTGAACGATTTCACCAAGATATCAAAATAATGGAAGAGAGGTACCATGGAAACTGGGATATCAATATGCTGGCGGACTATTGCTGGTGTTTGAAGCGAGACGTGCCCGAAGAAAAACACAGACGGAAAGCCAAAAAAACTTCCTTCCTTCCTCAATAAACTTTTTTTCATATTCATTGTATGAATAAAAGTACTTATTCACACAATGTTTTCATTTTTCACGAGTGTTCTTATAATATTACTCGTATCTACAGTGTTTAAGCTAAAAAAATCAATAAATTTGGGGATAAAATTGGACTTATAATAAATGGCCAATAGAGAAAAAACCTGACCTGATTGAGGAAAACCAATGTCATTTTCGAATTCAGCATGGTCGATTATATAATATGCGTTGAAAAAACCCTCACAGCAGACAAAAACATTTCATATGCATACCAGTGTAATCTTCGCGGTATCTCAAATATGCTACCAAAATTTAAATAAATCTCCATGTAAAGTAGGATCATAAAACAGTGTTCTTTCCAAAAAAACATAACATCCCAAAACATGATAAGCAAAAACAATATATTCATATTACAAGAAATAAAAACAAAATATTTTTAATGTTACAAGAAACCAAAGCAACATATTTTTCATATTACAAAAAAAGTGTTATTGAATATTGGACTCAAGTGTGCATTTTCTGCTGTCAGGATATTTTCGACGATGATTAGCGACAACCTGCATCAGATACTGCAGTTGCTCCTCGTCGTGAGTTAATCGGCAATTAAACTGTTCAATGAGGGCCACTGCTCGTTCAGCATTATCATTAACAACTTTTATACCTTTCACAATGCTACATGCATATTTGTAACTATCATGAACAGTCCAGAATACAGGATCTTCATTAAGGAATTCGTCTGAAATGTCCAAACTTCTGAAAAACTTAACTGAGTTTTTCGATGTTAAGTCAACAAGGCTGACCTGAGCATTATGTGGAAGTTCGATCAGCTTTGGACAATCATCACTTCCTTCTTTGGTTCGCATGGCCTGAACCATCTCACGCTTAACGCTTACAGGAACGTCTTCGTCGAATAATGCAAGGGGCAGCATTTCCTCTGACAGATACCAGAGATGTGAGCTGAATTTTCTAATGGCAGCTTCTGCGATGATCTTATTTGGGTATCTTTGAAGTTTCTTAAGGAGAATAAGGTCTTCATGCGGAGCAGATACAGAAACAGAAGCACGAAACCATGCTCTCATGTAAATTCGGACAGCAAAGAAAGAAATTTCGTTTAGGGCCCTTTCTTCTTTGGTAGTTAGTTGAAATTGACTCTGAAACAACCATACTTTGATGGAGTAGAGAACCTTAGCCATCCATCGGGCGTGATGCATAGCTCGTGGAGTTTTAAAGCGAATTTCTTTTCCATCCCAAGAGTTATGGCCCAAGAAAAGAAGTGCCAGCTCCAGGAATTCTTTGTAATTATCTCGAACTGTTCCTTCCTGTAGCATCTTGCAAGCAAAAGAAGTTAATGACCTCTTCTCTTCGTTGTCGATGTCATCTGCAGCCGTCTTATATCTGGACTGATCAATTTGAGGCCAAAACTTCTTGAAGCGCATGAATAAAGGTACTTGAGGGCCAGAAGGTGCTCCAAAATAAGACCCGAAAACAGCTCCAAACACCAATTCCATAATATGATGACGGCATGGAAAATGCAGGAGGTTGTTTCCTAGTTTTTGCTCGAGGAGAACGCAGTTCCTGCGCGATGGCCAGTATTTGAAGCGGTAGTGTCAAAACTCATCCCAACAACGGACTGCTCAAGCCCCCACTTTTGGAGCTGGTTCACAATAGCTTGAGATTGCTCTTCTCCTGTTCCGGAAGAGAGTTTTGGAACACCAAGGAGCTGACACGTGTCTTTGTTGGAGACTAAGACAGGGAGACGATGGACGTTGGCTTGACCAATGAGGTCCGGGAGAATTTTTCCATCCCAATGAACAATGATAGGACAGTCAGTGTTGAACTCTTCCATTATGTGTTGAGCCGTTAAAGAGCGATGCTGCTGTCTATACTGCCTCACACTAGAACGGTTAATAACTAGCTCCGATACGTCATGACGAAGTCCCTGTGCAGTAGCTGCCAACACGAAGGCTGCTGAGCGATCACTAACATTCGTGCGATCAAGGGTTGATGCTAGATTAGGAGTCATGATAGCGTTCGTTGCACGTCGACGCTTTTGATGTGAAGAACCACCTGCTACTGCACCGAATTCTTCCTTCTCTGTACCCGATTCCTCGGCATCACTGGAAACACTACTGTTATTTTCACTGGAAGAGCTTTCCAAATGTGCAGTTGAGGGTTTCGCTTTGTCCCGGGAAGCCACAGCAGCCTGATATTCAGCATATTTGAGCCTCCGCTTGATAGCCACTTCCTCCTTCCGAACAAGGACCATACCAATCCCAGCCATAGATCCTTTGCGACCAGGTTCTCTTTGAGCCAACAAGAAAGCTCGATCTTCAGGAAGTTTTATCATGGCAAGTGCGTTTTCATGAGCGATATCAAAAAGGTTTTTTGATTCTCTCGTGAATTCCTGTTCGTTCTTGATCTGCGTTTCTGACCTCCTCTTCATGCTTTTCTTTAGTCTCTGCCACTTAACAAATAATTTATTTAACTTTTCCATTGAGTGGTCTGTGCGTTTGATAGGAATTCGCGCTCGATTCCAAAACTTTTCTACGTCCAGAAGTACCTCTTTCAAACTATCTTTTACAGTTCTTTTTTCATTTTGGTGAAGATGAAGGAATACTGATAACACTTCACCATTCGAAGGCAATTTTGTCCCTATAAGTTTGTCCTGCCAGTGCTCCATTAGAAATGGGGGCGCTCGAGTGTTAGGTTTAATCTTTGACATTGTGAAAACTACTTAATAACGCTGAAATGAATAAAAATTCCGATTAGATAACACAATAAAAGTCAATAACCAAATAATGATCTCCGACTCATAATTGTTGATATTAATACATCCACAACATAAACAAAACTCCCATGATAATCCGCAAATATTCACTTTACCATGAGAATGGAATGCTTACTGAATTTACACGTGACTTGTTAGTGATGTACTTTCGATTAAATAAATGTCATACATGCAGACTGTGGTGCCATTATATAATTATGAAATTAATAAATGATGACTTAGGTTTACGAAATGTTCATCACTATTAATAAGTGGAAGAATGTATTTTAATTTTTTAAATGTTTATATATTTCTTGGTTACAGTATGTTCATTGAACTAATTGTAATAAAAATAACTATAAATAATGACATTAATAAAATAAATAACATATGTAATGTTTTAACTTGAACACGTTCATTAACCGCTACATGAAAAAACAAGAATTCAGTTTCCGACAGAACCGAACACACCAACGCACCAGGACAGACTGGGGCTCGTTTGTTGGGAAGTGCAACGGCTTTGCGCGACTCCTTATAATAGAAGTAGGTTCACAAAAATTCTTCGTAAGCGTCTTTAGTAGGAGTACAATCTTTTCTCGGGTTGGGAGCGTGACAATTCAAAAGTTCATTTTTAAGGACCACCCTAATATATATATACAGCGTGTCCCAAAGAAATGTATACCCACTTTGTTCGATAATACCAGCTATGAGGATAATAAATATATTACTTTTTATATGTTTTTTTAATAAAGAATTTTCTCCTGAATCTAAATATGTAATTATTTTTATTAAAAATTGAAGAACAAAAAAGTTACAGATGTTTAAATTATAATTATTATTTTCGAGACTTCATGTGCGATATTTTCTAATATTTTAACCGACTGTTTTGAGATACTTATGTTTAGTGTTGATATTGAAGCATAAATGTTGTAATTATTAGTTAATTCAAAAAATTTACAAATTCCATGATTAAATGACACTTTATCGAAGATGTTCGACGTCTTCCAGAACGTTGTTTTTGTAAGTTTTGCACAGTGCCGTCGGTTTCAAACTTATCTCGTATACGTGCAAAAATATTAGAAAATATCGCACATGAAGTCTCGAAAATAATAATTATAATTTAAACATCTGTAACGTTTTTGTTTTTCAATTTTTAATAAAAATAATTACATATTTAGATTCAGGAGAAAATTCTTTATTAAAAAACATATAAAAAGTAATATATTTATTATCCTCATAGCTGGTATTATCGAACAAAGTGGGTATACATTTCTTTGGGACACGCTGTATATATAACCAAGGAAAAGGAAAAACAATATCAACCGAGGGCTTTCGTGTGCAGTAACAACACAATTTCAAGGTTATGAAAATGTGTTGTTAAATGCACATGAAAACGGTCGGTCGATATTGGTTTTCCTTTTCCTCGGTGATTTTTTATGCATATATTGTATATATATTACACTACAATCACAGCAGTTGAATTTAATACGAAGACTGAAGTAAAGCGTGCATCACTGAGGAGGGTTTGTTCCCACAAATTTTAGTTTGAAGGTAAGTTTTATGCTTATGTCGTTTGGATTAAAAATGGAAAATTCCTTGTCATGTGTTAGCTAATTTACATATGGAACTTTTTGAAAGTAGAATTTTACCCACTGTTGTTAATTTCAATATTGTTTGGTACCGGTATACAGATAAAGTTTTTTGCATTTGGTCTCATAATTTGGATGTTGATGAATTCCTTGATACGCTCAATAGTTTAGTTTCATCTGCAAAATTTACTGTTGAAATGGAAAATGCATTATATGAATAAAATCCAATTTCATAATGTCGACGTTCGACCCTATGCAAATACTGTATGTCCCATAGCAGTAAACTCTACGGTCCAAACGAATTCGTCTCTGACGAATAACGTTCTAATGTTAAGCCAAAATATCTTAGTCATATCAACACAGAGTGTTGCAGTGTTTTGTAACCCCACGTATCCCCATGTAATTTCATGTAACCCCATGTAACCCCATGTGACCTCCCAACCTCAATCAATGCGAGTAGTATGGGCGCAAAAGGAGAAGTGCAATGCAATTGCAAATGTTGATCACTGTTGTAAAGGAAATGTTGCATAAGTTATGCAACAAAGGGGGAGGGGGAATGTTGCAAGATGTTATGCGACAAAGGGGGGATGTTGCAAGAGCAACAAAGGGTTATGCAACTTGGAGGCGGAGTTATCCCCCAAGAGAAAGAGAGGAGAAAGAGAGAAGAAGAGAGGTGTTCGCCTGGCAGGAGCCAAGCGCATATTAAGACTTCAGCCGAGCAGCCGTTGTCTTAATATGTTCCTAATCAGCCAGTTGCCTTATCTGGCTGAGCTGCCAGATTGCGCTATTTATTTAATTAAAGCATATATTCTGGCTTAACCAGCCAGTTGACTTAGAAGGCGTAAATGGCTTGTTCAGGTGTACATTATTGAGTTGCCAGATTGTGCTATCCAGATATTTTTGACAGTTGGTTTAGAAATCCGTTTTAGAAGGCAGCCATTTGCTTTAATTAAATGTCGTGTACAATCGAAAGAATTAAATAAAACACCATTACATCATTCTGTTTATTTAGACGAATTAATGCATTCAATTTCATGAAATATATAGAAAATAAATATACAATGGAATATATATGATCAAAAATAATAATAGCATAAGAAATACGAACGAGGAATATATAATCAAAATAAATATACAATCAGATGATAGAATATATATGATCAAAAAATAATAATAGCATAAGAAATACGAACGAGGAATATATATATATATAATGGGTGATCCAGATAAATGGGACCCATAAAAAAAAGCCAAATATTCTTAATATTTAATTCCTTTCATAAAAACTATATATCATTCGAAAGAGTAGAGTTACAAGTTTATTATGAAATATTTATTTTTTAAAAATGACTCCTTTCAAATGTGCTCCATTAGTTGCCAAGCATTCCAGTGTTCTCGCTTGTAAGTTCTGCATCACTTTTGCAAGAGTGTGCGGTGGTATGGCCTGTATCTCATTTGTGATGGCGGCCTTCAATTCTTGCAAGGTCGTTGGGTTATTTCTGTAGACCCTACTCTTTAAATTTCCCCAGAGATAATAATCTAAGGGAGAAAAATCCGGAGACCTTGCGGGCCATTCAACGTCTCCAAATCTTGAGATTAACTCGCCTGGAAACGTTTGACGCAAAACTGCCATGCAGTTCCTCGTGGTATGGCAGGTAGCTCCGTCTTGTTGGAACCAGTGGTTTTCTAGACAAAGATCTCTTAATTTAGGAATAAGGAAATCGGTCAACATTTTTTCGTAGCGATCACCATTTACAGTGACCGTGTTTCCGGTGGAATCCTCGAAAAAGTACGGCCCTATGATCTGAGATGCAGTAAGACCACACCAAACAGTTACACGCTGACTATGCAACGGGACTTCGGTAATATTCAATGGATTTTCTGTTGCCCAGAAACGACAATTTTGTTTGTTTACAGTTCCATTCAAGTGAAAATGGGCTTCGTCTGACATAATCAAAGTTGCTAGAAAATTGGTGGTGTCATTTACCTTCTGTTGGATCCATTGACAGAATTGTCGTCTTCGTGCGAAATCTCCATCGTTTAGTTGTTGCACTGTTCGAATTTTATATGGAAAGAGCATTAAATTTTGCTTGAATATACGGTGTGTTGTTCCATATCCAACTCCTAACAGCTGAGAAGCACGTCTGATGCTTATGTTAGGATTATCCTGTACAATTTCATGAGTTCTGTTAATGATCTCGTCTATCCTTGCTGTGCGCACTCTTCCAGTTGGTTTTCTTTTTCCAATGCTGGCAGTTATGGAAAAATTTCTGACACACCGACGGATTACTTTCTTAGAAGGTGATTTTGACATCTGAAAATTTGTCTTGAAAGATCTTTGAGCTGAAACTACACTTCTTCCATGCTCATAATATTGCTCAGTTATGAAACGCAGCTGTTCCACAGTCCATGCAGTCATCTTGAAGGGTTAGTTTTAACTAACACTTTTATTTTGTTTTGTATCTTATCTTGTCTTGTATTGTCAAAACCTATACAATCCTGTACAAACTTGTAACTCTCCTCTTTCGAATGATGCGTATGATTTTATAAAAGGACTTATACTTTAAGAGTTACAGGGGTTTCTTTTGGGTCCCATTTCTCTGGATCACCCTTTATAATAAAAAATATACAAAACGATGTAGTATAACCATCAATATATTAGTACAGGAAAATATATATATATATATATATATATACACAGTTATATTAAATAATTAAATATATTGAAAATAATAATACTGAAAATAAAAAATAATAATATACAAAACGTAGGAGTATAATCAGTTGCATATTAGTACAAGAAAAATATATATATACAAAATTATATTAAATAATTAAGTATATTGAAAATAAATATACATCAAAATACTTTATGTTCTACGGCGCAAAACACTAAACTCACATGTAATCGAGTCTACATTCACATCATTATTGCTTTGCACAACACGGTAAATCCGTCCAAGCATTACTTCACCGCTCAAGGTGGGCGGGGCCTATACTACAGTAGATATAAATGACCTTCATATCGTTCAATATTATTTTTGTGCCCACTTTACAATCGGTTGGCAAGTTAACTTTAAACACAACCAGAATACATTCAAAAGCACACACAAAGTGGTCATCGTTAGCCACCACATCATTATTAAATACAAGTTTATAAGCACTCCTTTCCAGGGTTTTTTCTTACCGCCCTGAGCTTTTCAATCGTGAACTCTTCTTCACTCTGCAGAGCGGCAATTGAAATAATCTTCCAAGTCGTGACGGAAGCCATTCATTATATAAATAAATAGTTCTTCAGGGTGAACAGTGTAGGCGAGCTCTGCCCTGTACCGTTCAAGTGCTTTGTACCAATGATCGGGATATTTCGAAGAGTCTAAACCTTTTAAATAAGCATCCAGCTGTAGACCATTCTCGCCTTGTTCATTCCTACATTCGATAAATCCGTCGAGCAGAGCGGTGTATGCGTATTCAAGAACCGTGTCAAAATAAATCATATCCGTAATACGCGCGTCTAATATAGGCTTCAGCTTGCGGAATCCGACGATTTCAAGCATTCTGTCGAAGATGAATCGGTTTCGCGTAGGGACAAGAACGTTATTATCAGGTGCATTCTTCCACATCAGCCGTATATCAATGCATGGCTGATTGTTATTTATATACAACGTACAAACAACGGCATATGAGGGGGTATCACTAATCTGTTCTCTTCTTGTACCTACACCTGCAGGTATTTTATAACGGTCCTCACCCCACTTCTCAACTATCACGAAGATTCTATTCATCTCCTCAAGACTTAAATAAATAACATTACGTTTGCTTGCTTGCCTGCAAATCGTTTCAAGTACATAGTTAATGGTGCTGGTTTCACGCCTGAACACGCGCAATGATTTCGTCACGGACACATAGTACGCGGCATTGAGAATGCTTCTCAAATGAAGTTCCATCGTGTTCGCACGTCCAGTCGGTTCAAGCTCTGAGATGACTATAAGCCACAGGTGGGCGAATCGGCTCGACGGGCGGAGTGAGTCACGCCGATGAAACGTGTACGGGTTTGTTCGAACTCGTATGTTTCGGAGGGATGAGGTACAAGGGTGGGCGGGTCGATGGGGGGAGTGAGTCACACCATAAACTGTTGAATCGTGTACGGGTTTGTTCGAATACTTGTGCTCCATTATACTGGCAAACAGAATTTTCCGACACATGAAGCAATACCGGTTTTAATGTTTTATCACTCCCACTCCCCAGAATGCGCACCAGACATTTTCGCTTAGGGGAAATTTCACGAACTAAACATCTTTACAATCCGGTGCACTATTTGAGAAAAACATATGCCCATATTTTTCCTTTTTCCTTAGCAGACGATACTCGTCTCTAAATTCTGTTAAAAACTCACACAGCCCATTAGCCACAACCTCACTACAAACCATGATTACAAGATTTACATTATCAACCGTAGGGTACGAGTAGTCGGTATGATGTAACATGACATAATATCGCTTGTCACACCACTCATCAACAAGACTCACTATCCATAACCGTTGCTTATCTTTTGAACGTGTTGTTTCTTCTACTTCGCGGTATATGTGAGCATTTATAAAGGTTAGGTCTACAACATACATCATTTGTACTAAGAAATCTTACAATGCCCTCGCCAGAATACATGTAGAGTATTTGAACATCTTGGTCCTTCGCACGGCTCAATGCAGCCTTAAAAGTATCAAAGGAGGGTGGAATAGGGAGTTTTTCAGTATCCACATCTTGGCACTTTGCCGAATACCACTTCATAAACGTTGACCACGCAATATTAAAGGTAGCCATTACTATTGTTCGTCTACGCGGAAGAATATACGTCTGAGCTCAAGGGTATGCAGAGGTCAACTGAGCACGCAGGGATAGAGATATGCTCAGGTAGTGGCAGGAGTCACGTGACCGATCTTACAGTGGGCGGAGCTTAGCTTTTTGCTGTACACACACACGAACGCAAAGGAGAAAATGAAACCTTAATTGAAGCAAATATACGTGATAAATAAACATATCGTTAACAATACACATATATATATAAATACAATCAAGGATTAAGGTAGCCAAAGGGTACGGTATCATAGGTACCAGGCACCTGGTAACGCTTCCTATAGGTGTTACGGCATACCTTCGTGTCCTTAAGTTCCTTCACACACTCCAGTTCTGCGGCCGAAAATTGTGCGTCCCCACAGTCAGTTGGGATGGCTGGTCACCCTCATCTTCCAAGCACACTAGATCGTTCAGCGAGTCAAAGTTAATGACTCGACGATTGGCATGGTTAAACGTGATACCCTTAGCCTTCACCATATACTCCATATCATCCCCCACCCTCACCCGTACCCCATAGGTTTTTGGCCCTGTTGATACAAACGAGTCTGCGTATGCACCATAACCATACTCATCCTTGATCTCGTTAGTTAGCTCTCCGAGGAATTCCCCAATAGCAGGCATGTATTCACCCTCCCTCGCTGTGAATATCACGCTATCTGTGTCAGCGTACAGCTCCGTCCGTCCAAGAGAGTGCAGTAGACCCCAAAGTTTGATGCGGGCGTAGGCCGTTGTGAAACTGCCTACAGGTATGTTTGTAACACGTGAGGTATCTGTGGCCAGTTCGGTGATGTACTTTATTATGTAAGTATTACCTACATTCACGATCTCCATAACCTCTTTATCGGGAGCGTTGGCATAATCCCAGACTTCACTATAACTTTGTGCCAAATGAACGTTTCCCTTTGCTGGTATTCTGTGCAAATTCCCCCAAAGACTGTTTAGACACAACTTTGCACTAAAGCGCTTGCCAGGATTCTTAACAATTTGGGGACGGTCAAGCTGTATACCTTCATGGGCACGGTAACGCTGAATATAAGCCGTTTTTTCATCTTCGGTATCAACCCCTCGCGGATATCCTGATGCTTCTACTTTATCCTTCAAAAAAGCGTTTATATATGGTGTGAAAAGGGTGGGTAGCTTCTGAAACCTCCACACCTCATGTATCTTCAATATTCTGTACCCATGGCGAACGGCTAGGTCCAGCTCAGGGCTTGTATATACACCTCTGATCTTACGCTGGTTGGTTGTATGGTTACAATCACCGTTCTCCTCTGCGCACTTCACGCACAGGGGAAACATGAGCTTGTGATCTTTAACGACGGGTAAGATCGACATCCATAAATCGCGAGGGTTGGAGCACGTCTACGTAAGAGAGTCCAAAGTAGCGCTCATTCAAGTTAGCTGAAAATTCTTCGATGGTTGGTATGGTGGGACCCACCAGTTTTTCAGGTGCACTTCAAGGTACGGATTGTTCTTCATCATGTAGGGGTATAAAGAGCAGAAGTCGTAGTAATGGAGTTTCACGCCCTCCGTAGTATAGCTTGAGTATAGCTTGAATGGGTTTGTACGCCCTCCAAACAAGCTGTCACCGCATTTGAGAGGGTCCAGCACCATTGAGCGTTTGATGGCCCTTACTTCTTCACGGTACTGGGCATCTGTTTCCATCCGTGCATCATACTCATGCTCCCACACGATTTTGTGAGTGAACTGGGAGCCTATAAGATGATCACGGTTACGGGTCCATGCGAGGTTGTCGGCGGGAGATCTTCCATAAAGGTCCCCTGTGACGGCACTTTCAGCGCGCGGGCATCCATGCCACTAGCAGCCGTTAAAGGAATGCACAGTCTTCTCACCAGTGGCTGGATCCTGACTTAGGCCGTCAACCCAAAAAACACGACTATTGACCTTAACGGGTATTTCACCCGTGTTGCCTTGTGCCCATAACTGCGGGGGTTGTTTCTGTGAATGACTGCTAAGGTGTAAAACATAATTAGGCGATCTTGGTTGCGACTTGTAGCGGATCGCATTTGAAACGGGCTATGTACATCCTTCTAAAGGCCTGGAAACATACCCTAAGCACACGCACATCATTCACGTAATAACGTTCACATTCATCGGCTATATTGTATGGACTAGCTTCATTAAAACTGTTGTAGTAGCCGTCAAAATCTTCACGCTCACTATCACTCATGCTGATGTAGTTAAAGTAATGTTTGGGTGGAGGTAGTCCTACGTAATTCAATGTTTCGTTAGTGAGGAATGTGTAAGGGAAATACCCTTTTGGAACTTCAGCGGCTACGCCCATGACCTTCGGTAGCTTTGCTAATTTACAATGTGTGAACAGCAGGGTGTCTTTAAACTGTACATTACCTCTTGTCTGCATCTGTATTAGTTTGTTGTCTCTTTTCAAGGGATCACCTGTAAATATCGCAGACGACTCGTGTTCAAGCAACTCCTTATAAAGGAACTGTGTCAAATTTCGCCCCGTTATGGAAAAGAATATACACAGTCATTTTTTAAACTTGTCCGCTAATTTGACAATATAGGATATAAAGAGTTTCACAGGGCTGCCGTGTGCAGTCGTTTTAAAAACGTTTGTCCGTTTTCCACATTTGTGGCACTCGCCACACTCGATCTCCATGCACTCATCACAGATAGTCTGACTTACGAGTAAATGTGGAATAACCTTTTTGGTTTCAGCGTTCGTGTAAGTTTCTATATCGTAGTACACGGTTAAACAAGGCATATTTTTAGGCTTAGCATCTTTCATATAACATACATGCTTCACTCCATCCGGCTTATATTTTTCATGACATGCAGAACAGTGAATTTCATCGCATTTATGTTTGAAATTCCCCAAGTTATCCATCATGTGAAACATACCGCACTTACAAATCCTCATTTTCCTGCAAGTGCCAACTGATTTATGGAGTTCAAAGCATTTATTATTGAAAAATGTACGTCTACACACATTACACTCCCTCTTCTCGGTTTCAACTACACGACTTTCACATTTGGGGCTTTTACGCTGCCTACATACCATGTAGCAATCCTTACAATGTTTCACCATATCATCAGCAAACTCAAGACATCCCTTGCACAAATCATGATGCCTTCCATATTTTCGACTTTTATCATAACTTGCGTAGAGAGCCCTTATGGGGAGATACGATGTTCCTGCCAAACCTAAAATAAGTAGAGGTCTTGTACGATCTCTCACGCTGCTTTTAAAAACATACACAGTCCTACGACGATCATCCATTCCAAATACGACTATACGTGCATTCATTTCCTGCTCGGCCTTTCTCAGTTCTTCAGGACCCATATTACACTCAAACTCAAGCTTACAATCTGAAGCCAGTTTACGAGCATGCTGCACAACCATAGGCAGCCAAATTTTTTGCGTCCATGTATTTAGCACAGTGAACATATGAGCTAAAACTATTGCTATAAAGCCACAACCACGATCGACGCTTAAATGCTTTCTGTAAATAACCGGAGAACTCTGTCAATATCTACCATGAAGTTGTCCATATTGAAGGCTGTACTACTTTGAGAGGCCTGCATTATACGGCCCAAGATATATTCTATGTCTACAGCCGCCAAATGTCGGAACGGTATTCCTACCTAAAATTCGTCCCCGTCATCTGACCCGAACCTGAAGGATAACCTCGTTCGGGCTTCACGTTCGTCGCGGTTCTGAAGGGCAAACTCCACAATACGTTCAACTACGCGCCGCAGTCCGTTGGTATACAGTGATCCAGGATCAACCCTGACCATGTACCGATTTCTAGTCAGGGCAGGGGTAGCGGTAGCGGTGCGCACCAACTCGAATGTTATACCATCCTCCACAGTATGATAAGCTGCTGTGGAGTAAGTACCCGGAACTGAATAATGGGGTATATTTGAGGAAGGTACTATTGTGGGGGTTGTGTCTTAAGACGTAGAGGGTTGGGGCTCTAATACTGTGGGTCTAACAACCGGCGCAATCCTGGTACGCTTTATACCTGACGTGGAGGGCTCTTCATCATGCTTCCGCTTTGAACTGTCGCATGCTACAGGTGTCGCTGGTGAGGGTTCGTCAGCGGGGAAGGGCTCAGTAGCTACACGGTCATCGGGTTCGTCTGTGATATCGATGATGGGGGAGCTGTACATCGTCGTCATTCACGGTTCTGTGGAAGAAGAAAAACAAAATATAAGGAACAGCACTCAAAATTTGTAATATTTTGTAAATGACCTACTTAGGAGTGTGACGGGTTAGAGATGGAATCTGTAGAAAAATTCATGTTCACAAGCCCATCCACATGTATTATATCTGGCCCTACAGGATGTGGAAAAAGTGTATTTATGCTTAAAATCATTAAAGATAAGGGGGAGATGTTCTCAAAATTTGTGCAAAAAGTAATATGGTGCTATTTGACGTATCAGTGTTCTCCCACCATCTTAACATAAGCGTATTCTTCATCAACCAGAATCTATTTTTTTTAAAATAGATACATGCGTGATGTGTCGCTAAATACACAATATCTAGTCTTCTTCGCACAACGTAGAGATGATGTGTCACAAATTGGGGTATTAGCCAATCAAATGTTCCTGAATCAACGTAAGGAGTTTTTGGAGGTTTACAAAGAAGCCACAAGTCAGCTTTATGGATATTTGATTTGACCTACACCCGCGAAACACGTTTAGGGTGCTTCTAAGAACGAATATATTCCCAAACGAACCTGAAACGGTGTATATTCCAGAATGACAAATAGGCTGAAGAAATATCGTGAATTAATAAAAATCTATCAACAATTGCCCCGGGCACTGCAACAAATGTTTGTTAAAAATATCGACTCCGACTTTTTAAAATGCATCTGTGAAATCTGTCTTAATGTTATAAAATGTAATGTGCCAATGAACCCCCTCAGAAGGCTCGCTTACGTCGTTACAAGAACATAATACGAGCGCTCGCTCATAAAAGTCAAACTGTGGGGGAAGAAAAAGCGAATTATTGTACAAAGAGGAGGATCATTCCTACCCAACTTATTTTCAGTTTTGGGTCCTTTACTGACTAGATTAATATGATGAAGAAGGTGGTAGTGATTCCGCACGAGGCGTATGCTTCATTGCAAAGTTCAAAGATTCCAGACACGGCTCTAGAACCCTATAAAAGTAGGCTTAAAAGAATGGAAAGCGAGTTGCTAGCCCTATTAAACAGTGAAAAGTCACCTGATGAGAAAAGATCTTGTACCAAGAGGCTTTGCAGAAATTTCTTCATGAGTACGAAGATTATAAGAATCCGACAGAGCTCCCGTGGTTATTAGGCACATCGCGAGCAGCGCTGAGCATGGCGACACAGGACCTGGGCCCGACGTTAGAGATAAACAACCAAAGAACATCAGAACACAACACATCGAACATGTGTTAAAAAGCAGTCTCCCACATACATTGAGGAATAAAGGCTTAAGTCTTTATAATCTATTGAGTGAGAACCCCATCATACAGTCGGGCGATACAGGCGAGGCCATTGTTGAAGGAACAAGGGTACAATGATCCAACATCGTTGACATTGTTCATGATCTGGTGAGAAAGTGGGACAGGCCCTCACCAACAGGATGGAAGCACATTAAAGCAAGACTACAACAAATAAATGTCCCCAAAACATTGATAGGTAATCTGAATAGGTTAAAAGACCTGGATCAAGTCTCGCATGTGGCACAACTGAGTACGCCATCGCCCCCAGCAGCAGCGTCTCTGAAGAGGAGAAAGAAGAGAACAAACGGCCAACCTTATCCACGTGTCTCTAAAATACGCAAATGGCTAACATATTAAGTAAAAGCTATCATGACATTTCTAACCCCGCCTCCTATGGCGGCGTTAATAGACTGTACAGAGGTGTTTACGGAGTAGGCAGAAAAGATGTTGAGCGGTTTTTGCGGGAGTAGGATGCTTATACACTTCATAAACCGGTGAGAAAAAGGTTCAAAACGGCCAAGACAACCGCGGATTCGATTGACTCTATTTGGCAAGCGGATTTAACAGACATACAAAGATATTCACTGTATAATGACGGATATGTACCGCTACATCCTATTCATAATAGATGTATTCTCTAGATATCTGTGGCTAATTCCACTGAAAAATAAATCGCCTGAAACAGTCGCTAAAGCGACCAAAATGTTGATGTTAAAAGAAGATAGGGTTCCTGGCTATTTTTGTACGAATATGGGGAAAGAATTTATAGGTCGCGCTTTTCAGAACATGCTGACAGAGTTTAATATCAGTTACTACCCTAGCAGTTCTATACATAAGGCCTCTTTAGCTGAAAGAGTTCAACGTACCATAAAGCAACGCATGCATCGCTATTTTACATATAAAAACACATACAGATATATAAACGTTCTCGGGTCATTGGCGTCGTCATACAATCGTTCACACCACTGTACGATCGGCACAACACCTAACGAAGTTTTAGAAAGAGGTACGCGCCCAGAGTTGAAAAGAGATGGAGGACCGCCACCACACTCTACACATTTCAAAATCAATGATTATGTAAGGCTATCACGTTCGGGAAATAAATTCGCGAAGGGATTTGAGCAAGGATGGACACGTGAGATTTTTAAAGTTCGTGCTATGAGACCGAAAGGCGAGATAATGATGTATTACGTTGAAGATTTGAATGGGGAAGAGGTCACTGGAGGCTTTTACCGCGAGGAGTTGCAGAAAGTGACATTTAATTTAGGAAAAAAGTGTTTAAAATTGAAAAACCTTTAGGCAGCAAAGGTTCAGGAAAGAGAAAAATGTACCTGGTGAAATGGCTGGGTTACCCAGAAAGCTTCAACACCTATATAAAAGCTGCTGCAATAATGAAGCTTAATTAGTATGCAACATGTAGGCTGACCATACGTACCGTTTTGAACGGGACAGTACCGTTTGTTTTATATTTCCTGGCCGTCCCGTCGTTTTAATAAAAATGTCAATTTTGTCCCGGTTTATGTACTTACTTTTTCATGAATACAGAATATTACATAACCCCGTCCAATGTTCCCTCTAATTTTTTTTAGTCCGTGTGCGCAAGAAATTTTCGTTGTGCATACATTTAGATTCATGGTGAAAAATTGTGCAAACTTTTCTGAGCGCTATTATCTTCAAAATGAAATATATATAAATATTAAATACTTAATAAATATTATTTCCATAAGGTGATAGCTTGATCATTACGGTACTATTAAATGGATATTAAAAAACTGTTTACAATATTATATATTTGTAAAAAAGAAAACATTTTATCCATTCTAAAAATATGAATAAAATAAAAAATAGTAAAATAAAATTCAACAAAATAAAGAAATAAAATAAAAATAACATTGATTGAAAATGACTATTTTAGTTATCATTTCTCAAAACAATTTTTAGCATTTAGCAATTTAAAATAGACTATCAAGATTAATACATGATTTTATCCATTCACAAAATAGGAATAAAATAAAAAATATCGTATTTGACGGCTTACAAGACGCTGCGCCGTGAAAGACGCACCTTAATTTTGAAAAGGTAAATTAAAAAAAAAAAAATTTTGATGCACTTTATTGTTAATAGAATGGATATGTAAAATTCAATAAAAAGAAAACCCAAAAGCCAATAAAGAAAGATATGATGATTATTACTCTTATTATTTGTTGTTAATCAATTAATTAATTGATGTGCTGTATTGCCACTTTCGGCTTCTAAGACGCAGGGCGATTTTTTAAGGTATTTATAAGGAAAAAAGTGCGTCTTATAAGCCGACAAATACGGTAATTTTATTTTTTATGAATTATGAGATAATTACTATTCGTTTTTATGCAAAAATAAGAGAAGGTTTATATTCAATGCGTTAGTGTATAAAAGAAAAAAATGCAAATAGAGTAAAAAAAATCCGTATTGCGTAATTGCGCGGACGTCGGCGAAGTTGGGCAGAAGGAGTTAATACTTAGAAGAGCGACTATAGAGTATGTTGATGCAAATGGTCAGACCTTGTGTGACGGTATATTTTTGAAATTACTTCATTTACTGTCGTGACTCATGATACGCTTGAGCCTGTGCGCATTTTATTTTGCTGTGTGCGCGGGTTTCACAACGCGTGTGCGCGCGCACACGCGCACACCTTAGAGGGAACATTGACCCCGTCCCTTTTTTGCCATCCCAATGTCCCGTTTTTGTCTCAAGGAAATATGGTCAGCCTAGGAACATGGCTCCTAGCCATTTTTATGTCACACTCCCGTCCTCTTCTTCTCTGTCTGTACATCCTAACAACACCCTTGCCAACTTTGTGACAGAACTCCACGGACCCATTGAATTGGAGCGTGATTCGTATAAGGTGGGTTTATGTGAACTCCAGTTAGTCACCAAATTTTTAACTCTTGAAAATAAGCAAATCATATTTTTCATCCTTAGAAGAATCAATAAGTGTGAAAAATTAGGCATAACATTAGACAATACTATGCGATCAGTCCTGTTCGGTGAGGTACAGTACTATAGTACAAATGTAACGCTAGGAATCGGTCATTATGACACAGCCATGGACATTGTGACGGGGTTAAACAAGTCTTGAAAAGTCGTACCTGACAAACGATTTACTTTTTGAAGTCGTAAACATAGACACGCCTGCACGTACATTGAAGTTAAAATCAACGCTTAGTAGAAATATTAAAGATAAAGAGCTGTTCACAATTGTGGCTGAAGGCCGATAGAGTGCAGCTCTCCAAAGAGATACCTTTCACGAGGCACAACATGACTTGTCCAGCTTAATGTATCAGTTGAAAAGGGAGAAATTGAGTGAAAGCTGCCCATCCCCCGACATGTGCTATATTTACAGCAATATCGTAGAGCATCAATTTGTTGGGGACACCCAGGTGCGTCTGCTGCGCATTGCACACCCCCCAACCATAGAGGGAAAAGTTTGAGCATTACATATGACAAGCCCCATTATGTGAATGTTGCACTAATCTATTAACCAACATCTCGATATATATAAGAACGATTGAGGGAAAGAATTTCCCATTCGGTGATGGGAGCTTAACAGTAAAGCTACACTTTCGTCGGTTATAATGACCCGAAGGCCATTCACAATCTATCGAGGGGTGAGATATCAGCGTGGGAGTGGGCTTGGATCCATTTTTTCAACCATACTACGCACCGCTGTCCCACTGTTGAAGAAGGGTGGTAGATACCTAGGGAGTAAGGCGTTACAATCTGGTTTTAACGCGGCAGAAGACATAATGGGTGGAGCTAAACCTAAAGAAGCTCTAAAAAAACATTTAAAACGTACACGGGACGAAATCAAAGATGCAAAGAGAAAAATGCGTGGTGGCGGAAAGAAGAGAGCTGCCAGGAAGAAGGGGTTACCAACACGTGGCGCTAAACGTAAAAGGAAATAAAAAAAAAGTGCTCTAAGCGTATGAAGCCTATGGCTGATCATTTTTTTAACTAATATAAGCTGAGGACACTACTCTCACGAATCATATGCTGATTACTAGTTATCGAAAGAGGTGGTACTATTTCTGACTCGTCATGGCGCGTTTCATCCATCCATGTAGTTTACAATGCTGTAAATCGGAACTGTCCCTCTTTGATATGCACCCCACTCAGGTCTCTATTGAGCATAGCGACTTTATTACAATTAACCCATTAAACACAATTAGTTCGCCGTGTCCCTATATGATTCGTGATACCCAGCTCAGGCCCTTACTCTTTTGACCCGAGCTGCATGCACATGTACGCTAAACTGCATATAGCCCATTCAGATGGAACGGACTGCGATGATAATTACTCTGCATACCCTGAAACCAACTTTTTACACTCCATATTCAGCCAGTGTGAGGTGTATTTAAATCAGTTTAACATCTTGGCAGGAACGGGGTATTATCACCAACGAGCCTATCTGGAAAATGTCCTCAACTTTTCAAACGAAGTCAAGGACACCTTTTTAGCCGCCGAGGGCTATTATCAGACTAAAGATGAAAGTAGTATAAAGGATTAAAAATTCTAAAAAAAAGATATACGAGTGTTTTGGTCGTCTTCATACAGACTTCACGTTCCAGGAGAAACTGCTTATGAACGGCATCGATCTGAAACTAAAGCTCAACCGCACGAGTCCTGATATCTGCATAAATCTGTGGTCTGATCAAGAAGAGGCCGCAAAACCCGAGATTCATAAAATGAAGACGTATTTGCGTGTACACGAGTGAAATTAAGTTCGCCAAAACAAATAGAAATTGAGAAAGACTTAATACACGTCACAGTAAAATACCCAATTAACAGGGTACAGATCAAACTATGCACGGTGCCCGCCGGGTTGGCCTCGAAACAACTAGAAAACGTGGCCCTTGGAGTTCTACCTAAAAGGATATTAATTGGAATGCAGGACCACGCCTCGACGAATGGAAAATATAAAAAGAGTGCCTTTAAATTCGAGAATATCGGCTTTAAAAATATAACTCTATACGTAAATGGCGTTGCATTGGGAGGGCCTGTGATTACGGACTACTCGTTAGACGCTGTGTTCCTGCTCTGCGCGAGAGCTTATAGTGGTCTGGCTCATAATGCAGGTGGCTATGATGAGCTTGGGTTTGGTGAAACGCAGAAAGAATTTGTCCAAGAATTTAACATTTATTCATTTGATATTACGCCTGACTTGTCTGCTAGTGTAAATACACACTTCACTTAAGTCCACAACAAAGTGGGAACATCTCAGTCAGGTTGGAATTTGCCAAGCCGATAGACGCGCCTATTAGCGTACTCGTGTACCTCGAATCACAGGCACTAATAGAAATTGATCGTTTCAGGAACGTGGTCACAGACTTTTAAAATGGACGCGAATACACTCCAGAGTAATGAAAAGTGATCGAATCACATGCTCCAAATTTATCGGTGTGTTTGCGAACAATGAAATATTGAAATTGCCAACTACGAGAAACTGGTACGGGATTATCGTGAACACCGACATTGTGGGGGATGAGGGGATTCATTGGTTTGCAATCTATTTTAAAAATAGGGAAAGAATGTACTATTTTGACTCACTCGGCATTCAGCCCTGGAATGATCCTGTGGTTGTACAATTTATGAAACAGATACATGTACCTGAGATTGTATAGAATCCATACCGTTTTCAAGGATATTTCAGTAACACGTGCGGCATGTGTTGCCTCTCATTTCTCATGCACACGTGGGGAGAGATTTATAATTTTTTTTAAATTATTCGATTTGTGCGACACTGAAATGAATGACGAGTTGGTATGCAGAGAGATAAAAAAAGTTCCTATATGTTAGCACCCGTTGTATTGTGTAAAGGTGTATATCTATATTGTGTAAAGGCCTATTTGTAGCCATTAAGACTTATTTAATGGAAACTGGTTCCGCTTTATACATGTTTCCTACCATTTAATAAATTAAATGAAAATACAATGTGTTTTGTTCTTAACCCCCCAAAAAATACTTACATTAGTTCCTCGATGACCTGGCATTCGTTGGAACGGATGTGAGCCAATACCTCGACCTCTGTATTCAGTTCTCTGGGTTGGCTGTGCGGTAAAGCGTCTATATCATTTATTCCCCTTTTATCAAAACGAAAAGTAGCTATAACACGTTCAAGTTCCGCCTCACTCCTTTAATGAGAAGTTAGCATGATTAGTTCATACTGAATTAAATAAAGTTAAGTAAAATTAAACTAGTTTAATTAAAGAGATGCAATAAGGGAAAATCCCGATTAGGACGCCTGGCAAATTGTAATCACAAAGCAGATATCCTGACAGTTTTCAAAAGTAAGCATCGGGATAATCTTAAAAGTTGTTGATATTTCTAAAATCCTACCTGTACAACTTTCTGTAAATTTTTTAATTATCAAGAAATGTACAAATAAAACCACACCATATATATATATAGCCGAAATAACCACGAAGGAAACAGACAATAATTAAAAGCAAGTGCACTAATTTACAGCTCAAAAAGATTAGCTGGGTGTGCTAAGACATCCCAGAGAATAATTAAAAGCGAGTACGCCAATTTACAGCTCAAAAGTAAGATTAGTTGGGTGTGCTACGCTTCGTCTGCCTGCAACGGGTCTCGAACCCGCAGACAATTCTCAATAGTTTTTAATATTTCTATTGTATCTTGTGTGTAAAGGTGTGTATACACTTCCGCTTAAATCACAAACTAATTTTCAAAACATTCATTATGGCATTTATAAGTTAATCAACACTGAATGAGCCGCATAGCTCCACCATATATATTATATATATATATATATATATATATATATGCCGAAATAACGGCAAAGGAGACAAAGAATGAGACAATAATTAAAAGAGATACAATAAGGGAAAACCCCGATTAGGACGCCTGGCAAATTGTAAGCACAAAGCAGATATCCTGACAGGTTTCAAAAGCAAGCATCGGGATAATCTTAAAAGTTTTGGTAATTTTAAAATCCTATCTGTAGAACTTTCTATAATTTATCGAGAAATGTGACCCAGTTAGGTTCAATTGTGTTAGGTTAGGTTAGGTTCAGTTGTGCTAGGTTAGGTTATATTATTATAAACGAGTCCTGGGAATAATTTTTTCGTTGTAGAAAAACTCGGAATAAAGATAGGTTATATTATATTTGGTTAGGCCATGCTAGGTTAGCTCGACCTCTGGACAGGCTTCCTTTTACTTCGCTTTATCACGAATTTTAAAAATTATTTAACACTGAATGAAAGCATATATGGTAAGAGATGAGTGGCAAAACGCTGGGTAATGGAATCCCCGTTAAACCGTAGGTCTAAGGTGGGGTGAAAAGTTTGACCTTCTGTGCTAGGTTAGTTTGTTATATTATACCCGGATAGGTTAGGCTATATTATGTCCGGTTAGGTTATATTATATCCGGATAGGTAATGCTAGGTTGTTATATTATTATAAACGAGAAAAAGCCCTGGGCCGATATATATATAGGCTACGTTAGGTTAAGCTATATTATGTCCCGGTTAGGTTCAGTTGTTAGGTTGTTATATTATTATAAACGAGAAAGAGCCCTGGGATTAATTTTTTCGTTGTAGAAAAACTCAGAATAAAAGGAAGTTAGATTACTAAATAAATTATAAACGAGAAAGAATACACCATGGTTAGGTTAGGTTAGGCTATATTATTATAAACGAGAAAGAGTCCTGAGCCAATATGTATATATAGGCTAGGTTGGGTTAGGCTATATTATGTCCCGGTTAGGCTACGCTAGGGTAGGTTATATTACGACCGATATATATATATATATATATATATATATATATGGGAGAGTTGCAATAAGAAAAAACGTCCAGCAAATTATGACCACAGAGCCGATATCATTTCACTTCATTTTATTACGAATTTTAAAAATTATAATACATGTAATGAATGAACAGATGTATATAATTACTTACATTTCAAATGAGTTGTCCGTTGGATCTTGCAATGCATCGCAACAGTCTGCGTTGAGAGAAGTTCATTCTGATCTACAGCGTTGAAAAGATAAATTGCAGAGAGCGATGGGATGTCTTCATCTTCAAACAATTCGGGAGAGTTGTAGGACGATTCTTGGCTCATGATGGATATTTCAAAAGCACTGAGCGAGAAAAACGACTGAAATGAGGTCCTGAGATGAACTGACCCCTTTTATAAATGGGACTTATGATTGTGATCAACCTACAACACACGAATCGCGAGCTTCCTATTGGCTATCAGTGAATTTTGGGCGGGGCTTGACGTATAGGCCTGCCTAGACTCCAACCAGAGGTCCTTGGCTCCGCCCACAGGGCTGTGATTGGCTGCCCCGTGAAATCTGGAGCGTGTCAAATATATCTTGCCCGTTCCAGATCCGTGGAGAGAGAAACGCGTTGTTTTTTTATCTTATATTCTTCCCCGATGAGTTGGTGGGGGAAGGGGGATTTGACGAGGATGGTTTGAGAATTTATTTATGGTGCCCTATCTAAAACAGGATCGGAAAAAATTTATTGCCTCTGAACTATAAAACGTCTCAAACTGGAAGGTAATTATCCATGAAGTAAAAATCAGCAGTGCGCGAGGCTCGTTCTCGCACCTGTCAAAGTTTATTGGGCCAAAGAATTCGCGTACGATACAATAAATAAATTTTAAAAAAATAACAGAGATGTGTGATGGATGCGGATCATTAAACGCCAAAGTTTATTTCGATATCATAAACTTCTGCGCCAAACACAATTTTCAGAACAGTGCCTAACATAATTGTCTGTGTGTGTGTATATATATATATATATATATATATATATATATAGAGAGAGAGAGAGAGAGAGAGAGAGAGAGAGAGATTTGTACATATCAAGGATCATCTTTGCTTTCGATGACTTCGGCCCGTTCATTTTGGCGAAAGTCAAACTTTTCACCCCGCCCTAGACCTACTTTTTAACGGGGTGTATATATAAGAGAGAGAGAGAGAGACAGAGGGGGAGAGAGAGAGCGAGGGAGAGAGGGAGGGAGAGAGAGCGAGAGGGAAGGAGAGAGAGCGAGAGGGAGGAGAGAGAGCGAGAGGGAGGGAGAGAGAGCGAGGGAGAGAGGCGAGAGAGAGGGAGAGTGAGAGAGAGAGAGAGAGAGAGTGAGAGGAGTTACAAGGAGTTACAAGGAAAAGAAGTACCTCAAAAGGCCTTGCGGCACATACCGAGGAGGTACCAATGGCAACGGGTGCCACGGAAAATTTTCTACACCCTCAAATAGTGTGCAAGATTTGGTCTAACCTTTTCTTGAACTGATCCACAGAGGAACTGTTCACAACTTCTGAAGGTAACCTGTTCCACGTGTCACAGATCTTATACGTAAAGTAATTCCCACACACACTAGTCCTAAACCGATTCAAATCCAACTTCCAACCATTGCTGCGAGTTGGGTTATCATTTAAACTAAACATGCTTCTAAAATCGACATCGTTGAACCCGCGTAAGAGCTTGAAAACCTCGATCAGTTGACCGCGCAGCCTCCGAGTTTCCAGCGAAAACAAGTTCAGGGCGCGTAACCGTCGATTGTAGCCCATATGCCTAAGGGAAAGGATTAACTTTGTGGCCCTCGCCTGCACTCGCTCCAGCCTCTCAATATCTTTCCTGAGGGTGGGCGACCAGAACTGCACAGCATACTCCAGGTGCGGCCGAACCAGGGAATTGTACAGAGAGAGCACAATCTCCTTGTTCCGAAACTGAAATTGCCTCCTGATATAACCTAACAGCTTCTGGACTTTCTTTTCTACCTCTACGCACTGTTTCGTAAACTTAAGGTCGATGCTAATTAGCACACCCAAGTCCTTTTCCAAATCAGTCGCCTCGATATTACTCCCCAACATCGAATAGTCCGACTTGGGATTGGCGTAGCCAATGTGCATCACCTTGCATTTACCCAAGTTAAACGGCATTTGACATTTTTCGGACCACTCTCCTATCCTACCTAGGTCCGCACGCACTTACTCGATCGCCTCCGGCGTCCCAACGTTGGCCCCAAGCTTGGTGTCATCAGCGAATTTGGCGATCCGACTGACGATGCCACCGTCTATATCATTTATGTAAATGATAAACAACAGCGGCCCCAAAACGGAACCCTGAGAAACCCCGCTAGTGACCGAGGCCCAACCCGAACTAGCCCCTTTAATTACAACGCTCTGTCGCCTATTCTTCAGCCAGTTTTCAATCCACCTACCTACTTCTCCACCGATACCCAGCGCGCGCACTTTCGTCATTAGCCGGTGGTGAGGTACCTTATCAAAGGCTTTCTGAAAGTCGAGATAAAGTATATCAATCGCCCTACTCTTATCGTACTCACTCAACATGACGTGGAAAAACTCGAGCAAGTTGGTGAGACACGACCTATGCCGTCTAAACCCATGTTGGGAGTCCCCAAGCAGCTTGTAGGAATCCAAATGGTCAACGATCCTATCCGCTATTATCTCCTCTAATAATTTACCTACAACTGAAGTGAGACTAATGGGACGATAGTTCCCTGGACTTTCGTGATCCCCTTTTTTAAAGATAGGGGTCACGTTGGCTTCCCTCCAGTCACCAGGCACCTGGCCCGTCTCCAGCGATTTGTTGAAGACTGTAGCCAGGTGGGGAGCCACCTGGTCGCGCACCTCCCGCAACACTCTGGGGAGAAACTGGTCTGGCCCAGGAGCCTTAAACGCGCTCAGTTTGTCTATTTTATCGGCAACGACTGTCGCGGTACATCTAACACTATCCAGGCCAGCACCTTCGTGCCTCACGCCTGGCTGGGGATGATGCGGGTGTCCTCCCTGGTGAACACTCCCGCAAAGTACTCATTAAACACATTGGCGATGTCCGAGAGAGAGAGAGAGAGAGAGAGGAGAGAGAGAGGAGAGGGGGAGAGAGAGGGAGAGAGGGAGGGAGAGCGAGAGAGAGAGGGAGAGAGAGAGGAGATAACTCCGCCTCTAAGTTGCATAACCCCTTGTTGCTATTGCAACCCCCTTTGTTGCATAACAACATTCCCCCTCCCCTTGTTGCATAACATCTTGCAACATTCCTCCGCACCTTTGTTGCATAACCTTATGCAACATTTCCTTTGCAACATTGATCAATATTTGCAGTTGCATTGCACTCTCTCCTTTTGATCCCATACTACTAATGCGATACGCATATGAAAACATACATCTCGCACGGCAATGAAGGAAAGCGTTTACAAACAAATGCATTCCTCTCATTTGTGGTTTAGTTAGATTTTACTGAAACTCTTTTACCATTCCCATAGATAAAGCATAATAGTGCCAACTTCCATACCGTCCTTCTTCTCTCATCGTGACCCAGTTACAATCTAAATTTCAGCTTCCCCTGATCAGTATTTCACTTAATTATAAAATCACTTTAAAATGTTCTCGAAACCATAGAATTCAGGTGCACTATATTTTTTCCTCCAACTAAATCCCTCTGTAGGGAACTAGTCCTATCAATATGCCCGCCATTCTGGCGCCTCCAGGCAAAAACAATTATGATTTATAACTCGAAAGAAAACATTCAGGCTGGCAGGGATTATTTCACTTTTGAGTGGGTTACCCCCTCGAATATAATTCCGTCCAAATTTTGATGTAAAGCACTCTCATAGGCGCTTGCTGTTAAACCCCTCCCGAAATCCTCATGAAAAGGTGGCGCTTAATTCACCTCGTCCCCGCCTACCCCGAGGCTATAAAAACCCTGAGAGAGTCGACGGTGGGGTTCTTTGCCCTTTCGCTGCCCTCTTACCTGTGTCCCAGCCTCGCAGACTCTGTGAATGATTGTGTAACGACGCTACCTCGCCTTCGAAATATTACCTCTGCTGCAGACTGTAAATTTAAGAAATCAAACAGAATTAATTTGTTTCCTTAAGCTCATTAACCGGATTAGCCGTTACCTCTAGCCACCGTTGTTACTATACATAAGATTAAGACTATATCTAAAACGTTGAAATTAAATAAATAAATTTATCATTTTACGTATATTTACCAAATTTATTTAGAAAAAGAACTTATAAACTCGTGAAATAATAAACCTAAAGAAATGAACTTCATTGTTTTCATTCACCGTGAAATTCAATTTACACATTTTTATCTCAATTATACACTTTACTTCACAAAGAAGTTAGATAAAGTTGCTCGATCGTAATCTTCCGAGACGACGTAATTAACCGAGGTAAGAGAGTTGTGTTCTTTCACGAGCGTTAACGTTAAACGTGATCCAAAGAAGTGTTCTCCTGGATTCCCATCACCCCAAGAGTGACGTGTTCGAGAGTCCTACGAATATAACCGCTTACAGGATTCAGTCCATCGTCAATTACTATGTACATTCGAGCGGAAAACCCGCACGACATGTATGTGCATTTCAGATTTCAAACTACATTTCACATTTTCAATGAAAATGACTAACCTAACCAGACTAACCTAACCTAACCTAGCGAAACCTAACCTAACCGGGCATAATGTAAACTAACCTAACCTAATTTAAACTAACGTTTTAATATCGCCATTATGTATCTGAACATTGTGCAGATCAACCTTATAAGTAGGAGATTGTAGACACCAATCGAACAGGGAAGTACTCTGGGGGAATGTCAGATAAAAGATAGGGAGTGCTGGAACTCCCACTTCTCCTGTCACTGTCCTCTTTAACTGATCTTTTTTCATGTCTCATCCACCCTGTCAGCACTCCAGCATGCTCTCAAACACGCACTCCTCTCTCTATTCTTCACTACATATACATGCATCTTACATACTACATAATCTTTTCAAAATAAAAAAAAGGCAAAAACTTCAAGAGCCTCGGAGTCCCGTGTAGAGGGAACCATAAATATTCACACTACTGGCTCCCCCGCTGACGATTCCGGGAGCGCAGGCCCGGGCAACGGGGCTGGATTTGCTACTGCCCATTCGAGATGTTTTGGGCTTCTGCTTGATTCACTTTTCATAAACTTCTGCAACATTCGTGGCCTTTCCTCAAATTTTCAATCTGTTGAACACCACTTCTCACCTCTTCCTTACTGAAACTCAGGTGTTTGCTAGGCTTGAGTTGAGGGTGGAACGTACCGGTTGTCAATTTTTTTTAATAAATTGCTCCGGTTGTTAAGTCCTTGTGGAAGGGGAACGCTCCCGCACTCTCATCAACGCACATCCCGCACTTTAGGTCTATCGGTCTGCGACGCTGCTACGCATGAATCTGAGGCCGTGCCATTTGTTAATTTTTTACAACTCAGGCGCTGGGTGTTTCGAAAGACCCCTTTTCTATATTCTCTTACTTTCTCTATACTAAATTTCACTCCAAAAGAGGATGTTGCGTATGTTTTTTTTTTCATGCAGGAAAGAGGGGCCAAGGGCCAACGCCCACAAAAGTGCCCCCTATAGAAGAAAGAGAGAGCCAAAATCAAGGTCCAGGGTTTTCGAGATGCCAAGACACTCTGGGTTTGAAAGATTGGAGATCATAGACAAGGGGAAAGATGGATTGAGGATCATTGTTCCAGAATTCACCGGTTGAGTAGATGAAGGACTGGAAATACCGAGTAACCCTTGCGTTAGAGAATTGGAGTAAAAAGGAATGAAAAAGTGTAGAAAGTCTGGTGCTGCGTGCTCTCCTTAAAGGGGAAGGCATGCAATTAGAGAGTTCAGAAGAGCAGTGTTCGTTATAATAACGATAGTAAAGAGAGAGTGAGGCAACATTGCAGCGAAAAGAGAAGGTTGAAGACAGTGAGTAAGAAGCGAGGAATTGATGAGACAAAAAGCCTTTCATTCCACCCGATCAGGTATGGCTTTGTGGGTTGAGCCACCCCATACATGAGAAGCATACTCCATACAGGGGCGGACAAGACCCCTGTACAGAGAGCAACTGAACAGGGGTGAAGAAACTGCGGAGGCGGCACGGCACACCTAACCTCTTGGAAGCTGTTTTAGAAAGAGTATATGTGATTTTCGAGGAAAGATCGCGAGAAAAGGAAACGCCAAGAATGTTAGGAGAAGTGGAACGATTTAGTTGTGTGTTGTTGAAGGTAAGGGGATAGTCGTGTGGAAGATTGTGACGAGTAGACAGTTGGAGGAACTGAGTTTTTGAGGGATTCAAAGCCACAAGGTTTTCTCTGCCAAAATCAGAGATAGCAAAACGATCAGAGGTCAGGTGCTTCATAGCCGTAATACGCGAATCATGGAGTGACTGTTGAGAGGGACGCTTTGGGAAGCGAGTGGAGAAGTGAAGAGTGGCATCATCGGCACAGGAGTGAATAGAACCGGAAGTACGAATTAAAATATCATTAATAAATAAAAGGAAAAATGTGGGTGACAGGACAGAATACTAAGGAACATCACTGTTGATAGCCTTAGGAGAAGAAGTGTTCATCTACAACCGCAGCTATTGATCGGCCAGAAAGGAAATTAGAGATGAAGGCACAGATAGAAGGATAGAAGCTGAAAGAGAGCAGTTTGGAAAGTAAAGATTTGTGCCAAACTATCAAAAGATTCCGATATGTCTAGCGCAATAGCAAAAGTCACACCGAAACCCCGAAAGGAGGATGACCAAGAGTCAGAGAGATATGCAAGAAGATCGCCAGTAGAGCGTCCCTTGCGGAACCCACACTGATAATCTGAAAAAAGATTGTGAAAAGAGAGGTGTTTAAGACTCTTCCTATTAAGGATGGATTTAAAAACTTTAGAAAGGCAAGAAATCAAGGCAATTGGACAATAGTTGGAGGGTTGAGAGCGGTCACCCTTCTTTAGGATAGGCTGAATGAAAGCGAACTTCCAGCAGGAAGGAAAAGTGCTAGATGAGAGACAAAGAGGAAAGAGTTTGCCTTGGCAGGGTGTCAGCAGAGAAGCACAGTTCTTAAGAGCAACAGGAGGAACACCATCAGCACCATATGCCTTACTAGAGTTTAGCCCAGATAGGGGAGAAAGAACGTCGTTAGAAGGGATTCTAATTTCAGACATAATAAAGTCAGAGGGAGGAGAAGATGGAGGAACAACACCGAAATCGTCCAGGGTTGAGTTGGAGGCGAAAGTTTGGCCGGAATGGAAGAGGAGAGGGAAAGAAAAGGAATTAAAGTTGTTGAAGAGGTTCTAAGCTAGATGGCAGAAAGAGCGTCAAGAATTAGAATTGGATAGGTTTTCATATTTTTGTCGGATGAAGGAAGTTTTGACGAGTCGAAGAACAGATTTTGCACGATTCCTTACAGAAATATAAGCTGAGTGAGAGTCAGGAGTTGGATGGCGACGGTACCTTCTGAAAGCCTCCTCTCTGTTACGGATAGCATTAGAACAAGTAAAGTTAAACCAAGGTTTTGTTGCATTAATAGTAGGAATATAATATGGAATGTACGCCTCCATACCCGAGAGCATCACCTCTGTGATGCGCTCTGCGCACCCAGAAGGACCCCGGCCACGGAAGCTGTAATCATTCTATGGGAAATCACAGAAGTACTGCCTAAGGGCCTCCCAATTAGCGGCGCCGAAGTGCCAAAGGCGCCTCCTCTTGGGATGATCCGAAGGCCAAATTGGAGCGATAGGAGAGGAAAGAGATATAAGATTGTGATCGGAGGAGCCCAACGGAGAGAAAAGTTTGAAGAAGATTGAGAGGTAAGAAATAAATTCAGAATGTTAGGCCTATCTCCAAGGCGATCGGGGATACGAGTAGGGTGCTGTACAATCTGCTCTAGGTTATGTAGGATAGAAAAATTGGAAATTAGTTCACCAGGGATGTTAGTGAAATGAGAGGAAAGCCAAAGATAGTGGTGAACATTGAAATCTCATAAAATGGAAATTTCAGCAAAGGGAAAGCGGGAAAGAATGTATTCCACTTTGGAAGTGAGGTAGTCAAAGAATTTTGGATAATCAGTAGAATTAGGAGAAAGGTAAACAGCGCAGATGTATTTAGTTTGAGATTGGCATGTAAGTCGTAACCAGAGGGTATAAAATTCGGAAGATTCAAGTTCGGGAATATGAGAACAAGTTAGGTCATTGCATATATATACGCAACATCCACCTTTGGAGTGAAGTTGAGGACGACTGTTTTACTGTCGTCATATATATTTACAATATCATTAAAGAAGTTGGGCAAATTAGTAAGACAAGAACGATTACGTCGAAAGCCGTGTTGAGAATCTTTGATTACTTTCTTAATTTCTAAGTGATTAATTATTTTTGTCCCGAACGATCGTCTCCACAAGCTAACCAACTACTGAAGTCAGGCTGATGGAACGATAATTTCCTGGAAGCGATTTGTCCCTCTTTTAAAGTATTGGCAAAATGTTTGTAAGTTTCCAGTCAAACGGAACTTCTTCAGACTGTAACGATTATTATTATTATTATTATTAGTAGTAGTAATTATTATTAAATATATATGTGAGAGGAGAGACTATTGCGCAGTTCATTTCTTTAAGTACCCTAGGGTAGAGCTTATCTGGACGTGGAGTTTTATTTGGATTAATTTTACCTATGTCCGAGAGTACGTCATTTTCACTAATGGTAAAATCGTGAAGCTTTAAATTATCATGATTATGGGAACGTGAATGTTGTTCATATTTCCGTTCGTAAAGACGGAAGAGAAGAATTTATTTAAAACTTCTATCATTTGTAAGTCATCGTAAATTTGTTCGTTGTTTTCGCCTGTGAGTAAACCAATAGCATTAGTCAACAAAGATTTTGTTTCCTCAACGAGATAATGTGATTCCTATAGATTTTTTAATGCTGATTACAGAAATGACCTTGAAATTTCTATATCACGCACAGTTTTCGAGAAATTTTCTATCCCTTTATTCAATTATATTATTAACAGCTTGAGTATTTGTTAAGTTTTTTAATAGCAGCTTCATTGTAATATTTCATATTGCAGAAGAAAATATCATTAGACTTATTACTTTCCAGTTTTTGAGGTGCTTAAAAATTTAAATTCATTGGGCGCTAAAATCGTACAATCTGGCCATCGTGCTAGTAGGATGATGCAATAGTGACCGCTGCACTGCTTTGTCTGAAGAAAACACTGTCGTTAATCGTTTGTTGGTTGTCATTCAACGCTGTTGTGTGTCAATAGCTCTAAAAAGCCATTGTCTCACAAATGTATTAACAACCCTGATACTTTCTGCTATGTAAACGGCAAGTTCACTCTCAAATCTCAAAAGAAGGATATCACTCCTCTCATTAAAAAAGCATACGAACTCTATTTCGGATATAAAATAGGGGACCAGGACGAAAGTTGGGCTCATCATATTTGTTGTACACCTTGTGCAGTGAATCTCAGGGCACGGCTAAAAGGTACTCGCTGATCCATGCTATTTGCTGTCCCCATGGTTTGGAGAGAGAGCAGAGATCCCGTCATAGACTGTTACTTTTGTTTGACAAATGTTGCTGGATTTTCTTCTAAAAGCAAAAAATCTTCCATCGGCAATAATAACGGTGCCACACGGTGAAAGTCTTCCTATACCAGAGCGGCCAGAGACGTGAACCTAAGAAGGTGAAACTACCGAAGACGAGCTTATGGCATGGGAACAAGACATGGACCCAGATTTTCAACCACCTGAGTCAAAAGAGCCTCACTTAATTACACAAGATGAGTTAAATGACCTCGTCAGGGACTTAAGCTTATCTAAGAGTCAAGCAGAGCTACCAGGTTCTTGGCTGCAAGGGTGAAATCTGTTAGCCAAAAAAAACTTGTGTGTGTTCTGCAACTGTCAAAACGACTTGACAAAATTTTTTTTCTTTGAGCTGAAATCTGTTATTGTAACGATGTAAACAAATTGATGATGGCACTTGGTCATGAACATAAACCAGAAGAATGGCGACTATTCATTGACTCATCCAAGTTAAGTTTGAAGGCCGTTTATCCATCAATTCCCGTTGGACATGCTGTTCATATGAAAGCCATATGAAAATATGGAGCTTGTTTTGAATTACATAGAGTACACTAAACACAATTGGCACATCTGTGGCGACTTAAAAGTCATAGCGCTTCTTTTTGGCATTCAGCTGAGATATACAAAGTACTGATACTTTCTTTGTGAGTGTGATAGTCGGGCCAGAGATTCTCATTATGCCATTAAGGAGTGGCCACTTCGCCACGCTTTAGTTTCTGGGCAAAAGAGCGTCACACATAAACAGCCGGTTGGCCACCTGTTCATAATGAATTCGGACCATATGCGTAGGAACGGGGGGATCCATGCGGCCATGGACCCCCCCCGCCTTTTGCATACAGGGATTAGATGGCAATGCCGGCTGAAATGAGACGCATAGTTGCATACTGCTTAGCTATACTGTTGTAACCTCCTGGACCATAGATTTGTTTGCGGCATTTATCGTATAATATAATATGCACTATATTAATTCCAGTTTGAAGATAAATCCATAGTGGTGCCTGTATAGAGGAGATAGGTTTTGGGGGATACTACTTAATACTATCGTCGAGCTGTTTTTCTTCCGTTTATTGATACGGTAATTGCTCAATTCCACGAAAGGCTTTCCTCGCGACATAATCGAAGTTTAAAGTTGGGGCATCATTCTATGATCAACTCCTTGATGACGACAATGAAGTAGTTGAACCTGAGTATCTAAGGTGACAAAGTTACTGGAAACGTCGAGATCCTAAAGAGAGGCCAAATCAAATGTTTCAATCTTTCTCGGCAGCAAGAAAGTTGGCCACATATCCCAACATTTCTATGCTCCTTCATATATTGGCCACATTGCCTGTGACCACTGCTACAAACGAACGATCATTTAGTGCTCTGAAGTACTTAAAATCTTATTTGAGATTGACTATGAATGAAACTCGTCTGAATAAACTCTCACTTTTGTATGTTTTTCATATGACTCTCGATCATAATGCGGTAATCGACGAGTTCTCTCGAGTCAATAGACGACTTCATTTCGCGTAATTAAAATACTGGAGGGTCCGTTATATAACTTATAGTCTCTATACAATATACATTATATTTATACAGTATCAATATACGTATCCAAAATATGCGATGTAAGACGTGCTTATATACGTTGTGTTGTATTGAAAAGTTATTGGCGATTCAAGCGAAATAGTTTCATATATCTGAGGTGACGTATAGTGTGTGTGTGTATATATATATATATATTATATATATATATATATATATATATATTATATATATTTAGGGGTGGTCGAAGTTGGTACCAGAAAGCGAATAAACATCCAGGTAGTTGTCGTTTCATCTATGAAATGTGAAAATCACAAAGAAATGCATTTTGATAAAAGATCAGAATGCGAATTTAGCTTTTAAGTTTGTTATTTTTTCTGTTGTCGCTTCATGCGTAAAATCCCATATGCGGCATACGCGTAACCAAAACAAAGCAAACCCAAAATTATTAACTTGTTTCTATAAGCATAAATATCAACGTTTTGCTTGTATTTTTATATAATTATTAATTATGCATCTTTATTAAAAAATAATGGTAAAATATTATATTTCCTGTAACCGTTCACGCTTATTTCTTACATATTGCTATTTGCATTAACACTTTTCATTATGTTTCAGATTTTCAGGTGTAAATAATGTCGAAAGCGAAAACAAGACACCTGACCCGAAAGAAAAGTGAAAAAAAGTATGGAGGTGGTCCTTCTGAATTATTAATGACCGAACCAAGCACTTACAGGCAGCTGATTCAATACTATTATGAACTTAATCATGCTAACTCTGGCGCAGATTTTTGGGCCTTAGTGCAGCAAGTTAGCAAGGATTTAAAATCCATTTGGTCTTCAGTGAATCCAAGGCTGCCTTTGATTAATGACAAATCCATTAACAGAAAGGTTAAAGACCTACTCACTCTTGTGAAAGACATTAATCGCAAGCATGCTAAGGCAAGTGTCAAGCGAAATCTGGATGCAGCTCTTGGGAATGCCTTGCTCCATGACATCAAACACCTACTGAGACCTGAAGTTGACATCAATCACATCATGATTGACAAGTGCAAATTAGACAGGGCCAAAGCTCAAATTAGGGTAGTTAGTGAGGGTGTGGAATCAGAAAAAAAGACATCTCATTTGTGTTGGTGTGGATGGGAAGGTTGACGAGAATACCATGACTTACAAAGAAATAGAGACACCTGAAGGGGAAACTGTTCTCAGAAAGTGTGTTGACGCAGAACATCACCTCACCTTCACCTATGAAGATGGAAAATCTCCTGGCGCCTACTTGACCCATAGAACAATTCCTGTTATAGGCGCCACTGGTGGGGTCCTTGCTCAGGAGACATTCAGTGTTCTTGAAGAATATAATAGCTTTGAAAGTATCCGAGCCATTCTTCTTGATAATACCGCAACCAACACTGGCTGGAAGAGTTGTTTAGTGGTAAAACTTGAAGAAACTCTCGGGAGGAAACTGCACACTATTGGTTGCGCACTGCATCAGAATGAACTCCCACTAAAAGCTCTTTTCAAAAAAATGGATGGAGTGACAACTGGCCCAAGAAGTTTCAGCGGGCCCCTTGGGCAAAGGTGCGCAGAAGATATCCAGGATGAACCTCAGGTACAGTTTGAAGCTGTGGAAACTCCAATCATTGAAGGGTACATTCAAGAGGAAGTACTGAAAGACCTCAGTCATGATCAAAGGCTTCTGTATGAGTATTGCAGAGGGATCGGATGAGGAAGAGTAGATGACAGATGGGCTGCTTGGAAGATTGGTCCACTTAACCATGCAAGATGGTTAACTCTTGCCATACGACTTCTTTGTTTGTACACAAGAGACAACAGACTAAACCTGAATTTGAAAAAGTTGGTCCATTACATTGTTCGAGTTTACGCTCCTGCATGGTTTGAGATAAAGGCATCCTCTAAGTTGCATGATTCTCCTCGCATCCTCTTCTCTGCTATCAGCCGACTGAAGCTGATTCCATTTGATGATGTGAAACGCATTGTAAAGCAGAACATCCAGGGTAATGTTTTCTGCCTCCGACCTGAGAACATCCTCTATGCCATGGTGAAAGATGATGAAGACAGAATCAGGAATCTTGGGCTTCAGACTATACTCACTCTCAGACACAGGTAAATTTTGTGCTTCTTGTAATTATTATTATTTTTTTTTTGCCAAAGCTGAGTTATTCTCCAAAAAATATGGAAAAAATATTATAATTGTCACTTTAAGTGGGTAATTTGTTTGTATTATTGAAACGGCAATATTTCAGTACTATTTTTCATTTACATTTATATTTTTATTTATATTTATATTTTCATTTATAGAATGGAGAGCAACCAGGAAGCAGGAAGAAAATTCCCCAGGTGAATTGGAATGCAAATCACTGGCATGAGCTCATCGACCTCACTGACCCTGATGTCATGGAACCACCTACCACACAGCACCTATCTGATGAAGAAATCCAGTCATTCATGGACACTAACACTAAGCCAGACGTTCCAGACTTGCCTTCTCACTCTCAGAGTGTTGAGAGGAGTGTGAAATTAGTGACAGAGGCTTCCCATACCGTGTACGGGTTCGAAATTCGTCACAGATGTATCCTTACTAAAGTACTGAGCAGGAAGATGCGTCCTGCATTTATGTCAAAAGGACATTATTCTCAATCTTATGATGATTTATATGAATAGTTTTTCTTTTTACATGAGAACATGTGATTTTTTTTGGATTTATCACCTTTTGAAAGTATTTTTTCAAGTTTTGTAGCCAAAATATGTGAATAAATTAGCAAAAATGCATGTTTTTTCAACGAAATTTTATCATTTTACACTTAAAACACATGATATACATTAGGTATTGTCTCCTCTTGGGATAGAAAATGATATTGAGTTGCTACATCTATAATTAGTTAATATTATGTCTTCAAAAATGACGAGTTTACCTGTCGCGTATGACGAAAATTGGGTCAAAAACGATAACAAACTTTAATTGCAAATCGCTCAGTGAGCGAAAAAAACAGCCACAACGCGTTGTGAATGCACCTAAGTGACCACACACCGATGTTAGATATTTTTTCGCCTCATGGCCGTTCTCAAACAACCGCAACGCGTTGTGGACGATTCGGATATGACCATAACGCGTTGTGGACGATTTGAAACGACCACACACCGATGTCTTTCATCAAACTCTATTTAAACACGACGTATATTGAAATGATATAAACACGACGTATATTTATCGACGTATTCACCGATTAAAAAGCAAAGTTAAGCAGATATGCTAGAAAAAAGATAAAGTCCTTTAAAAAGTGATTATCAATAATTTTCCCGTAGGTTTCGATTAATTTTAAGCAACTTTAGAATGAGACGTAAATGTAAAAATTAACCAATTAGGTTAATTGAATGCCCGGTCAGGTCAACTGAGTGCCCAGTTAGGTCAACTGAGTGCCCGGTTAGGTTAATTGTACGCTCTTGACGATTGGTTAGGTTAAGCCGTGATATTTTCGTTAGTTTTAACGAAAATATCACGACTTAACCTAACCAATCGTCAAGGGCGTACAGTTGACCTAATCGGGCATTCATTAATTTTCAAATCGTCCACAATGCGTTGTGGTCATATCCGAATCGTCCACAACGCGTTGTGGTTGTTTGAGAACGGCCATGAAGCGAAAAAATATCTAACATCGCTGTGTGGTCACTTAGGTGCATCCACAACGCGTTGTGGCTGTTTTTTTTCGCTCACTGAGCGATTTCGATGCTTGGGCGTAAAATATATATATATATATATATATATATATATTATATATATATGGGAATGAACTCAGAATGGTCCCCTGAGTGTTTTATGATACACACAGACAGTGTGTATCATATATATATATATATATATATATATAGTCTGAAAGTCACTGAATGGAAAAGTCACTAAAAGGAAACTAAATGGCAACACAAAAACATAAACATAAAGAAGCAGTCTCACTCTGTTCGTTTCATGGGCTGACCTAACTTCTAAGCAGCATGTATTTTTTATCTGCAGCAATCGTTGATCCTAATTCCTATTTGATGTCTAATCTAAAATGACAAATTGGTGATTAGGTTAAGTTGTTTAATTATTATGCCAGTTAGGGGTAATGTCTATAGTTTCTAAGTTAGTAAAGTAGGACTGGGTTGGTCGAGATTTGTTAATGCTGGCACAAATGGTAGGCCCTGAAAGAAGATCTAAATCAAAGCACCTATCAGTACCTTTTATGTCTATTTGCTAACCTAATACGTAACGGGTTCTAACACCCCACGTTATTGCATTTGGCGACGAGGATGGGATAATGTTTGTTTGGAAAATTGGATGCAGCCTAGCCTAGTGTGGGTCGTTCGATTTGGTTGGCTTGTGTCGGTAAGCTACCTTGCTATAGCTTAGGTCCCTCCGGCCTAACTCGAATACTAATTCCTATTCAACACTAACTCTAACACAATTTCCTATTCAGCCCTAACTGGGGAGTAACTTGATCAAATTTAAACCCTACCTAATCTACTTCACGTTATTTGGCCTAAATTGGTCTTGTTCGTAGCATGTCGGTGATTGGCCTGTAAATCCCTACAAAGACTCGGAGGAGGACTTCGAATCTTATGCCACTAGGGTGAAGTTATTTTTCGAGCGTAATTCCATTCCAGATGCTAAGAAAGTACCTGCTTTCCTAACTATAAAAGGCCCTAAAACTTTTAGCTTAGTCAAAGACCTAGTTGCTCCTAAAGCACCGGAAATTTGCACCAACAGTGAATTGGTACAGGCCCTAACCAATCACTACAAACCACGAGTGGTTCTCATCTATGAACGTTTTAAATTTTATTCTAGGCATCAGACTACAAATGAAAGCATTTCAGAGTTTGCTGCTAGTATAAAAACCTATGCCCGTACTTGTAATTTTGGGGACAAAGAAATGCTGAAAGGTATGTTTCTAATGGGTCTCAAAGGGGAGTCTACCCAGAGAGCCCTATTAGCTGTACCGGACCTAACTTTTACTCAGGCTGCAGAAGTAGCTGTGGCTAGAGAAGCAGCTGCTAAAGAGGTTAGAGCTTTTGACAGTCACACTACTAAGGCCCAACAAGTAAATAGCTTTAAATCTTCTCGACCTGGCAGACCTAATGAGCCTACTAGGCAAACAAATAAAAAGTATGCTGCAAATACTACTAAACCTACTAATTCTAACGCCAAACAGGATGCAAAGCATTCCAAGCCATGTACTGGGTGTGGAAGACACCATTGGAAGAAAGACTGTCCTTTTAAGGAAGCAGTTTGCCGAAATTATAGTAAAATAGGCCACATACCTAAAGTTTGTTTTTCAAAGAAACAAAAGGATGAAAATTATAATTTTAACATTTCTAGTGATAATCCTCCAAATGGAAATATTTCGAACATGAGAGCGGAATACCTATTTTATGAGCAGAAAAGTGGTGATAATACGGATCCATATATTATAGGAGTAGGTCTAAATGGAATTACAGCTCTTCTAGAACTAGATACAGGTGCTGCCCGAACTATCATGTCTAAATCAGTTTTTGACAAAACTTTCAAAAATACACCTAAACTACACAAATCTAAAAAATACTAAAATAATATGATAACATACAAATACCTATTTGTGGAGAAGCCTACATCATAGTTACACTTAAAGTGATTGGATAGATGCCATGAAATTGCCTGTTGACTAAATTTTGCCAAAAGGTCGCACAGACGTGCATACACTCACATATCCATCTGACATAGATTCGTTGTTAACGGAGTTTTCTTCTCTTTTCGGGCCTGACGTAGGCAATCTGTATTGAGGTGGACCCTACTGTAACCCAAAATTTTGCAAGGCTCGTCCAATCGCACATCCGTTGCGGGGGAACGTAGATTTAGAAATTGATAGACCTCAAAGATAGAATTATCGAACCAGTCACACACGCTAAGTAGGCTGCCCCAGTGGTTCCTGTACTAAATCCCGACAAGTCAGTGCGTTTATGTGGGGATTACCGTTTAACAGCAAATAGAGCAGTTCTTCTAGATTGCTACACTATACACAAGCCTGATGAATTATTTAGCTCTCTTGCTGGGGGTAAATATTCCACAAAACTAGATATGTCGCAAGCCTATGCTCTACTAAGTTTAGACGAAAATTCTAAAGAGCTAACTATTATAAATACGCGCCGAGGCCTATATTATAGGTACAATAGTCTATGCTATGAAATAGCATCGGCTCAGGGTATTTTTCAGAGAACAATGGACCAAGTTCTAGATCACATTCCTGGTGTACTTTGTTTTCTAAATGATGTCCTCATTTCAGGTTCATCTAAAAAAGAAAACCTAACGAGATTGATAACAGTTCTAAAAAAATCCGGGACGCCAGACTTAAGCTAAAAAAAGGAAAAGTGTTCTTGGGTCACAAATGAGGTTTCGTACTTGGGGTTCTGCATAGATGCCTCAGGCATTCATCCAACGGTGGATAAACTAGACGCAATAAAAAATGCACCTCCTCCACAAAACATCACGCGGTTACAAGCTTATTTAGGTCTCTTAAACTTTTATCGGAAATTTTTGCCGAATGCATTGACCTTCCTTGAACCCCTAAATAAGTTATTACGATCTGGGGAACAGTGGAGATGGCGAAAACCCAAAAGAAAGCATTTGAAGCTTCAAAGGACGTACTACTGAAGAAAGGCGATATGTACAACTTGAACGCGAAGCCTTAGCTTTAGTATTTGCAGTAACGAAATTTCATTTGTATTTATGGGGTCATGAATTTAAATTAATCACTCACCATAAGCCTCCTTTAGGTTTATTTTCACCTACTAAAAATATTTCATTTATGGCCTCAGGTAAGATTCAACGATGGGCACTGATTCTACAAGCCTATAAATTTGACTTAGTACATCGGTCAGGCAAACTTCTAGGTACGTCTGATGTTCTAAGTAAGTAGCCCTTAGAAAATCCAAATGACTGCGTACCTATACTTACAGAATGGGTTCACTTCAGTGGTGGCATTCAGCCGGCTCGCACCGGTTCCTAAAATTTCTCGAGTTCGATTTGGAGGCGATTTGGAAATATTTAAAAGGAAATTAAATGAAGAATTTCAATAAAAACATTTTTTAGTTTTCATTTCCGACACGGAAGGGAGAGGAGAAGGGGGAAGGGGAGGGGAGGGGAGGGCGAACCGGTTCTTAAAATTTTTGAATTCCACCACTGGTTCACTTGGTGGAGTTTTTGGACTCCACTTCAGTGACTGCAGTACAGATAGAGCAGTGGACAAAATAAGACTATTCTGTCTAGGGTCATCCATTACTGCTCAGTTGGTTGGCCTACTAAGGTTGAGAATGAATTACAGCGTTTTCATCAACGTCGTTGTTGTTGTTGTTGACGTTATAAGAGGTGAAATTAGAGTTGTAGGAGTGATAACAGAAAGTGGGGAAATGGGAAATATAGATGAAGAGTTGATAGGTCCTCGGGCTCACGAAGGATGCGCAGGTTTTTTTTTTTTTTTTTTTAATGGGGGATTTAAGGTCTGGTGATAAGTGAATCACCTTCCTTGCGCGTTCAAGCTTTTGTAGGGTGCTTGACTTGTTAGCTTAGTTTGGGTTTTCTACCTCTTTTATTTTATTTATTAATTAATTTATTTTTTTTTATTTTTTTTTTTTCTATTTATTTATTTATTTATTTATTATTTATTTTTTTTTTTATTTATTTATTTATTATTTAGTTATTTATTTTTTTTTTATTTTTTTTTTTTTATTTTTTTTTTATTTTTTTTTTTTATTATTTTTTTTTTATCTTCTATACGGTACAAAAAGTGCCGTTGGTGGGGGGTCTGCTGCGAGGTAGACTTCTCTTGAAATAGAAGTACTCTCTCCCGCGCTGAGGTCCAATATCGAGTTCTTCATAGGTCTGTGGAGAGGTGTTTTGTACCTTCCTCCAAGTTTTCTCTGCCCTGCTGTGCAGGAGGACATTGAGGGCTGGTAAGTTTGCTTGTTGGTGCAGTGCCTGGGATGATATCCTGTAGCTGAGTCGTTTTCCCAGGATGAATCTTGTTCCAGCGTTCTGTATTTTTTGTAGCAACATCAGATTTGTGTCGCTCGTTGTGTGCAGTGGAATTGCCGGGTATTCGAGGATAGACCGAACCAGCGCCGTGTACAGCATCTTCTTATTTTTTACCGACAGTCTGGACTCTCAATTCAAAATGGCTGTCTCTTATGGGGTCACAGAGTAATAATTCCGAATGAAGGTAGGTCGAATTCAATCTAGGTATTTTCGCCGCAGGACTTTTGGCCGCCGGACTTTTCGCCGCAGGACATTTCGCCGTAGGAATTTTCGCCGCAAGGAATTTTCGCCGCAAAATATATAATTTGCATAGATATACAGGGTGGGCGGAAAGTAGCTCCCTATTTTGGATTGGTAAAAAAATACGTATATTATCCATTTATTTCAGAAGAAATAATATGAAAAGGTAGGGATACATGGTAGGTTTTCTCTAAAATTCAATGTGGGCTCCAACTCTTTCCACCAGCTTCTGGAGCCGCCCAGGAATGGCGTCCACTGACTTTAGCAGGAACTCCGGCTGGATGGAGGACATGACTTCCCGAATTCGGTCCTCCAGTTCTTCCAATGTCCTCGGTTTGGTGAGGTAGACTTCTTCCTTTACCCACCCCCAAAGAAAGAAGTCGCACGGTTACCGCTGAAAAACGGCAGAATTGGTTCAGTGTAACGGTGTGGTGTGGTATGACCTCAGATCAGGTTGTGGGCCCGTTCCTTCTGCGCAACACCATGAATGCTGAGCGGTACCTTGCTATGTTGCGAACGAGGTCTGGCCGGTTGTCAGCACATGGGAGAACATCGACGATCTGATATTTATGCAAGATGGCGCCCCTCCGCACTTCGCTCTTGTTGTCCGTGAGTGGCTGGATGCCCACTTCCCTGGGCGTTGGATGGGTCGTCGTGTCCACATCAATGGCCAGCCAGGAGCCCCGACTTGACACCGTGCGACTTCTTTCTTTGGGGGTGGTAAAGGAAGAAGTCTACCGCACCAAACCGAGACATTGGAAGAACTGGAGGACCGAATTCGAGAAGTCATGTCCTCCATCCCGCCGGAGTTCCTGCTAAAGTCAGTGGACGCCATTCCTGGGCGGCTCCAAAGCTGGTGGAAAGAGTTGGAGCCCACATTGAATTTTAGAGAAACCTACCATGTATGCCTACCTTTTCATATTATTTCTTCTGAAATAAATGGATATATACGTATTTTTTTACCATCCAAATAGGGAGCTACTTTCCGCCCACCCTGTATATAAATATAAGCTTACCAAATTTTCTGAACTCTCTAATACGTCGGGTTTGGATGACGGAAATTTTAATTTATTCATTCTCTTAAATAATGATTTCATGTACTTCAAAGGTTTTGAACCCTTAGGTTTTTAAAAACCATTTTTGATGGTTTAAAGTGATACTGCACATGCAATAACAGATACTGTCAAAGTTTTATAAAATTATATGCCCTTGTCTTTGAGCTAACTGGTCTACCCCTAAGCTCCGCCCACAATAGTTTTTTTCGGTGCAGTGCTTACATTTATATTCCATTACTTAAGCCCTCTAGGATGCCATATACAGTTAAAAGCAGCCGAGAGGAGTAAAAATTAGTTGACGATGTTAATTACGTGTACCGAATCGACAGAAAATGTGATAAAAAATCGTATTGGAAGTGTGAAATAAAAACTGCAAGCAAGAGTGCATACAATTTTAGAAAGTGACGCTAAAATAGTAATTTGCAAAACATTTGGTGAGCATAGTCATTCTGCAAACCCATCAAAGCCTAAAGTGTACGCCACAATAGCAGTATGAAAACGACCGCTACTACTCCCAATTATCTGCAAGATCACTAATTGCCGATGCTTCTGCAAGCCTAGATGATGCAGGTTGTTATCTAATGCCATCAGTTGCAACTTGATCAAGAAATATTAGGAAATGGAGGCAAAAGAATATGGATATGTTGCAAAAGTACATAATAGAACGTAAACTACGCTAGGATCTTTAGGAGACATTTTTTAAATGAATCCATCAAATAAAACGTTAAAACTAACGAAAATATTACGACTTAACCTAACCAATCGTCAACTTATTTTTTATTTTTTTTAAATTCTTTTGCGGCGGCGAAAATTCCTTGCGGCGAAAAGTCCTTGCGGCGAAAAGTCCTGCGGCGAAAGTTCCGAACGCGGGTCGAATTTAGTGAAGGAACTTCATGCTGAACATGTGGGTGCAACAAAAATGAAAAAGCTAGCGAGAGCTTATTTCTGGTGGCCCCGTTTAGATGGAGAACTCGAATCGTTGGTTCGTTTCTGTCAAAACTGCTTAGAGAACAGAGGTCTACCAAAGAAAAGTCCACTGCATCTTTGGGAATGGCCTACTCCTTGGCATAGGATCCATGTTGACTATTCAGGTCCTATAAATAACACTTATTTCCTGCTATTGTGGACGCCTACTCTAAGTGGGTGGACATTTTTCCAATCACTTCCACGACTTCGGGTGTTACTATTCGCTTATTCCGTTCGTGTTTCGCTCAATGGGGTTTACCCATAGTCCTGGTTTCCGACAATGGTACTTGTTTTACCAGTGAGGAATTTCGTTCTTTTGTCCACCTAAATGGCATTGACATGTCCGGTTCAGTGTTTTTCATCCGTCTACTAATGGTCTCGCGGAAAACATGGTCATTACTTTCAAGTCGGCCTTGCGTCATTCTCATGGGGAGGAAATGCAAGTGGCGTTGGATAAATATTTGTTTAAATATCGACTAACACCTCATAAGATGACAGGGGTGTCTCCTTCTAAACTCATGATTGTCCAGGGAATTCGTTGTTTTCGATTTGTTATGTCCAAACGAAACCATACAACAACGATTTTTACGCCATCAAGAAAAACACAAGTTGTATCACGACACTAACAAAATGAGTTATAAAAGCGCAATCTAAGGATCCAGTTATGATTCGCAACTATGGGTGTGGACCAAAATGGGTTCCTGCAACGGTGTAGGAGAGAACGGGTCCTGTTTCCTTCAAGTGCCAACTAGAATATGGTCGTTCGATGAAACGCCATCAGGACCAGATATAGGAACATGAATTGCAGGATGATCAGAGTCCTCCTGAAGGAAGGCCCGATTCTCCTGAAAATGGGTCAATTAGCTCACCTCGGCAGGTTGCATCAACCCTGCTCCGCCGCAGATCGACTAGGGTCTCCCACCCCCTTGACAGACTCAACTTGTAGGGGAGGAGTGAGGTGACGTGTGTGGATATAGTCTAAAAGTCACTGAATGGAAAAGTCACTAAAAGGAAACTAAATGGCAACACAAAAACATAAACACAAAGACGCAGTTCGTTTCATGGACTGACCTAAGCACCATGTATTTCTCTATCTGCAACAATCATTGATTCTAATTCCTATTTGGTGTCTAATCTAAAATGACAAATTGGTGATTAGGTTAAGTTGTCTAATTATTGTGTTAGTTTGGGGTAATGTCTATAGCTTCTAAGTTGGTAAAGTAGGACTGGGATGGTCGAGGTTTGTTGGCGCTGGCACAAATGGTAGGCCCCGAAAGAAGATCTAAATCAAAGCAAACGCAAGTACCTTTTATGTCTATTTGCTAACCTAATACCTAACGGAGTCAAACATCCGACGTTATTACAATATCTAAATTACAATTTGAAATATGTAGCACAGAACACTGTGCATTAATGAACTATAAAATCTTAAGAATTCTTTAGTTTCAAACTTCAATTTATTCTCATGTAATAATTCCTTCACTGCTTTAGTATTATTTAGCATATATATATATATAATCATGCGGGTTGCTTCTACAGAGCTTCAATTTAATATTTAGGAGAAATCCAATGACAAGGAGAAATGTAAATGCCATGAAAAGTCTTCTTTAGTGCGCAACGTTTCGAGCAATACGCTCATCTTCAGGCTGTATAATAACAATGTGAAATTAAAATCAATAATTGAATGAAAAACAAGACAAAGAAAATTTCTATAACCTATTCATACAGGCAAATTTTAAAAGACTGAGAAAAGAGGGTTAAATTCTAAGTTATACAGATTTACATTTCTCCTTGTCATTGGATTTCTCCTAAATATTATATATATATATATATATGATGAATAAAACCACGAAGGAAACAGAATGGTGCTCAAGCGCTTTCGTCTAATGACATCCTCAGGAACACTGAAGTACGTAAAGAGTTACAGCCTATATATAGGTTACAAAAAAAAATGTGTATATATATAAAATAAACGGAGAAATAAAAAAAAATTAAAGGAATGTGGGAGGAGCATCCAAATTTGTAAGGAAAAACTACCGTTTTTGGATGTGCGTGTACATAGGGAAAGACCAGGTTTTAAGTTTAGTACCTATCGGAAAAAAACAAACAATTTGTCCTACGTACACTTTTACTCGGGACATGACACCCCCATTAAGAAGGCCATTTTTTCTTCAATGTTTCTCCCGCGCCCTTAGGATCGCCAGTCCGGAATACATCGATGCCGAATTAGAAAAAATCAACGGTATTGGAAGTGAACTGTGTTACCCACCTGCGTTTATGGAATCTTGTCTCAACAAGGCAAAACGAACTTTCTATCGTGTGAATTATAACACTCGTACTTTGTCAAAAAATATTTTAGTACTTCCATTTTTCCTGGGCTTTTTAGGCATTGCTAATGTACTTAAACTTTTGGATATTAATGTAGTATTTTCATATAACAATATTGTGAAAAATATCATAGTAAAAAATAGCCCTACCAATAATTCAGGCATTATCTATAAAATTGGTTGTAAACAATGTGATTCCTTTTACATAGGTCAGACGGCAAAGGATTTTCACATACGTGTAAAACAGCATCAATATTCTGTTAGAACGGGACAGTCGTCCAGTGCCCTTTTTGTCCATTTGTCAGAGTTATCCCACTGTATTGATTGAAATAATGCTTCAGTTTTGTTTCACTCTAGCAACATTGTTAATAGAAATATTCTTGAGTCTGCCATTATCCAACTTACAAATAACTTCAACATAAGCAAAGGTCTTTTTCAACTCGATCCCGTTGTTTTGAATTTGTTCAGAACGGATTTAGACAAAAAGGGTAGAGTGCTAAACCTTTGGTAAACTTGGATGCTTCTCTAATAACTTTTATTTTTCAATTTATTTTTATATATATCGGACTCAGACAAGAAGGGCAGAGTGCTAAAACCTGGGCAGATTTCCAGTATAAATTCGTATGCTCCTCTTACAAGTTTTATTTTTATTTTTCAATTTATTATATTTTTTTTAATTAACTATAACATTGGTTGGAAACAACTCATTTGATCTTGTGTTGGATTCGAGCAAAGTGCTAAAATCGGTAGTTTTTCCTTACAAATTTGTATGCTCCGCCCACAATCCTTTAATTTTTTTTTATTTCTCCGTTTATTGTATATATATATAATTTTTTTTTTTTGTAACCTATATATAGGCTGTAACTCTTTATGTACTTCAGTGTTCCTGAGGATGTCATTAGACGAAAGCGCTTGAGCACCATTCTGTGTTTCCTTTCCTTCGTGGTTTTATTCATCATAAATATTTTTCACGTGTTACTTTCGTGAAATAATTTTCATATATATATATATATATATATATATATATATAATTATATATATCGGGTGGCCACAAAAAAACTTTACTTAATTGAAAGTTTAATAACTGCAACAATTCAAAACTTATGCGATTGAGATTTTGCACACATTAACAGATGCATATAATCTATAATTGCTGGAATTTTCAAATATGTAGGTTCTATAGTTTTGTTACAGTGAACAATTTAAAAGCATATGTCTAAAAATAGCATGCCTGGTGTGCATCTGACACGTACGTGCGCTAGCGTAGGCTAAACCTAATGTAGCGTAGTATGACACGCGCGCTGGCGTAGGCTAAACCTAATGTGAATTTGCTTTCTTTTATTTTTCCGCTAAAACCCCGCCAGCATGACGTTAAGTAAAAGTGATAAAGCCATCATAGAAGCATGTGTCAAGGAAAAAGGTTGGAATGGAAATAGGATTGTCCGAGAATTCCCCGCAAAGAACTGGACTCGTCAAAGTGTTTATAACTTAATAAGAAGATAAAGGATACTGGATCAACAGCTAGAAAACCGGCAGCGGCAGGCCCAAAAGTGTTTCAACAGAAGAAAATAAGGCTGCCGTGGAGGAACTGATTCAATCCCAAGAGAATACACCAGGAACTCATCGCTCCCAGAGACAGATTGCGTACGACCTTGGGATTTCTCGCTCCTCTGTACAAGGGATTGTAAAACGTTTGAAATTGAAGGCCTACAAGAGAATTCGAGTTTCTCGGCGTGATCAGAATGTAAGACAGCGTAGAAAGACCCGCTGTAAATCCCTATATGAACGCTACTCAGCTGAAGACGTGCAAAAAGTTGTGTTTACAGACGAAAAGGATTTCACGTTGGAGTGGCCAAAAACAGGCAAAATGACAGGGTTTATGGTTCAAGGAAAAAGGACATTCCTCCCTCCAGGCTTTATCATGAAACCTCACGATTCAGCAGAAAAGTAATGGTATCGGCGGGAATTTCATGGAAGGGGAAAACACGAATTCATTTTATTGCCACAAACGAAACTAAAGTTAACTCTGAGCGCTACATCAACCTGTTAGATAATGGGTTACTTCCTGATTTTCGTCAGCTGTACCCTGATGAGGCCTACATTTTCCAGCAAGATGGGGCACCCGCCCATACAAGCCGAGCGACCCAAAATCATCTAGAGCAAGAGACCCCTAATTTCATCAAAAAGGATGAATGGCCGCCTCAGTCTCCCGACTGTAATCCGATGGACTATTCAGTATGGGATTCCCTCATGGTGAAGGTTTACGGCAGCCAGAAAGACAAATTCACCGAAGATGAACTTAAGGAGAAAATCAGTAGAGTATGGGAGGATATCACCTTAGATGAGGTTCGAAAGTGCATCTCCTCGTGGAAGAAGCGATTGAGGGCAGTTTACCAACAGGGAGGTGGTCACATTGACCATTTGCTTAAGTAAATTTTGTTAAGTTCAAATTCATTTTCTTCGGCATGCTATTTTAGACATATGCTTTTAAATTGTTCACTGTAACAAAACTATAGAACCTACATATTTGAAAATTCCAGCAATTATAGATTATAACCATCTGTTAATGTGTGCCAAAGCTCAATCGCATAAGTTTTGAATTGTTGCAGTTATTAAACTTGAATTAAGTAAATTTTTTTCGTGGCCACCCGATATATATTATATATATTTAGTATATATATATATATATATATATATATATATATATATATATATATATATATTATTTAGTAAATATATATATAATATATATAAACTTATATATCTATATATATATATATATATATATATATATATATATATATATATATATATATTTTTTTTTTTTTTTTTTTTTTTTTTTTCCAAAGTATGACCGCTCATGGCCACCAAAAGAAAGGTGGATAACAGAGCGAACACAGGACGAAGACTATGGAACAGTTAACGGAAATGAACAATAGACGGGGAGGAGGAGGAGAAGGAAAAAAAAAAAAACAGAAAAATCATAGCGGAGTCACAGCCGGTAAAGAAGTCGGGAACGAAAGAGGAAGGAGAACAACCCGGTTACCGAAAAGTAGGGACCTTCAGATAGAATAGCGCCAAGCCTATCACAAGGCCCGACGCTCACCAAAAAGGGAAAATACTCTGCGCGCAGCGCAGAGTAAAGCGGACACTCCACCAGGAGGTGGGCAACTGTAAGTGAATCGTTACAATTGGGACATCGGGGCGCCCGATCCCCAGCCATCAAATAGCCATGGGTCAGGTGGGTGTGGCCAATACGGAGGCGGGCCAGAGCCACCTCCTTATGGCGCGACCGATGGAAGGAAGAGGCCCAACATCCCAATTTGGGTTTAATCTTGCAGAGTTTATTTGTAGCGCCATCCCAGCGACTCTGCCACCGGAGCACAAAAACCTACGGAAGCCAGGGATATAATCGGAAAAGGGGAGGGACACGGGTGAAACCTGTAGTCGGCACGCGGAATGGGCATCTCGATCGGCAGCCTCATTTCCAGCCACGTTAACATGTGCAGGGACCCAGCAAAATACCACCTCCTTGCCACCAAAAGTGACAAGGATATGGCACATTAGCTGGATTCGTCGGACCAGTGGGTGGACAGGGTCAAAACACTCCAGGCCATCCAGGGCACTGCGGGAATCCGAATAGATGACAAACGACCCATCCGGATGCTCCCGCACCACCTCCGGAGCGCTCAGAATGACATAGAGCTCCGCCGTGAAAACGGAAGCCTCATCAGGGAGACGGGTCCATCGGGGAGCAAGGGCAGACGACTGGAGAACAGCCGCGGCCCCAATGCCCCCCGACGACCTCGAGCCATCTGTGAAGACCGCAACACATGCAGAGTGACACGCTGCATGCTGAAGGAACAGAGACCGAAGCAAGGCAGAGTCAGAATCGGCCCTGCGAACGGGGCGCAACGCCCTACAGCACGCAACAGGGGTGCTCTCCCAAGGTGCAACACCCTTGAAAGAGACCGGTATAACGGATGGAGGAGGAGTGCCCATACCATCGAGGAGGGAGGTCACCGTGTCGGTGAAATACCAACCCCCATCCCGGCAGAACGCCCTCTCAACCACCTGGAACAGAGGAGAGTTGGGAAGACGGAGAATCCGGAGATAGTGCTTGGCAATGAGGAACGACCTCCGATCCTCCAAGGGAGGGATGCCGCATTCAACCTGCAGACTATCAACCGGAGAGGAGCGGAAGGCGCCAGATGACATACGCAGTCCTCTAGAGAGGACCGGATCCAGTATCCGAAGTGCCGTACGGGAGGCGGAGCCATACACCACACTCCCATAGTCTAATTTTGACTGTACCAGGGACACGTACAAACGGAGGAGTGTCCGCCTATCCGCGCCCCATGTAGTATGCGACAGATGTCCCAGCAAATCCAGGGTACGTCTTGCAGACTCGCGCAGCCGGCGAAGGTGGGGAACTGATTGAACGAGGGCCAGAGGCTGACCCCCGAGTGTAAGATTAAAGGCCGGGACGGCGCCGGATCCCCGTCTCCTCGACGGAAGGAAGGCCACACACGAAGTCTTCGGGGAAGGGAAGACATCGTAAGGCCCACCGACGACGCCCAGCGTTCAACCCGATTGACCGCGAGTTGGACTTGCCTCTCCACGAGGGGGGAACTCGTCCCCGCGGCATAGACAGCCAGATCGTCGGCGTAGATGGAACAGCGCACCGAGGGCGGAAGGGCTCCCGGTAGCGCAGACATGACCAGATTGAAGCAGGAGACGCTCAAGACAAACCCCTGGGGCACCCCCTCCTCCTGAACATACACGTCAGATAGGGCCGCCCCATTACGGACACGGAAAGTGCGACGGCAGAGGAAGTTACGAAGAAATGTGGGCAAAAAGCCCACAAAACCAAGACTTCAAACGGTCCATGACAATTCCCCGACGGGTCGTGTCATAGGCCTTTTGGACATCGAAAAAGACGGCCAGAACAAGATTCCGGTGGGAAAAGGCCTCCCGTACATCATGACCAAGGAGGAGAAGGGGGTCCAGAGTACCCCGAAATCGACGAAAGCCATACTGGGTCGGGGGGTATAACCCAAGTGACTCCAGTGTAAAGAAAAGTCGGACGGCCACCATCTTTTCAAGGAGCTTGCATAAGCAGCTCGTCAAGGCAATATGCCGATAGCCCGCCACTTCCGCCGGATCCTTCCCCGGCTTAGGTATCGGGACCACAATCGCCTCCCTCCAACGGGAAGGGAACGACCCCTCAACCCACACCCGGTTGAAAAGATCCAGCAAGAAGTGTAGGGCCATCGGGTGCAGGTTTCCAAATAAAGTCATACGGAATGTCATCAGGGCCAGGGGCGAAAGAACGACGGGTTGCCAAGGCAGCCCGAAGTTCCCGCATCGTAAAGAGACGGTTATAGGGCTCGTTCCTGGGCGACAGGAATGTAACGTCCAACAAAGGACGATCCGCAGCTGAAGGCGAACGGGAAACCGCAGCAAAAGCACCGGCCAGCCGATCGGCTTCAGCAGCAGGATCCGAAAGGAAGCCGTCCCCGTCCCGAAGGACAGGGCGACTAGCAGGGACCAGCTTCCCCTCGATACTATGTACCTTCCGCCACACAGCAGCAGAAGGGGTAGACGAGGAAATGCCGGACACAAAAGCACGCCAAGAGGCCCGACGGGCCAACTTGAGAGTCCGGCGGGCGAAAGCCTTCGCCCGCCGCATCTCAATCAAGTGGTCCGCGAGCCGGGTGCAGTGGAAGCGGCGCGTTGCCCTCTTCCTCTCACACAGTGGCGTATCAAGGGAGGGGCGAGAGGGGCGACCGCCCCGAGCGGCACTTCCCGAGGGCCGGCAAATTACTGTTAGGCGGGCGCTGTATGCAAAATTTTGGGTTTTTATGTTTTAAAATGCAACCCTCCAAAAAATTATATCTCATCATTTGTCGCGCGTTATTTGTGTACAAAATATCCATGGTTTTGATGAAAAATCATCATTAAATGCTATATATGCCACCTCAATGCCACTATTTCCACAAATAGTTGCGTTAAATTTTCACATCGGAAAGGTTGCCAGCCCTATTTTTCAGACTTTCCCTATATTATTTAGGTTAGGCTTTGCATTCTTTGAGCTTTGATGATGTTAATAATTAATGGTTGTTTTATTTTGCAGATACCCTACTGAATTAAGCAAACATGAGCAAACGACAGAGACTGAGTGGTGCTGCATACAAGAATCTTCGCGAAAAAAAAAGAGGAGGAAGGCAAGCGTGCTGCTAAGCGATTTCATCAGTTAATGGATTCTCAGACACACCTTCAGTGCTTCTGGGAAGCAAGGAGATCAACCGCAATGTGATATATCTTTAGAGATAGATGTTCAAGCGGCAACTTCAAGTGAACCCCAAATAATCAGGATCAACCCTCATCTACATCACAAAGTCATCCACCCACCCATCACCCACAGAGTCTGTTTAACGATTCTGGCAACTGGCCCATTCCAATGACGGACAATTTGAGAATCGAACTCATTAAACGTGGACCATCACATTTGAAAAACATGAATGGACCCTTTCCAGCTGATTCAAACAATAGGTCAATGTCAAAAGTTTGGTATTTCAAAACTTTGGAAAATGGCGGAAAATTGAAAGGTCAGGCTAATCTTCTCACCTTCAAAATGTAGCTTGTATTGCTTTTGCTGTCGTCTCTTCAACAACATCTCCAGTGCATTTGGGAAAGAGAGGATTTTTTGCCTGGAGGAAACTGAATCCAAGAGTACCTGAACATGAAAACAGTCCATATCATACCCGATGCTTTGAACAATGGAAAGAGTTTGTCATATGCGCCTTCAGTTGAATGCAACAATAAGATATGCCATCAGTTGCAAATAAACATGCTACTGCTAAGTGAAAGAAATACTGAGACGAATTTATGACTGCATCATGTTCTTGGCAAAACAAGATCTTGCATTCCGAGGGCACCGAGAGAACTTAAATGAAGAAGCTGGGCTAGCTGGCAATTCTGGAAACTTTTTGGAGTTAATAAAACTAATGGGCAAATATGACCCAGTAATTAGGGAACATCTTACAAAATACGAATGACTGACAAGATATCCACTACGTATTTGTCACCTAACATTCAAAATGAGTTCATCACACTAGTCGGCTGTAATGTTCGAAAATATAAAATTGATAATGTGTCTAGTGCAAAGTACTTTGCAATAATTTTCGATAGTACACCATATATATCGCATATTGATCAGATGTCTCAGGTAATTTCGCTATGTGTCGATTAAAGATGGTAATGTAGAGGTGAAGGAATCCTTCGTTGATTTTTATTAAATTAGAGGGGAAGACTGCTGAGGCAGTTACTGATCTCATTGTCACTAAGCTCCGTGAGGATGGCTGGATATCCAGAATGTTATGGTCAGGGTATGACAATGCTGCTACGATGGCAGGTATTCATCTTGGAGTTCAACGCAGAATTCTTGATGTTAGCAAACACGCTGTTTTCATTCCTTGCAATAACCACTCGCTGAACTTGCTGGAGTTCATGCCGCGGGACTGAGTCCTAATGCTGTAACTTTCTTTGGAACAATTGAACGAATTTTCGTCTACTTTTCTTCCTCTACTCATCGTTGGGATGTCCTTAACAAAACATTCCACAATCACTGTCAAGCGAGTCTCTGATACGCGGTGGAGTTGTCTAAGTATGATGCTGTTTTTCTAGTCTTAAGGAAACTTGACTCACGTTGTTAGTGCCTTGGAAGAACTGAGTGAAGGGGTCTCCGAAAATCTGGACACAAAAGGGCGATGCTGAAGCTCTGTTGACCTCCATCATGTCATACATATTCATTGTGTACTTATTTTTCTGGGATCCAGTGCTGAAAAAGAATCATGATGCTCAGCTATATTTTCAAAGAAAGGGACTTGCTTTGGGACCAGTGTGCATTAAAAATGAACTCTTATCCGTGTTTTTAACTAATGAACGAGAGGCCGTAGTATCAAACGCTGCAGATGCCGCCGAAGAGTTTCTGTAATGAAATGATATCAGTATAGACCGCAGAGTCAGGAGACGGAGAAGAATGCCTCGAGAGCAAGCTCGTGATGCTGGATTGACCGTCCAAGAGGATGTACGCAGAGAATTTTTTGAAATCATGGATCGTTTATTAGCAGACAAATTGAAAAACGCACCAGTTTGTCTTAAAAAACATGAATGATCGCTTTGAATTTCTGTCTCCTTCGTACCTTTTGAAGTCCAAAGATGAAGAAATTAATACCAAGGTCAATAATTTTTCTTCCATCTACAATGACATTAATCCAGAAGTCTACTGGAAGAAATAAAGCGTTTTGCGCAGACATGTTGCTCATTCGAAAGCATAAGGCGTCGACGATGATCCAAAGATTGGGATATGTTAAAACTACTTCAGTGGATCGTTAATGGGATCTAGTGGAATCTTTGCCTCATATAACAATTGCCCTCCGGATCTGTCTAACTACATGCATGTCCGTGGCAAGTTGCGAACGAAGTTTCTCGAAACTGAAACTTATAAAAAACTTACCTCAGGTCAACTATAAGTCAATCTAGACTGAGCAATTTGGCAATTATTTAAATTGAACGCGAAATTGCAGAGACAATGGACATAGAAAAATCATTCATGAATTTTCTGTTATGAAAGTCCGAAATTTAACTAGGCATTATACATTATATAGTTAATTGTTAAAATTATGTAGTGTATTATGTACGGTACATTATTGTATTGTTAAATTGAAGTTGCTTTATTTAAGTTTTTCTTCCAATAAAGTTTTTGTTTAGAAGTGTATTTTTGTAAAGGAATTGTTTTTAAAATTGAAAATTGTTGCAGGGGGGGTTTGGCATTTTCGCCCCGACCGGCAAAAAGTATTGGTACGCCTCTGCAGTCTCACACACCGCCTGGTGACATGCTGGAGTCCACCACGGGACGCTACGCGTCCGCGGGTTACCGGAAGATCGAGGAATACAGTCCTCCGCGACGCCCATCACCACCCGCTCGAAGAACTCCAAGCTCTCATCCACAGAGCCAAAGCTCAACACCGAACGGGCAATGACGGAACGAGCTCTGAAGTATGGCCAGTCAGCCCGCGCAAGGCACCACCTCGGTCGAGACGAGACACCCGGCTGCGGTCCGACCGGCTCAAGACAGACTGGGTAATGATCACTGCCATAAGAATCCCCTAACACCTTCCACGAAAAATCGAGTAAGGCATCGAGGAACACCAAGGAGAGATCAATACAGGTAGATGAACCCGTGGGTTCGTGGAAGTAGGTAGGTTCACCGGAATTGAGGCACACGAAGGAAAGTTCCTCCATTAAGGAGAGCAACATACCAGCAACATTAGTCGACCGGACATCTCCCCAAGCCGGGTCGCGACTGTTAAAGTCCCTGAGGAGGAGAAATGGTCGAGGCAGTTGCAACACCAACTCGCGAACCGCGTCGCGAGAAGGAGGGTCATGAGGAGGAATATAAATCGAGCAGGCAGTGTACTGGCGATCTAAAAAGAGCCGCACAGCCACAGCCTGCAAGGAAGTACGAAGAAGCACACCTCGCGAGGGTAATGAATGATGTACATAAATCGCCGCACCCCGCCGGCGTGTGTGCTCATCCGGGGTGCAAGGGAAACCAACATAGCCAGAGAGACGAGGGAGCCCTCGCGCAGCCAAGATAGTCTCCTGGAGACAAACACAGGAAGGCCGCTAGCTCTCCAGCAGGGAGTCAAGGTTCTCCCAGTTAGCTAAAAGCCCCCTACAGTTCCAATGCAAAATGGAACTGTAAGGGGAAGTGGCATTATAAGAAGCAGAGAAATAGCCACGGACCAAGCTGAGCAGCAAACTCAACGGTCCGCAACCAGGGACGGAATCGGCTTCCCCGACTCACCCCGAACGGGGGGAGGGTAGGGGCCACCGACCCCACAGCTGCTTCACCCGTAGTAGAACGAGAGGTGAAAGTGGAACAGGGAGTTCAGAGGGGGGCTCCCCTGAGGGGAGAGACGACGAGACGGGCCCAGCCGAAACCCCCGACTCCCCACCAGATGGTGACCGGGGAGAACCAGATGTTCGAGGGCTCGTCACACCAGACAAGTGCTGACGGGGAGGGGAGGAAAGGTCCACCACAGGTGGGAGAGGTAGATCCAGGAGAGAGACCCGACCACTCTCAGCAGGAGCCGAAGGGAGAGAGACTCCATGAAGAAGGGCCAGGCTCCTCTCGACCGGGTCCACCATGGGAACCGAGTCAGTAATCGAGGGTGTCATGGGGCGGTGTACCTCAACCGACACCCGGACACTAGTTGGGGCACCGGGAGGTGACGCCTCACCAGCCCTCCGTATAGGAGGGGGAGTCCCGAGCGGATCAGGAGCGGCGCGCCGCTTCCCCTCCGGTGAAGAAGGGGAAGCAGGGCGAGCAGTGGTCACGATCGGGTCTGGAGGGCTCCGACCACGGCGACGCTTCCTCCTCCCCTTCGGGGCATCACCTTCCCCACCCAGAGACGAGTAGGCAAAGATCCAGACCCCAAGGCCGGAGAGGAAGAAGGGGCACTTGTAGGCAGGGAATCAGATAGGATGTCTGAAAGCGAGGCAGAGGGACAAGAAGGTCCCGCGGCGCCAGGAGGACCACCAACTCCCGGAACTTCCAGGGGGGGCACCACTCCGGTAGGCGCCGGGGTAGCACGGGAGGGGCCCGAGGACCCGCCAGGGCCAAGAGCCGCAGCATAGGACAACCCCCGCCGCGGCTCCCGGTCACGGACCCTATCGCGCGCCTCCCGCGCACTAAGGAATTCGGTAGCCCTTAAGGACCGCACCTCGAATTCAAACTTGAAAACGGGGCAGTCCCGAGAGGAGGAAGGGTGGGCCCCCGAGCAGTTCGAGCACCGCGGGGGCTTCGTGTATGGGGTAGAGTGCGCAGGCCCACCGCAGCGGACACATAGCTTACCCTCACGGCGGCACGCAGAGCTAACATGGCTGAACCGGTTGCAGCCAAAGCAGCGAACCGGGTCAGGCATATACGGTCGCACCGAAAACTCACACGACCGGCGATCACCCACGCCCCAGAACACCTGGGCCGGAGGCACAAGGGAGTCAAAGGTCTGGAGCAGACGAGCGGGCGGGGTAAGAGCACCATCCCGGCGCGACGAAAAGCGGAAGACCTTCGTTACCCCCTGGGTGGCAAGATCCTCCTGCAACTCGCCAACCGAGATTGACAGCAGACGGGAAGCGAAAATGGTGCCCTGACAGCTATTCAATTGCGGATGGGGAGTCACAAAAACTCTGCAACCCAAAACATCCTGCAACTGTAGAAGACTCAGTCACCCCCAAAGAACGACTTCAAAAGAAGAGACCCATCTTCAGAGGGCGGATATCATAACGACAGGGAACCCCACCGTCTTAAGACGCTGAACACCCGTTCCGAGTTGCCCGGAAGGGAGCCAGCGGAAGAGCGGAGAACAAGGAACCTGTCCACCGGACAGAAATTGACAGCAGGGACAGGTCATGTGTAACGGTAACCGAGAGTGGGCGAGAGAACGAGGGCCGCGAAGACCCCGCCCTACGGCCACCACGAGTCCGGCCACGAGAGCCAGACGCCGCAGAGGACGAGAGGGGGCCATACGGCTTTAAGGTCAATCCAGCGGAGGCAGAGGCCGCTGAACGACCAGAAGTAGAAGTCATCCAAATCCAAGGGCGGGCCAGAGTCGTCAACAGGAGGGGATTGAAGCTTTGAAATTGAACCCATAAACAATAGCTTTACAAAAAAGACAGCCTCGGACCCAAGGCAATGCACCATCCGCCGCTGCATCCTTCAAGGCGCAGGCCCAACGTCCCGGGTAGCCCGCCCCCCAACCTGACTGTCGTTTTAAAAACAGCAGGTTGGCTCTACGGAGATTTGTCTGTTAAGGGCCTAGCAAACACCCAATCCAGACGCAGCAGCGGTCCGGGCGCCCGTACCGTCCCCAGAGCACGGCTCAGCCACGGAGCGATGGCCCCCGGCGGGTGCACCCGATGACCCCAAGACTGCAAAATACAAACAGAGGGTGGGGAGATACTACAATTGACAGAGGCCCAAGACCGAGTCAAGCCAAAGAAATTCCGGGAGATACGGAAAAAAAAAAGGGGGAGCAAAAAGAAAAGGAAGGGGGAAAAAAAAAAAACGCAACTAGGTAACTCTTCGCCCACACCCCGCGAGGAGTTGAGGAAACCCCAACAACCCACGAGGTGTACGAGCCCCCTCGGCCCGGCAAACCGGAGTACCTAATCGAGGGTGTATATATATATATATATATATATATATATATATATATATATATATATATATATATATATATTAGGGTGGTCCAAAAAGTTAAAGCATCGACTAAGTTCTCTCCACAAGGTTGGTTTTATGCCTCTGGTGTGGACAGTATTTGTGCAAAGTTGCACGTTATTCGGTTAATATTTAGGGGTCGCCCCACTTGCCCCCTTTTTGAAAATTTGGGAAAATATATAGACAACTGAATAACTAAATTTTTTTTTGGTTCTCAAAGAATATGAAAGAAAACAGTAAGACAATAGGACATGATAATGGGTGTATCTTCATTATTTCTTCTGCATCAGAGTCGCCTTGGATGGTATTGGTATCTGTTTTCGGTGGGCGGCTACGAGTTGTAGGAGGTACTGCTTCTGGTCCTCGTTTCGTGTCAGTGTCATTGTAGCGTTGTGCGAGAGCAATACCTCGCTCGGCAGCATCATTGACGACTTTCATCTTTAAGGCGCGATCTCTAAGTTCCCTGTAGTTCTTGTCATTTGGCCATTCCCGTGGATCTTTTTGAAGTAACTGGCGCGCTTCCTCCTTACCTCCAACTTTCAAGGCATCAAAGAGGGTCAATGTCCTTTTCGTGACGAAGGATGCCACATCATTTTCAACACCAGCTTCCGCCATGTCGATTCGTCGGGGCAGCCATTCTTTTGGGGATGTTGGAGGTGTTGAACCATTCTCCTTTTGGTATCAGGATCGATCCTATTATCGAAGAAGGCCAGTCCAATCAGATGCTCCGACAAGTACCACAGGTGGCGTCTTAGAGCTGTCTTCGCCGCTTGTGCAGCTCCTCCTGTGGATATTTTTCCAGAAGATAGCATTTTGAGATCATTGAGAGGAGCTTGTGTCCCCATTGGCGCTTCATGCCAGTACTTGACGTAAACAGACTGACAAATAAAGCCAGCTGAGTCACGTTTCGTTCTTCGTGTGCTGTGAGCTTGAATTGATAGTGAAAGAGGTAGATTTTGAGCGCATAAATCGCCTTCGCCATCCATCTCGCGTGGTGCATGGGACCCGGAGCTCGGATAAAGAGTTGACCACCAGTCTTTCCCCCCAGGAAGAGCAAGATAGTTCAAGGAACTCCTTGTAGTCGTCACGAGGTTGGCTTGCCTGAAGAGCGTTAGGTAAGTAAGTGAGCATCTCTTTTCTCATCTCTTGGAGTTGAGGGTTCTCGAACAAGCTGTCCGATGCTGAGACAAATGCTTCGTGGGAGAGAGATGGCCATTCCTTTTGAAATCGCTTAAAAAGGCCTGTTTCAGGACTTCCTGTTGAGCCAAATATTGAGGCAAAGACATCAGCAAGTACGACTTCAAGTATATGATGTCGACAACCGATCCAAACTAGCTCGTGACCCAATGCTTCTTCAATCCTGACACAGGCTCCGCGATGTAAACCCGTGTTTGACGCAGTGGTATCGAAGACGAGACCTCTCACATGCTGTTCCACGTTCCATAATTTCATAGTTTGAAGGCATGCCTGGGCCTGTGCTTCTCCAGTTCCTTGTTTCATCTTTGGGACACCAAGCAGCTTCTCCTGTCCATTGAATGTTATAAGGATTGCTATCCGATGCACATTCGTCTTCTTCCCTTCAATGCCGGGGAGAAGCTTTCCGTCCCAATGGAGAAGGACAGGGTCTTCTAGAGAGAATGATTCTAGGTCTTCTCGAGCTGCCTGTTCTCGCCCACTTTCTCTGTAGCGATGAATAGAGCTCCGAGAGCACGTCATCCCAGACAGATCATGCCCCGCGGCCTGTAATACAGCTCCAGTTACGAAAACAGCATTCCGGTCAGAAAGATTGGTGCGATCCATTGCTCCAATGACTTCTGGAGATTGGAAAATGTTCGTAACCTTGTTCTTGGGACGCTTTGGTGCCGGAGCTTCAGACGAAGAAGGAATCGGAACCGATGGTCTATAGTCGTCGTCGTCTTGCGAAAAAAGGGAAGAAGAGGAAAGATCAATTGATGACACTCCTGCTTCTTCCAAATCTTTCTGTGTTGCTTCATACTTGCCTTCCTCTTGGCTTCCTTCTCCATTCTGGATCGCTTTCTGTCCTCTTGTGTAGTCGTTTCCTTATCAATGCCAGCCATGCTGCAAGAATTGACGTCCTTGCGCTGCATGGACAGGAAATTTCGGTCCTCAACGTTGACGATTGTGCTCATGGCATCACTGGTTGCGATGTCAAACAGTTCCTGGATGTCCGCTTTGAAGATGTCTTCATTCATTCTATCGCTGGCACGTTGCCTGGTCCTGTGCTTCTTGAGTGTTTTGTAGCGGTCTAAAAGCTTTGAAAGCTTACGGACACAGGAGTCGATCCGTTGAGTTGGGATCCGCGCTCGGGTCCAGACTTCAATCACCCTCTGGCATGCTGGTTCAGATTGTCGGAGGTGGTTTGCTTTTGATTGATGTGGTGGTATTGCCCCAAGAGGAGGGCGTCAAGGCATGTAGGGAGCCTTGACGTGGATAAAGTTCCAGTTGCCATCCCTAGAAGCCAAACTTTTGGAATTGATCGAGTTTGAGCCATCGGACCTACGGAAGAAAAAGTACATTATATAATATATATATTCAGAGTGGGGCGACCTCTAAATATTCACCAATCACGCTGCAATTTTGCACAGATCCATGAGGACACTAAATGGACAAAAACCACACTTGTGGAGACTATCTAAGACAATTTTGAAATTTCCCCTATGGATTTGGACCACCCTAATATATATATATATATAATATATATATATATATAATATATATATATATATATATATATATATATGATACACACAGACAGTGCATGGAACAAGGAACTCTTCTGGGATAATTAAATCCACTATAGTCCGAATAAGTAATGGTAAATGACAAATACCATAGTTTTTCTTTTTCATGATGCTAGCCCGACATGGGCAACGGGTCACTCGCAAAGAGGTCCCATAAATATAGCTTCCCTCACCAGCTATCTGTATATATTTATTTAGTATATATTTATTTAACACGTTTCTTGCAGTGGGTCGTATCGCAAGAAACGTGTTAAACAAACTTTCGCTTACAATTCAACTCTGGACGATTCCGGTGCTGTTCGTCCATCTCCTCCCCCCTCTGACTTTATTATGTCTGAAATTAGAATCCCTTCTAAAGAAGTTTTTTCTGCCCTATCTGGACTCAACTCTAGGAAGGCGTATGGTCCTGATGATGTTGTTATTAAAAACTGTGCTTCTGTGCTGACACCCTGCCTAGGCAAACTCTTTCGTCTTTGTCTCTCATCTGGTACTTTTCCTTCCTGCTGGAAGTTCGCTTTCATTCAGCCTGTCCCAAAGGAGGGTGACCGCTCTTAACACTCCAACTATCGTCCAGTTGCTTTGATTTCTTGCAGTAAAAATAGCAGAGAGGAAGAAATTCTACCCAAGTCACCTTAAATAGAAAATAAGAGGCCAGTCTGGCGGAGAAAGGAGCAAAGCGTATCCTTCGATATAGCTGTGGAGTCACCCAACAAAAGAGATAGAGTAAGAGTGGAGTCTGAAGGGCAGAAAAGGAGGAGCTTGGAACGGGCATTGACAAAGGCAGGGCAAATCAAGAGGCAATGTGGGACAGAGAGAGGAATGCCGCAAGAGCAAAGGAGGTCAAGATCCCCCGTCATCAGATGACCATGCGTAAGACGAGTGTGACCAATGCGAAGCCGCACCAGGGCGGTCTAAAAGCGTCGATCACGTTGACAGGAGGAAGGCCATTGACGAATTGTGGGCTTCAAAGCTCTCAGGAAGTTCCCGCAACACATCCTCCCACTGGCGCTGGCCCCGCCGAAGGAGTGCATCTCGGACAGCCCTCGTAAAATCCGACACCGGGAGAGGTGTGTTAGGATCAAACGACAGGGAGGACACCCTCCTCGCCGCAGTAGGGCATATCATACTTTTCCGAGTCCGAATTTCACTCTGGCTAATATGTATTTTTATGTAAAATTTAATTCTAAGAGGGGTTTCTTTTCTGCAACTTTTCCCAAAAATCGCGTTATCATGTTCAAAATTGCGGTTTTCTGTTCTATGTTGAAATATCGAATATTCAATTGAACACAACCTCATATTTTTAACCCTTTGTCGTAACTTGTTGCCATTTAGACACATTAACTTTGCTTAACTCTTACACAGGTTTAATACATACATAAGAAAAAAAATATACTCCATTTGAATCTTTGTAACCATTTGGACGCAGAAGGCGAAGTTCAACATTCTCTCAGTAGATGGCTCTGAGCAATTACACGTTATAATTGTGAAGTAGAAGTGAGTGGACGCCATTTTTTCCGGTAAGGCCGGTCATCTTTCCAAAGACAAGGCTTACTTGGCCATAGATGGCATGAAAGTCTGGAGGGCCAAGTTGGAAGTAATGGCCTCATCAGTTGAAGCTCTCACGCAGAGGTCAGAGGAGAAGATCTCTGGGATATTCTTTGATGGCAAGCAGGATAAGAACACAAAGGTGTTGAAATATGACGAAGTGACAGGGAGATTTCATCCTGGCAAAGTGATCGAGGAGCATTACACTATCACGTGGGAGCCTCAAGGAAAGTACCTCTTCCATTTCACTCCCGAGGAACCTGAGGAAGGAGAAAAGCCTGCTCATAAGATCGCTCAGGGCCTGCATGAGTGGCTTCTGGATCATGGAGCTGACGAGAGCCTTGTAATGATTGGAGGAGACTCTACCAACACCAACACGGGGTGGTCTGGAGGCGCCATATCCCTATTGGAGAAGATGTTGGGTCGCAAGTGCCACTGGATGATCTGTCAGCTCCATGTGAACGAGCCCCTAAGGCACTTAATCATCAAGCTGGACGGCCCTGTAACTCCCCGGTCAGGCTTCAGTGAGCCTATTGGAAAACTTCTTGAGAAAGTGAATGAACTTGAGGTCAACTTCAACTTCAAACCAGTGGAAGGAACTGAAGATATCATAGAGCTGCCAGTAGAGATAGGCAAATCTCTCTCCACAGACCAGCACAACTGCTATCTTCTGATCAAAGCCATCAAGTCTGGAAGTCTCAGTCCACAGTTGGCTGGTCTCAAGTGCGGACCTCTGAACCAATCCAGGTGGCTCACTACTGCACAGGCCATCTTGCTGTTGTGGATGAGGGAGCACGGACTGAAGGGGGAGGTGTTGAGGAGGCTCGAGGTCCTCGTGAAGTTCTGCCTTAACTTCTACTTCAAAATGTACTACGACATCAAAGTGAAACACCACCTCAAATTTAGTCCTGCACACATTTTTTCAAGCCTGAGGCTGCTGAAGAACCAGACTACCTAGGTCAGGAACATCATTTCTGCTGCAGTGAAAAGAGGAGCCTACCACGCACATCCTGAGAACATCCTGGCTGCATTCTTGTGCAGTGAGGATGAGCATCAAAGAGCTTTTGCTGTGAGCCAGATAGAGAAGATCAGAGAAGGAAGAGACTTTGGTGATACGACAGTGAGGCCCCATAAAAATCCCAAAGTCAATCTGCAGGCCACTTCACCTGAGGATCTCATCAACTGGGAATCAGAGAATATTTACGAGCCTATTTTCACCTGCAAGATGACCTTGACTGAGATCGAGGATCTTAGGAAAACTCCACTCAAAGTGGACGCTTTCTCTCTTCATACTCAGTCCTGCGAGAGAGCTGTACAGGAAGTCTCAACTGCTTCCCAAGCTGTGTACGGTCACGAGAGGAGAGATGGGTGGGTGAGAGCCAGGATAGACCATCGAGAAATGCTCCCAGTGTTCAGATCGAAACAGGACATACTTAAGAGCTTTTCAGGTTCGAGTGGCTGATGAAGAGGCTGAAGCCATCGTTAATGCTTATAAGAGCTAAAAGTCCTCATAAGATCATAATATAAGATCTTATGAGGCTACGCTTTTCAGGGATCCAGGAAGAACAGGCGTGTAAACCTACACGTGGAGGTGGCAAGTCTCCGCTACTCGATCAGAGTAGAGCTGGTGAGCCGCGCCTATTCTTTGAAGAAAAACTTAAAATTCTTAAGTTTTACGTGAAATCGAAACATTTTTTCAACACCCAGAAGTGTTGAAACACGCAAGAAAACAAGGATGAGGTCATAAAAGCAGCTTTTAGCTTAAATCATATGCAGAACAGCTGCGCGCTTTGGTTTGGGTGCCCTGAGGCTGCGTTAGGCAGCCTTCAAATCAGAAAATCGCGATTTTGACCATGAAAATGAGATTTTTCGGAAAAGTTGCAAATAATAAAACCATCTTAGAATTAATTTTTACATAGGAATACATCTTAGCCACTTTGTTTTTCCAAAATTTCAACCCTGAACCCAGAGTATGATATGCCCTATCGCCGCAGCGTCCGCACACTCGTTGCCCGGAATACCGACGTGGGAAGGTACCCAACAAAAGGCGACCAACTTACGTGATGCGAGAAGGACACGCCAGTCCTAGATCTGTCTCACCAACGGATGCGGGGAGATGAGTGAGGATAAGGCCTCAAGAGCGCTGCGGGAGTCCGAATAGATGACAAAAAACGTAGGTGAGAGCTGAGAAAGGAATCGTAGGGCCAAGAGAATAGCAGAGAGTTCTGCCGTAAAAATGGAAGCCGCTGGGGGAAGGGATAACGATTGAACCATTGACATAAAAGCTGCCGCACAACCCACTCCAAACGGCGAGCGAGAGCCGTCAGTGAACACAGGGATAGTCAGAATGGGTAGAGAAATCGGATAAAAACAATTGACGGAGGGAAAAAGTGTGGAAAGTTGGCTTTGGTGCAGTAGAAAGGAAAGAACAGATACGGAGGGGGGGGGAAGGGTCCACGGGGGAAAGGTAGAGGGAGGGGAAGGAAGTACTCGTCTTTCCACCCCAGAGAAGACAAGGCGGGGGCCATCCGTAGACCGTACAGTCGAACCAAATGGGGACGACGGTCAAAGCAGGCCGAAGTGGAAGGACCGAAGATGGATTGGTAGCCCGGGTTGGAAGGAAACTGTCGAACGCGAAAGAGGTATTTTAAGCCCTCTAAGGTGCGGTGGACATTCGGGCATATACTCTGGGTTCAGGGTTTAAATTTTGGAAAAACAAAGTGGCTAATATATATTCCTATGTAAAAATTAATTCTAAGATGGGTTTATTATTTGCAACTTTTCCGAAAAATCTCATTTTCATGGTCAAAATCGCGATTTTCTGATTTGAAGGCTGCCTAACGCAGCCTCAGGGCACCCAAACCAAAGCGCGCAGCTGTTCTGCATATGATTTAAGCTAAAAGCTGCTTTTATGACCTCATCCTTGCTTTCTTGCGTGTTTCAACACCTCTGGGTGTTGAAAAAATGTTTAAATTTCACGTAAAACTTAAGAATTTTAAGTTTTTCTTCAAAGAATAGGCGCGGCTCACCAGCTCTCCTCTGATCGAGTAGCGGGAGACTTGCCACCTCCACGTGTAGGTTTACACGCCCGTTCTTCCTGGATCCCTGAAAAGCGTAGCCTCATAAGATCTTATATTATGATCTTGAGGACTTTCAGCTCTTATGAGCATTAACGATGGCTTCAGCCTCTTCATCAGCCACTCGAACCTGAAAAGCTCTTAAGTATGTCCTGTTTCGATCTGAACACTGGGAGCATTTCTCGATGGTCTATCCTGGCTCTCACCCACCCATCTCTCCTCTCGTGACCGTACACAGCTTGGGAAGCAGTTGAGACTTCCTGTACAGCCCTCTCGCAGGACTGAGTATGAACAGAGAAAGCGTCCACTTTGAGTGGTTTTTTCCTGAGATCCTCGAGCTCAGTCAAGGTCATCTTGCAGGTGAAAATAGGCTCGTAAATATTCTCTGATTCCCAGTTGATGAGATCCTCAGGTGAAGTGGCCTGCAGATTGACTTTGGGATTTTTATGGGGCCTCACTGTCGTATCACCAAAGTCTCTTCCTTCTCTGATCTTCTCTATCTGGCTCACAGCAAAAGCTCTCTGATGCTCATCCTCACTGCACAGGAATGAAGCCAGGATGTTCTCAGGATGTGCGTGGTAAGCTCCTCTTATCACTGCAGCAGAGATGATGTTCCTGACCTCGGTAGTCTGGTTCTTCAGCAGCCTCAGGCTTGAAAAATGTGTGCAGGACCAAATTTGAGGTGGTGCTTCACTTTGATGTCGTAGTACATTTTGAAGTAGAAGGCAGAACTTCACGAGGACCTCGAGCCTCCTCAACACCTCCCCCTTCAGTCCGTGCTCCCTCATCCATAACAGCAAGATGGCCTGTGCAGTAGTGAGCCACCTGGATTGGTTCAGAGGTCCGCAATTGAGACCAGCCAACTGTGGACTGAGACTTCCAGACTTGATGGCTTTGATCAGAAGATAGCAGTTGTGCTGGTCTGTGGAGAGAGATTTGACTATCTCTACTGGCAGCTCTATGATATCTTCAGTTCCTTCCACTGGTTTGAAGTTGAAGTTGACCTCAAGTTCATTCACTTTCTCAAGAAGTTTTCCAATAGGCTCACTGAAGCCTGACCGGGGAGTTACAGTGCCGTCCAGCTTGATGATTAAGTGCCTCAGGGGGAGCTCGTTCACATGGAGCTGACAGATCATCCAGTGGCACTTGCGACCCAGCATCTTCTCCAATAGGGATATGGCGCCTCCAGACCACCCCGTGTTGGTGTTGGTAGAGTCTCCTCCAATCATTACAAGGCTCTCGTCAGCTCCGTGATCCAGAAGCCACTCATGCAGGCCCTGAGCGATCTTTTGAGCAGGCTTTTCTCCTTCCTCAGGTTTCTTTGGAGTGAAATGGAAGAGGTACTTTCCTTGAGGCTCCCACGTGATAGTGTAATGCTCCTCGATCACTTTGCCAGGATGAAATCTCCCTGTCACTTCGTCATATTTCAACACCTTTATGTTCCTATCCTGCTTGCCATCAAAGAATATCCCAGAGATCTTCTCCTCTGACCTCTGCGTGAGAGCTTCAACTGATGATGCCATTACTTCCTCCTTGGCCCTCCAGACTTTCATGCCATCTATGGCCAAGTAAGCCTTGTCTTTGGAAAGATGACCGGCCTTGATGAGGTCGTTCAGGAAGCCAGTGGCAACTGCAGCTGCCGGAACATTTGCCACCCTGTACCTCAAAGCTGCTGAAGCTGTCCCTTGGATCTCCATGTAGTTTCGTGTAGCAGAAGTTGGAGTTTCGGCAGGTACTTCAGTGGGAACGTCCATAGGAGCTTCAGTAGCCTCAGCATTGCCAGAGGCTTCTTTTACAGTTTCTTCCAACTTTCGCTCTTCGTCCTCCTCAAAGACTTTTATGAGAAACTCCTCATTACTAGCCTCCTCTTTCTTCTTCCTCTTCACAGCAGAAGCTTCTTCAGCCTCCTTCCTCTTCGCTGCTTTGATCTGTCTCCTGCTGTCTTCGAAGTCTACAGAAGACATTTGGATTCCTGAAGCTTTGGAAGTCTTCACTCTCTGGTAGTACAGCCACTGAAGGTCCAGTTTAGGAATCTTCACCTCCAAAGGAGAGTTACACTTCACATGGGCCTTGAGGGAGCATCCTGAGCATCCACTCCCCTCTGAGCCGCACAAAAAGATCTGATGCTTGCAAACGCAGACTTCACAGAGTTTATCCAGATCAGCCATCCTCTTCTCCTGGGTAGCAGACTTAACTCTCCCGCTCACAACAATGTCTATCATCTCCTTCCATTTCAACAAGATCTTATATGAGAGCGATTTTTCTGTGATTGTCACATTGTCACAGGCGGGGAGAACTTTACATTCGACTTCCTCCACTGAGTCATCACGAGTGAAGCCAGCTCTTCAGTCATCTCTCGGATAGGGTATTTAGACCTTTGGATGTCATGAATGAGGAACTTTTCCTCCTGCAGACGAATCCCTCTCTGAAGAACGGCTCTCCAAGTCGGCACCTCGCTGGGAATGAACTCCTTCCCCGGGCCCACAACATCCGAGAGCTTTGAACCTGACATTTTCCTGGTTTTGGGGGCAGATTCGGCCATCACGTCTAGTGGGTGCTTATTCTCGCTCTTGTCCAATCTGTAACAAATTCATATCAGTATGTTTAGTGTTCTTTCGCCATAAATATAGAGAAGGAATATAATTTTTAGTTATAATCAGGGTTGCCAACCGGCATTTTTAATTACCAAATTAACCTAAATTTGGTAATGAATATTTATTTTGGTAATAGAAAACTGAATTTGGCATTGCAAATTTAGTAATAATGGTATAACATAAGTTTAACCCTTTGTCATTCAGTACCATTTAATTTTAGTGTAGGTTCATTTTTTTTACTTGAAATATGCATAGGTATATATAAGCCTTTTTAGCAATCTTTTTTTTTTTATAAAAACATTTCTAAATGAAATAATTTATGTGTCCATTAGTCAACAAAGGTCTAATAAGGTAATTAGTGGGTGGTAGTTAGTACTCTCTCTCTCTCTCTCTCTCTCCTCTCTCTCTCTCTCTCTCTCTCTCTCTCTCTCTCTCTCTCTCGCAGGGGGTATAAAGATTATGCACATTTCTTCTGGATGTAGTAAACTTTATACTTGGGGTGTGACAGCCCTCCGGTCCCGAGTCGTGGGATTCTAGAGGAACTGGCTGCCAGTTCCTTTAGGTTCTCTCTCTCTTTCGGGAGGGCGGGTGAAGTATTTTGCACAATCCCGTCCCGTGGGTTACTAGGACCCCATCCCATCCCTACTCTGTCCTTTTAGCTTACGTTAAGGTTGTTCTCCTCTGAAAAAAAAAAAAAAAAACTTTTCTTTTAGTATTAAATCTTTTTCTCTTCTTTTACTATTAGGACCCTACTGCTACCTCATGCGTGGGAAGAGAGGCCTTGGAACCTCTATAAATAACACCATTTAACGCTCGTAGGTTGTGAGAAACTGGGATGGAGGGGTCCCAGGCGTAGGGGCGCGATGAATGGAGTGTGGCTAGTGCCCCGTTAAGCCCATTCCTAACGCGTAATGGCCTGACCAGCCCCCTGCGACCGGTCTTTGGTGACCAATTGATGGTGCTTGGCTGTACTGCTCTGAGGTGAGAGAGCTTTACTGCACAGCTGGCTGCCAGGCCAGCGTAAAGTCTCGGGCGTAGCCTCTGGGTCTGGTGGGATATCCCTTGAACACTGGATTCTAAGAGTCTGGCCGCTTGTGAGTGACTAGTAAGACTTAGTAAGGGGCTGCATCTCGCTGTCGCTCCTGGCGGAAAATCCGTGACGCCTGCGTCGCGAGTGTTTGTCAGTTGGTAACTGCGACACGTTTGGGACTGTCCGGCCCTGGGGAGACCTTTGGTCGGTGCGGCAGCAGGAGAGGTGTAGTCTTCTGGAAGGGATGAACGTCACTTGCAAATAGGTGGATGCGTCTACGCGCGGGATGAATTCACCCCCCCCCTTTTTTATACACTGGTCAGAACGTTTTTGGATAGTTTTCATTGCTAGAACGCTTTATCTTATTCAGAGTATTCAGAAAAAAAAATAAAAGAGAAAATATGGCAGGGCCAGCTAAATTGAAAGCAGAATGCTTTAAATGTAAAGTTAATCATTGGTGCGTTGACTTCCCTGAGGGTAGTATCAGCGATATCACATCCCTTAGTGTATGTTTGTTTTGTAAACTTAGAGACAACCATGAAAAGGAAGTTAAAGAGCTAAAGGAATAAGTAAAAAAGCTTGAAGCTAGGGTCGTAGCACTGGAAATCCAACCCAGTGGACAAGATCAAACTAAAAACACACCAGCAGATTTAAACTGTAAGATTAAGTATCTTGAACAAAGGGAGGGCGCAAAGAAGGGGCTGATAGAGAAGGGTAGGAAGGGATCGATAGAGAAGGGTGGGAAGGGGCCTACTGATGGCCCAAAGAAACCGAAGGATGTAGCTACCGGTCGGGGTGGGTCGGGTGGTGTAAGTGCGTGTATGGGTGGCGACGGGTTTCGAAAGGTCTCGGGCAAGAAGGCTGCGAAGCCGAAGCCTGAGACCCCCGTTGCCCCTGTCAGGACCTCTAACCGCTTTAGTCTCCTGTGCTCGAAGGAGGAAGACACCGTTTTGATTGGGGACTCACAGATCAGGGGCCAGGAGAAGTACTTTGCTTCTGCAAACCGGGTTGGGAGGAAGGTAAGGTGCTTACCTGGGCGGGAACGGCGCACTTAAGGAAGGAGGTAGAGAAGGTGCGCGTGGCTAGTCGGAGGACTGCGATCGTTGTCCACGCTGGTGGCAACGACCTGTTCCTCAAAGGCGGTAGGGTAGGTCTTTCAGAGGGGATCATCACCGAGATCATGTCTCTTGCGGATGATCTAAAACTGAAGACAGACAGGGGAATGTTAATGGGGATTTTACCGCGAATGAATGCCAGTGACCACACGCACTCAGTAAGGTCATTGGCATTAACGAAGGGTGCAAGACTTGTGCGTCCCGCTGGGCGTGAGGTTTATTGACCCCTTCGACGCATTTTCGTAGGTGGGACCTTTCAGAGGGATGGTGTCCACCTCAATAACAAGGGTAAAGGTGTGCTAGCGCGCTGCTCGACCGGCACCTATACAGAATGGTGAGGTCGAGTCCGGGGAGAGATGATGGAGCCCCACCGGGGAGAGACGATTATGAGCCGGTGGCGGACGTAGCTTTAACTGAAGGGTGCATCCAGGTACAGGTGGGTGGCTGTTCGGGAAACGGGTCGTGCTAGGGGGCGGTCAGAATAGGGGTGGCTCCCTTCGTGCAATGCTTTTTAATGCTAGGTCGATTAGGAACAAGTTTTGCGAGCTACGGGCGCTCTTAGTATCAGAATACCAGGATATCGTTGCTATCACCGAGTCCTGGATTCATACTGATCGTAGGGACTACGTTGGGGAGTTCGAAATTCCCGGGCATAGAATGTTTCGCAAAGACCGCACCCGTGGGTAGGGGGGTGGGGTACTAATATACGTCAGAGACACGTTGAGTCCGGTTGACTAACAGTTCCGCTCGGAACGGGAGCTGCTTGGCGTCGATCTGAATGTGGGAGGGACGAGCTATAGGGTAATCTTGGTGTACAGACCTCCGTATCTCCTCCTCGAGGAGGATACAGCCCTGTACACCGAACTCAGTAGCCTGCTAGGGGATAGGGTGTGTGTAGTTTTAGGAGACTTCAACTGTCGCGGCATAAAGTGGGAAAACAGGACTGCTGATGCTGAAGGGAGGAGGCTAGTTGACTTTGCTGATGAGAACTTCCTCACTCAGTGGGTCAACGAGCCTACACGAGGCGAAAGCGTTCTAGACTTAGTATTCACGACCGAAGACAACCTCGTCACTGGCCTCACCGTTGACGAATCGTTGGGCGGGAGTGATCACGGTATTATTAGGTTCCGTGTGTGCGTCCCTCGGGTGAAGCGTAGTAACTCGAGAGGCAGTAAGCTCGATCTCCGGCGGGCGAAACTTTGTTAGCCTCAGGGATAGCGTAGGAGAGATGGGGTTAGAGGTCGGCGGCGATGTTGAGGGAGTGTGGAGTGCATTCCGGGACGAGTTTATGGTGCTGCAGTCTGCTGCCATACCCTCAAAACCGGTCACCCCTGCTTCAACGCAGCCTAAGTGGTTCAATCGTGACATCGCTTCGGCTATCCGAAATAGGAAAGTAGCGTATAGGAGGGCGAAGGCCAATCGTTCCCACGAGAACACTGAAGCGTATGTCCGCCTGTGTAGGGAAGTGAAGGCGAAGGTTAGGCTAGCGAAACGTAACGAAGAACTACGGGTGGCAAGCCTCTGCAAGGGGAACCCTAAGGAGTTCTTCAGTTATGTTAATAGTAGAAAGCGTTCTGCGGACCTCCGACGCGGACATCGCCAATGTGCTTAATGAGTACTTTGCGGGAGTGTTCACCAGGGAGGACACCCGCATCATCCCCGAGCCAGGCGTGAGGCACGAAGGTGCTGGCCTGGATAGTGTTCGATGTACCGCGACAGTCGTTGCCGATAGAATAGACAAACTGAGCGCGTTTAAGGCTCCTGGGCCAGACCAGTTTCTCCCCAGAGTGTTGCGGGAGGTGCGCGACCAGTTAGCTCCCCACCTGGCTACATTCTTCAACAAATCGTTGGAAACGGGCCAGGTGCCTGGTGACTGGAGGGAAGCCAACGTGACCCCTATCTTTAAGAAAGGGGATCACGAAAGTCCAGGGAACTATCGTCCCATTAGTCTCACTTTAGTTGTAGGTAAATTATTAGAGGGGATAATAGCGGATAGGATCGTTGACCATTTGGATTCCTACAAGCTGCTTGTGGACTCCCAACATGGGTTTAGACGGCATAGGTCGTGTCTCACCAACTTGCTCGAGTTTTTCCACGTCATGTTGAGTGAGTACGATAAGAGTAGGGCGATTGATATACTTTATCTCGACTTTCAGAAAGCCTTTGATAAGGTACCTCACCGCAGGCTAAATGGCGAAAGTGCGCTCGCTGGGTATCGGTGGGGAAATAGGTAGGTGGGTAGAAAACTGGCTGAAGAATAGGTGGCAGAGGGTTGCAATTAAAGGGGCTAGTTCGGGTTGGGCCTCGGTCACTAGTGGGGTTCCTCAGGGTTCCGTTTTGGGGCCGCTGTTGTTTATCATTTACATAAATGATATCGACGGTGGCATCGTCAGTTGGATCGCCAAATTCGCTGATGACACCAAGCTTGGGGCCAATGTTGGGACGCCCGAAGCGATCGAGGAACTGCGTGCGGACCTAGGTAGGATAGGAGAGTGGTCCGAAAAATGGCAAATGCCGTTTAACATGGGTAAATGCAAAGTGATGCACATTGGCTACGCCAATCCCAAGTCGGACTACTCGATGTTGGGGAGTCATATCGAGGTGACTGATTTAGAAAAGGACTTTTTTTTTTTTTTTTGTATTGGGGCGTTTACCGCCACTTCCCGCTATATGGTAGCGGATATCATGGCGAGGCGGAATACGAGAAAGAGAAACGGAGACGGAGAAAAGGCACTAGAAAAGGGAGAACAGCGGACTACAGGTGAGAAGTCACCTAAAGCTCAGATAGGATGCGAGATTGGGAGAGGAAGAGGAAAAGACGGTCAAGCGAGAAGAGAGGGCTCTCAGCGAGCATAAGGCGTAAACGTTCTGGGAGGGGGAAATCAGAAAGGAACGGGAAGGCATGACGACGTACTGACGACAGGGTGGGGCATTCCACAAGGATGTGAGAGACGGTGAGGGGCGACTGGCAGGAGGCGCAACGAGGAGCCTCCTGCCGGAACATAAGATAGCCGTGCGTGAGGCGCGTATGGCCGATGCGAAGCCGCGCAAGGACGACCTCTTTGTGTCTGGAGCGGTGGAAAGAGGACACCCAATATGACAGACGGGGGCGGATGGACCAGAGTTTATTTCCGGTGGCATCGTCCCAGGACTGTTGCCACATGCGGTCGTAAAAGGAACGAAAGACCTGCACATAGTCTGAGAAGGGGAGCGGGCGGGGGAGGGAGGCAGCGAGGCGGCGGACCGGGCTATGCGGTCCGCCGCCTCATTACCGGAAACACCAACATGGGCAGGAATCCAGCAGAAGGTGACCCGGATCCGGTGAACGGTGTGCAGGACATGGTACTCCTGTTGAATACGGCGTACGAGGGGGTCCGGGGAATCATAGCGCTCGAGCGCCTGAAGGGCGCTCAGCGAGTCCGAAAAAATGGTACAGGAGGACCGCAACAACCCGATACCAGACGGAGGGCTTCCAGAAGGGCAAAGAGCTCCGCGGAAAAGATGGAGGCCTGAACCGGCAGGGGGATACCCCGGGAGGTAGGTGACAATGACGGAGAGAAGACGGCGGCCGCGACACCTGCAGGGGAGCGCGAGCCGTCGGTGTAGACGGGAACGTCGTCGAATGGACGGGAAGATGGGCCAGAAAAGAAGACCGGAGGACGGCAGGAGGAGACTCCTTACGCAGGCCACGGAGCGCCTGGCAACGGCAGATAGGGTGGTCCGCCAGGGGGGCGACAGATCGAAGGAGAACGGCAGAATAGAGGGTGGGGGGATCCCCAGGGACGAGAAAATCTCGGCCAGAGAGGCAGCGAAATGCCACGTGTCAGGCCGGGGTAGCGCCTGGGAGATCGCGGAGAAGAGTAGGGACATCGGAAGGCGGCAGATGCGAAGGTAACACTTCGCCATGAGAAGGCCCCGGCGAAGGGGCAGGGGGGGGTGTCCACAGTCCACCTGAAGACTAGCGACAGGGGACGAGCGGAAGGCACCCGACGCCAGGCGAAGGCCACGGTGGAGAAGAGGATCCAGCATACGGAGTGCCGGAGAGGAGGCGGAGCTGTAGACCACACAGCCGTAGTCGACACGGGATTGCACCAGGGAGGTGTACAGGCGCAGCAGAGTACGCCTGTCCGCCCCCCAGGTCGTGTGGGACAGATGACCCAAAAGGGAGAGGGTGCGGCGAGATGTTTGCTGCAACCGCCTAAGGTGTGGAACCCAACCGAAAAATCCGTCGAGGGTCATACCCAGGAATCTAACGGATGGGACGAGGGGAAGAGGAGTGCCGGCAAGGCAAGGGTAAGGGCGAAGGTATGCGACAGACGGAGGCGCCGATGACGGAAAAGCATACTGGACGACTTAGAGGGTGAAAAAGCATAGCCAACCGAGGACGCCCAGCGAACCACCGCGTTGATGGCTAGCTGGAGCCGACGTTCAGCCAAAGACGGGAGGCGGCCAGAGCAATAGATAGCCAGGTCATCGGCATAGAGGGAGCTACGAACGGATGTAGGCAGGACCGTAGCGACTGTGTTCATCACGAGTGAGAAACACAAGACGCTAAGGACACTACCCTGAGGGACACCCTCCTCCAACGGAAAGCGGTCAGAGAGGGTAGAACCGATGCGGACGCGGAAAGAACGGGCGGACAAGAAGTTATAAATAAAGGAAGGGAGAAAGCCTACGAAACCCAGGGAGCGTAAGCAGTCGAAGACCGCGCTCCGCCAGGTAGTATCGTAGGCCTTCTGGAGGTCGAAAAAGACGGCGAGTACAAATTGACGCCGGGAGAAAGCCTCCTGCACGTCATGGCTAAGGAGAAGGAGGGGGGCGGTGGTAGACCGGAAGCGCCGGAAACCAGCCTGGGTAGCAGGGTACTGGTCACTCGCCTCCAAGGTAAAGGACAGCCGCGAGGCGACCATCGCCTCCATCACCTTGCAGGCACAGCATGTTAGGGAAATGGGGCGATAGTTCGACGGGAGTGAGGGGTCTTTATCGGGCTTCGGGATGGGGACGACGATGGACTCACGCCACCGGTCCGGAAATGAACCCTCCAACCAAATCCGGTTATAGAGGTCCAGTAGAAAGCTGAGAGCAGAGGGGTGGAGGTGCCGTAACAAGTCATAGGGGATATTATCGGGGCCGGGGGCGGAGGAGCGTCGGGGGCGGAGGGCCTCCCGAAGCTCTGTCATGTGGAAGAGGTGATTATAGGGGTCATCCCTATGAGGTGGAAATTCCGGTGGGTCGCGGCGGGAGTGGGGGGAATCGGAACCGGAGATGGCTGCGAAGTGCGCCGCGAGTGCGTTCGCGACGGCCTCCGGATCGGACACGAACTCTTCGTCCCCGACCCGAAGCACCGGGGGTCGAGGGGGGACACGGGTCCCCTCAAAGCTACGCACCTTGCGCCAAACAGTCGAGGGGGTGGTCGAGGAGGAGATCCCGGACACGTAACTCCGCCAGGAGGTACGCCGGGCTAGTTTCAAGACCCGACGGGCCACTGCCTTCAGGCGCTGAAACGCCATCTTATGCTCCGGCTGGCGGGTCCGGTAGAAGCGACGGCCAGCACGGCGCCGCTCCTGAACGGCACGGGAGCACTCTGGGGTCCACCATGGACGCTGCGCGGCCTTGGGGAGCCTGAGCGTACGGGGGATGCAACTGGTGGCAGCCGAGAGGATCTTGCTTTCGAGAAAGGCGAGGGCCTCACTAACGGAGGGAAAGGCAGGAATGGACGGCGAGATCGCCGTGCACCTCGTGTATGAGGCCCATTTCGCTCGGGCGAACAGCCAGCGCGGGCGGACGGGGGGGGGGGGGGGGGGGGGGGGGGACAGGGGGGGGGAGGAGACGGGTTGGGGTAAGACACACAGGGAAATGGTCACTGCCGGAAGAATCCGGCAGGACCTCCCAGGTGAACTCCGTCACGATATCGAGGGAAACCAGGGAAAGATCAATACAGGTGAAACTGTCATGGGCCGAGTGGAGGCAGGTTGGGGAGCCATCGTTCAGAAAGGTGAACTCTAGCTCGTCCATAAGGGAGAGAAGGGTCCCGGAGAGAAAGGTGGAGCAAACGTCCCCCAGGCCGGGTCCCGACTGTTGAAGTCCCCGAGAAGCAGGAAAGGGCGGGGAAGCTGCAGAATTAGGTCACGGAGAGAATCGGGTGGAGGGCGTACGTTAGGGGAGAGGTAAAGAGAGCAGACCGTGAGCTGACGCCACAAAGAAAGGCGCACGGCCACAGCTTGCAAGACAGTACGGAGCGGGAGGGGGCGGAAAGGGACGGAGCGGTGCACGAAGACCGCGGAGCCCCCCCTACCCGCCCCATCGAGAGGCGGGGAAGGGAGCCCGCAGTAGCCGGACACTCGAGGGAGGGAACGGGAGCCCAGTATCGTCTCCTGAAGGCAGAAACACGCCGGACACCTGGAGGCCAGGAGAGAAGAGAGACTCTCGAGGCCTACCAGGAGCCCGCGGATGTTCCACTGCAGGAGCGAAGTATATGGAGGGGTAGGAAAGTCTGCGAAACGGATGGTTATGGGGTGGGTGGGCCGATCGGGCGGCCCGAGATTAACAAGGGGATTGGAAAGCCCCGGGGCCAACGGGGGACGCCGAACGTGGGCGAAGGCGAGGGTCACCCCGACGGGGGGGCGATGTGGAACCTGACGCCGGCAAATCCTCCTGAAGAGGAGTCACCCGGACGCCCGGGGGAGAGCGATGCAGAGAAGGGGATGAGGGGTATCCAGAAGGCCCCTCCCTTCACCGGAGGTGCAGGGGAGGCTGGACTACAAGGGGGAGTGGAAAAGGATACCTCACCCGGATGCATAGGCAGGTCAAGGAGAGAGGTGGGGCAGGTCACGCGCGGGGGCGTGCACATCCCACCCACGCCGACCAGGCGGGCGAGTTCCCCCTCCAGTGGGTCCATCGACCGAACCGGTGAGGGATGTATCTCCGCCCCCACCACGAGGGTCGTCGGGGACCCCAGGGGGGAGCGTCCATAACGGTTGCGCAGCGGGGACGGTGAGGACACCGGGATGGTAGGGCGAAGGGGGCGTTTGTGTCTGGGAGAGGAAGGTGATGCGAGGCCTATGGCCTCGAACCTTTCGGGGTCACTATTGGCGCGGCGCTTGCGGCCCGTTCCCCTCCGTCGTGCGGCCCGCATGGGTGACGGCGGGTCACGGTCCGGAATGGGGGTGGCCGAAAGCGCCGGTGGAGAGGGCGTAGAAGGGGCAGGGGGGGTTGCCGACGAAGCATCGGCGTTCGCGGAGGGAGCACGTGGGGACGCGCTGGTAGTACAGGGAGCCGCGGCGGGAGTCCGCTGGGCGGCAGAGGATAGACAGGGAGTAGCGGACACGGTGGGTGGAGGCGCGTCGGGAACCGCCGGTGAGGACGGGGTCTGGGCCGGCGGCGGCCGGGGACGGAGAGCCTCGGCGTACGAGGTACCACGCCGGGCCTCGCGGCCACGCAACCGGTCCCGCGCCTCCCGAGCGCTGAGAAATTCTGATGAACAGAGGGCCCGAACCTCCCTCTCAAAGAGGAAGGACGGGCAAGAGCGGGATGAAGCAGGGTGCGGTCCATGACAGTTGGTGCAGGAAGGCGGAGCAGTACAGGGCAAGGGGTGGGGAGGGCCGCCGCAGCGGACACACAACGGGGCCGGCTGACGTGGCCAAACCTATTGCACTGAAAACAGCGCGTAGGATCTGGCACGTATGGCCGAACCGAGAATTCGCATGCTCGTCTCTCACCAAAGCCCCAGAATACCGAAACGGGGGGCACCAGTGAGTCAAAAGTAAGAAGGCGAGGAGAAGGGACGGATGGGGATCGCGATCTGTCGGGAAAACGGTATATTCTCACCACACCCTGGGAGGCGAGGTCAGTCTGGAGGTCCTCCACCGGGATGGGTAGAAGACGAGCAGCGTAGATCGTGCCCTGGCACTGATTGAGGCGGGGGTGGGGAGTCACCGTGATCCCGCAGCCCAGGACATCGGGGATAGCGAGCAGAGAGGAGGTTTCGGCAGAGGAACGCGACCTTATCAAAATGGAGCCATCCCTCTGAGGCCGAAGGTCAAAACGCGCCGTCCCCGTCTTCCCATGGATCGCTCGAAAGAGGCGTTCGTGGTTAGTGGGGAGGGGCTTGGAGGAGGAGGGGCGGAGGACGAGGAACTTGTCCATCGTCCTAAGGCCGAGTGAAGCCGTCTGGCCAAACACCACCGGAACCTCGAGGGGGCGGGAAGACGAGAAAGGCGGACGGCGACGTCGGGTCCCACGTCCCCCAGGGGCCGAGGGGGCCGGGGGCGATGAGGCCCGACCGGAGTGGGAGGCGACCGGGGCCGCGGGCTTCCCACCTGAGGGCGAAATAGCAGGTAGGTCCCTATCGGGACGTGGAATATGGGGGGATCCAGGGGTCGGGGGGTCCACTGCAGGTCCATCCGCTACTGGCGGGGGTCGGGCAGCGGCGCCACGAGCCTGGGGAAGAGAGGGAGAGGAGGTGTCGGCAAGAAGAGCAGACGGGGTGGGCGAGGGCTGCCGACTGCCCTTACCAGACCCACGGTCCAAAGAGGTAGTCAGAGGGAGGTCATATGCACAAGCCGGGTCGTCAACGAGGTCCATTAGATTTGTAAATGTTTCCATACAAAAAATTTTATTGTTGTTTCGCGCCCGGGGCCGCGGGGAACCGATTACCCGGGGCCCAAGGAGACCAAGCGCACGCCGGGGGGGTGGGTCCTCGTCCCATGCAGGTACCCCCGTTTCAAAAGGGGCCCTTGCAGCATCGAGAGTTCTCCGCCGCCGGCAGCAAAGACCAAGGCCCCCCAGGGTCCCAGGCCCGGGCACCCTACCAGCCAACTAAGTCCGGCCCCGGCCATGGGAGCGAGACCCCCAGCGACCAGCCCCGGCAGCCCACGGGGCGCGCGAAGTGAAGAAAGCAGAGAAAAAAAAACAGAGGGGGCAAGGAAGAGGGGAAAGAGGGGAAGACAGGAAAGAGGGGGCTGTAGGATAGCAGGGTATGTTAAAAGTCCACTTCGCAACCGGCGGGGGACCCGGCAGGGCCCCCAGCCGCGGCTGACCCCCCTCGCCACATGGAGGCAGGAGCCCGCGGGCGATCCACCCCAGAAAGACCGCCCGCGGGGAGGGGGAGAAAAGGATTTGGGTGTGGTAATTAGCAGCGACCTTAAGTTTACGAAACAGTGCGTAGAGGTGGAAAAGAAAGCCCAGAAACTGTTGGGTTATATCAGGAGGCAATTTCAGTTTCGGAACAAGGAGATTGTGCTCTCTCTGTACAATTCCCTTGTACGGCCGCACCTGGAATATGCTGTGCAGTTCTGGTCGCCCACCCTCAGGAAAGATATTGAGAGGCTGGAGCGAGTGCAGGCGAGGGCCACAAAGTTAATCCCTTCCGTTAGGCATATGGGCTACAATCGACGGTTACGCGCCCTGAACTTGTTTTCGCTTGAAACTCGGAGGCTGCGCGGTCAACTGATCGAGGTTTTCAAGCTCTTGCGCGGGTTCAACGATGTCGATTTTAGAAGTATGTTTAGTTTAAATGATAACCCAACTCGCAACAATGGTTGGAAGTTGGATTTGAAACGGTTTAGGACTAGTGTGTGTGGGAATTACTTTACGTATAAGATCTGTGACACATGGAACAGGTTACCTTCGGAAGTTGTGAACAGTTCCTCTGTGGATCAGTTCAAGAAAAGGGTAGACGAAATCTTGCACACTATTTGAGTGTGTAAAGACATTTAGGACCTCAGTCTGCGGAAATTTCTTTTCCTATAAAATAGTTAATATCTGGAACCAACTTCCCTCAGAGGTTGTTTCAGGTCAAAGTGTAAATGTGTTTAAAAATAGGCTAGACAAAGTACTGAATACTCTCATAGTTCAAGACTAAAACATAAGAAAACTCTGCAGGAGATCGCTTGCACGGTGTCTCTGTGAGCAAGCTAAATATAGAGCTATTTATATATTCTCCACTTTCCTGTAAAATTTCCTTGGCTACTTTTCCAGGGTCAAGGTATTTTCTTCAACCTTTTTCCGTACCTGCCTCTGGCAGGGAGGGAGCGGAGGGTGGGGAGAGAGCCTTCTACTTTTCTATCCAGTTTTCCACTACTGCTAGGATAGTTGAAAGAAAAATAAACTTTTACAAAATTTTCCCTGGCACCCGTTGCCATTGGTACCTCCTCGGTATGGGCCGCAAGGCCTTTTGAGGTACTTCTTTTCCTTGTAACTCTCTCTCTCTCTCTCCCCCCGCAGGGGGTATAAAGGTTATGCACATTTCTTCTGGATGTAGTAAACTTTATACTTGGGGTGTGACAGCCAGAGCTGGGCAGTATTTAAATACATTTGTATTTAAATACGTATTTAAATACATTTGTGTATTTAGAACTGTATTTATAAATACATTGTTTTTCATGTATTTAAATATAGTATTTAAATACTTTAATGAGTATTTAAATACAATGTATTTAAATACTCAAAATATAAAAATGTAAATACTTTTACTGGTTTAATACACGTTCTGTACTAGCACAGTACAACTCTTCGTCTTCGAGGTCCTCTATTGCACCATCTGCAGACATGAATGTATTGGCATTTCTACAAGATTCCGATCGGACCATCAACAGTTTGGGAAAACATCCTCTCATAAAAAGACTGTTCCTCCGCTATAACACGACATTACCATCTTCGGCACCGGTAGAGCGAATATTCTCATTCGCGGAATCACTTTGACTCCCAAAAGAAACTCTCTTTCAGACAAAACTTTTGAAAGATTGGTTTTGATCCGCAGCAACCGTGAAATAAAAGAGAATTCGTAAGGTGCCTTATGTTTATGTTTACGTCTTATGTTTACGTTTATGTCTCATCTACTCATCTATTCATTTTATATTGTTGTTACTCATGTATTAGTGAATGCATATGCTAAAATTTGTATGTATTTAAAATGTATTTACAAATGTATTTAAATACAATTGATGTATTTTGTATTTAGTATCTAAATACATTCGTAAAATATATTTAGTATTTAGTATTTAAATACATTTCTCCCATGTATTTAGTATTTAGTATTTAAATACATTCAATGTATTTATTGCCCAGCTCTGGTGACAGCCCTCCGGTCCCGAGTCGTGGGATTCTAGAGGAACTGGCTGCCAGTTCCTTTAGGTTCTCTCTCTCTTTCGGGAGGGCGGGTGAAGTATTTTGCACAATCCCGTCCCGTGGGTTACTAGGACCCCATCCCATCCCTACTCTGTCCTTTTAGCTTACGTTAAGGTTGTTCTCCTCTGAAAAAAAAAAAAAAAAAAAAAAAAACTTTTCTTTTAGTATTAAGTCTTTTTCTCTTCTTTTACTATTAGGACCCTACTGCTACCTCATGCGTGGGAAGAGAGGCTTTGGAACCTCTATAAATAACACCATTTAACGCTCGTAGGTTGTGAGAGACTGGGATGGAGGGGTCCCAGGCGTAGGGGCGCGATGAATGGAGTGTGGCTAGTGCCCCGTTAAGCCCATTCCTAACGCGTAATGGCTGACCAGCCCCCTGCGACCGTTCTTTGGTGACCAATTGATGGTGCTTGGCTGTACTGCTCTGAGGTGAGAGAGCTTTACTGCCCAGCTGGCTGCCAGGCCAGCGTAAAGTCTCGGGCGTAGCCTCTGGGTCTGGTGGGATATCCCTTGAACACTGGATTCTAAGAGTCTGGCCGCTTGTGAGTGACTAGTAAGACTTAGTAAGGGGCTGCATCTCGCTGTCGCTCCTGGCGGAAAATCCGTGACGCTGCGTCGCGAGTGTTTGTCAGTTGGTAGCTGCGACACGTTTGGGACTGTCCGGCCCTGGGGAGACCTTTGGTCGGTGCGGCAGCAGGAGAGGTGTAGTCTTCTGGAAGGATGAACGTCACTTGCAAATAGGTGGATGCGTCTACGCGCGGGATGAATTCACCCCCCCCCCCTTTTTATATACTGGTCAGAACGTTTTTGGATAGTTTTCATTGCTAGAACGCTTTATCTTATTCAGAGTATTCAGAAAAAAAAAAAAAAGAGAAAATATGGCAGGGCCAGCTAAATTGAAAGCAGAATGCTTTAAATGTAAAGTTAATCATTGGTGCGTTGACTTCCCTGAGGGTAGTATCAGCGATATCACATCCCTTAGTGTATGTTTGTTTTGTAAACTTAGAGACAACCACGAAAAGGAAGTTAAAGAGCTAAAGGAAAGTAAAAAAGCTTGAAGCTAGGGTCGTAGCACTGGAAATCCAACCCAGTGGACAAGATCAAACTAAAAACACACCAGCAGATTTAAACTGTAAGATTAAGTATCTAGAACAAAGGGAGGGCGCAAAGAAGGGGCTGATAGAGAAGGGTGGGAAGGGATCGATAGAGAAGGGTGGGAAGGGGCCTACTGATGGCCCAAAGAAACCGAAGGATGTAGCTACCTGTCGGGGTGGGTCGGGTGGTGTAACTGCGTGTATGGGTGGCGACGGGTTTCGAAAGGTCTCGGGCAAGAAGGCTGCGAAGCCGAAGCCTGAGACCCCAGTTGCCCCTGTCAAGACCTCTAACCGCTTTAGTCTCCTGTGCTCGAAGGAGGAAGACACCGTTTTGATTGGGGACTCGCAGATCAGGGGCCAGGAGAAGTACTTTGCTTCTGCAAACCGGGATGGGAGGAAGGTAAGGTGCTTACCTGGGCGGGGAACGGCGCACTTAAGGAAGGAGGTAGAGAAGGTGCGCGTGGCTAGTCGGAGGACTGCGATCGTTGTCCACGCTGGTGGCAATGACCTGTTCCTCAAAGGCGGTGGGGTAGGTCTTACAGAAGGGATCATCACCGAGATCATGTCTCTTGCGGATGATCTAAAACTGAAGACAGACAGGGGAATGTTAATGGGTATTTTACCGCGAATGAATGCCAGTGACCACGCCTCAGTAAGGTCATTGGCATCAACGAGAGGGTACAAGACTTGTGCGTTCCGCTGGGCGTGAAGTTTATTGACCCCTTCGATGCATTTTCGGGTAGGTGGGACCTTTACCAGAGGGATGGTGTCCACCTCAATAACAAGGGTAAAGGTGTGCTAGGCGCGCTGCTCGACCGGCACCTATACAGAATGGTGAGGTCGAGTCCGGGGAGAGATGATGGGCCCCCAGGGAGAGATGAGGATGAGCCGGTGGCGGACGTACCTTAACTGAAGGGTGCGTCGAAGTACAGGTGGGTGACCCTCCTCCTACGTTGGAGGGGGCTCAGTCTCCTGCGGAAGTTGCCCCCTCGTTAGTGAGGGGCTCTTCAACTCCCGACAGCCTGGCTGTTCGGGAAACGGGTCGTGCTAGGGGGCGGTCAGAATAGGGAAGGCCCTCCGTGCAATGCTTTTTAATGCTAGGTCAATTAGGAACAAGTTTTGCGAGCTACGGGCGCTCTTAGCATCAGAATACCAGGATATCGTTGCTATCACCGAGTCCTGGATTCATACTGATCGTAGGGACTACGTTGGGGAGTTCGAAATTCCCGGGTATAGAATGTTTCGCAAAGACCGCACCCGTGGGGAGGGGGGTGGGGTACTAATATACGTCAGAGACACGTTGAGTCCGGTTGACTGCCAGTTCCGGTCGGAACGGGAGCTGCTTGGCGTCGATCTGAACGTGGGAGGGACGAACTATAGGTTAATCTTGGTGTACAGACCTCCGCATCTCCTCCTCGAGGAGGATACAGCCCTGTACACCGAACTCAGTAGCCTGCTAGGGGATAGGGTGTGTGTAGTTTTAGGAGACTTCAACTGTCGCGGCATAAAGTGGGAAAACAGGACTGCGATGCTGAAGGGAGGAGGCTAGTTGACTTTGCTGATGAGAACTTCCTCACTCAGTGGGTCAACGAGCCTACACGAGGCGAAAGCGTTCTAGACTTAGTATTCACGACCGAAGACAACCTCGTCACTGGCCTCACCGTTGACGAATCGTTGGGCGGGAGTGATCACGGTCTATTAGGTTCCGTGTGCGCGTCCCTCGGGTGAAGCGTAGTAACTCGAGAGGCAGTAAGCTCGATCTCCGGCGGGCGAACTTTGTTAGCCTCAGGGATAGCGTAGGTGAGATGGGGTTAGAGGTCGGCGGCGATGTTGAGGGAGTGTGGAGTGCATTCCGGGACGAGTTTATGGTGCTGCAGTCTGCTGCCATACCCTCAAAACCGGTCACCCTGCTTCAACGCAGCCTAAGTGGTTCAATCGTGACATCGCTTCGGCTATCCGAAATAGGAAAGTAGCGTATAGGAGGGCGAAGGCCAATCGTTCCCACGAGAACACTGAAGCGTATGTCCGCCTGTGTAGGGAAGTGAAGGCGAAGGTTAGGCTAGCGAAACGTAACGAAGAACTACGGGTGGCAAGCCTCTGCAAGGGGAACCCTAAGGAGTTCTTCAGTTATGTTAATAGTAGAAAGCCCATTAGAAGCATGATAGGTCCGTTAAAGGACGGAAGCGGCGTTCTGCGGACCTCCGACGCGGACATCGCTAATGTGCTTAATGAGTACTTTGCGGGAGTGTTCACCAGGGAGGATACCCGCGTCATCCCGAGCCAGGCGTGAGGCACGAAGGTGCTGGCCTGGATAGTGTTGATGTACCGCGACAGTCGTTGCGCTAGAATAGAAACTGAGCGCGTTTAAGGCTCCTGGGCCAGACCAGTTTCTCCCCAGTGTTGCGAGAAGTGCGCGACCAGGTGGCTCCCCACCTGGCTACAGTCTTCAACAAATCGTTGGAGATGGGCCAGGTGCCTGGTGACTGGAGGGAAGCCAACGTGACCCCTATCTTTAAGAAAGGGGATCACGAAAGTCCAGGGAACTATCGTCCATTAGTCTCACTTCAGTTGTAGGTAAATTATTAGAAGGGATAATAGCTGATAGGATCGTTGACCATTTGGATTCCTACAAGCTGCTTGGGGACTCCCAACATGGGTTTAGACGGCATAGGTCGTGTCTCACCAACTTGCTCGAGTTTTTCCACGTCATGTTGAGTGAGTACGATAAGAGTAGGGCGATTGATATACTTTATCTCGACTTTCAGAAAGCCTTTGATAAGGTACCTCACCGCCGGCTAATGGCGAAAGTGCGCGCGCTGGGTATCGGTGGGGAAATAGGTAGGTGGATTGAAAACTGGCTGAGGAATAGGCGGCAGAGGGTGTAATTAAAGGGGCTAGTTCGGGTTGGGCCTCGGTCACTAGTGGGGTTCCTCAGGGTTCCGTTTTGGGGCCACTGTTGTTTATCATTTACATAAATGATATCGACGGTGGCATCGTCAGTCGGATCGCCAAATTCGCTGATGACACCAAGCTTGGGGCCAATGTTGGGACGCCCGAAGCGATCGAGGAACTGCGTGCGGACCTAGGTAGGATAGGAGAGTGGTCCGAAAAATGGCAAATGCCGTTTAACTTGGGTAAATGCAAAGTGATGCACATTGGCTACGCCAATCCCAAGTCGGACTACTCGATGTTGGGTAGTAATATCGAGGTGACTGATTTAGAAAAGGACTTGGGTGTGCTAATTAGCAGCGACCTTAAGTTTACGAAACAGTGTGTAGAGGTGGAAAAGAAAGCCCAGAAACTATTGGGTTATATCAGGAGGCAATTTCAGTTTCGGAACAAGGAGATTGTGCTCTCACTGTACAATTCCCTTGTTCGGCCCACCTGGAGTATGCTGTGCAGTTCTGGTCGCCCACCCTCAGGAAAGATATTGAGAGGCTGGAGCGAGTGCAGGCGAGGGCCACAAAGTTAATCCCTTCCGTTAGGCATATGGGCTACAATCGACGGTTACGCGCCCTGAACTTGTTTTCGCTTGAAACTCGGAGGCTGCGCGGTCAACTGATCGAGGTTTTCAAGCTCTTACGCGGGTTCAACGATGTCGATTTTAGAAGTATGTTTAGTTTAAATGATAACCCAACTCGCAACAATGGTTGGAAGTTGGATTTGAAACGGTTTAGGACTAGTGTGGTGGGAATTACTTTACGTATAAGATCTCTGACACGTGGAACAGGTTACCTTCGGAAGTTGTGAACAGTTCCTCTGTGGATCAGTTCAAGAAAAGGTTAGACCAAATCTTGCACACTATTTGAGTGTGTAGAAAATTTTCCCTGGCACCCGTTGCCATTGGTACCTCCTCGGTATGGGCCGCAAGGCCTTTTGAGGTACTTCTTTTCCTTGTAACTCCTTGTAACTCTCTCTCTCTCTATATATATATATATATATATATATATATATATATATATATATATATATATATATATAACTACATAAAAACAATCGTAATGAGAAATTCATTTCATATATTCAATTGGACACAGGTGTTATCATAGACAGAAATTAACCCTATGAAAACTTTGTGTCCATTTCGAAACGAATTTTGAATAGTCTTTTCTTTACAGTTATTAAAAATATTACTTAAACAAAGTAAACATGGAGCTTCCTTAATACTTCTAGAATGAAATTATAGCCAAAACAAATATAATAATGGTGATTAAACTTAGGAAAATTACAAAAAACATTTACCGAAAAAAATGGCGTCCACTCACTTCTACTTCACAATTATAACTGCGTAATTGCTCAGAGCCATCTATTGGGAGAATGTTGAACTTCGCCTTCTGCATCCAAATGATTACAAAGATTCAAATGGAGTAGATTTTTTTTCTTATGTATGTATGTATTAAAACTGTGTAAGAGTTAAGCAAAGTTAATGTGTCTAAATGGCAACAAATTACGACAAAGGGTTAAAAATATGAGTTTGTGTTCAATTGAATATTCGGTATTTCAACATAGAACAGAAACCCCTCTTAGAATTAAATTTTACATAAAAATACATATTAGCCAGAGTGAAATTCGGACTCGGAAAAGTATGATATACCCTAGTGGACATCCAGCGGGAAATGGCCACTTTCCGCATAAATACTGACAAGAGGAGAGGACCGGAATGCACCGGTACTGATGCGTACACCCAGGGAACGGATAGGGTCCAGTATGCGCAGGGCGGAGGCAGAAGCAGAGGAATAGGCCTGACAGCCATAATCCAGTTTACTTTGGACCAAGGAGTAATAGAGTCACCAAAGGGTGTGGCGGTCAGCACCCCAGTCGATATGGGAAAGGAACTTCAAAAGGGTGCAGGTCTGAAGGCACGAAGCCTTCAGAGACTTCAGGTGGGAAATCTAGGAGAGGCGGGAATCAAGGAGACCTAAAAATCTAGTTTCGGGGACTACAGGGAGTGGTGATCCATAAAGAGAGAGGGAAGGTACGGCGGTGCAGCAGCGGCGACGGCAAAATGCATCACCACCGTTTTCGAAGGGGAAAATCGAAACCCGTGATCTGTAGCCCATCTGGAGACCGAGTCCAGGTGCCCGCTGGAGGAGGCGTTCAAGAAAGGTGGATCAGGAACTGAAGCAATAAATGGCAAGGTCGTCGACATAGAGGGTGGCCGTAATTCCCGAGGGCAGAGCCGTCACTACATCGTCAATCGTCAAAGCGAATCAGATGACTCTCAGGACGCTGCCCTGAGGAACCCCTTCCTCTTGCATGTGTACAGAAAAGAAGGACGTACCCACTTGAACACGAAAGGAACGAGAAGACAAGAAGTTGGAGATGAAGGAAGGGAGAAGACCTTGGAAACCCAAGAGTTAGAGTTTATGGCAAATTCACCACCGCCATGTAGTGTCATATGCTTTCTCCAAATAAAAAAATATTGCTTAGAGATCAGTGGTGCTACAGCCCCTGCCAAAACCGGTCTGTGAGGAAGAGAGAAAATTGTGGCGTTCGAGGTGCCACACCAGACGCCGTGACACCATTTTCTCGAGGAGTTTCGAAAGGCAGCTAGTGATGGCTATTGGACAGTAGTTAAGGGGAGATGTTAGGGCATTGCCGGGCTTAGGAAAGGGGAGCACCACTGCCTCCTTCCAACAGGAAGGAAAGGTGCCTTCCAACCAAATTCAATTATAGAGGGTGAGCAGATATAAAAAGAGCCGAAGAGTGTAATTGGCGGAGCATATCAAAATGAATACTATCAGGGCCGAGAGCAGAAGTGCCGCAAGAGGTCAACGCCGAGCGCAGTTCCGACATGGAAAAAAGACGGTTGTAAGGAACGTTATTGGTGGTTTGGAAAAGATGAAGGGAGCGAGCAAGCAGAGTCTTACGTCGGAGGAAAGCGGGATCATGGTGGTCGTGTTGGGAGATGGAGGCAATGGTCGAGGCCAAGACCTCGGCCACTGCAGTGGGAGACGACACTAGGTTTCCGTCCACCATAAAAACAGGAGGCGAATGGGAAGAGGGTTTTCTGGAAATCTTCCAGATCTTGTTCCACATTCGGGAGGAAAGGGTGCGAGAAGAGAGAGGAGACATACGTTCGCCAGAAAAGGCGGCGGGCTTCACGGACCGTGCGACGAACCTGAGCTCGCGCACGTTTGAAAGCTATTGTATTGGCAAGGGATGGGTTGCGTTGAAGACGACGAAAGGCTGACTTCTTAGCTCGAACAGCAAAGGCGCATGTTGGGGGTCCACCATGGGACCGAAGGGGCGGAGGTGTAGGGAAATGTTGACTTGGGGATAGAGGACAGGGCGGCACAAGTGACGTGATCGGTAAGATAGGTGGAGGCAGCGTCTATTGTCAGAAAGTTACTCGGGACTGCAAAGATGTGGCTTTCAGATCGGAAAAGGGGCCAGTCAGCTTTGGCAAGAGACCATCGGGTAGGAAGAGCAGAGGAGTCAGAAGTCTGAGATGTACGGAGGAGGAGGGGGAAGTGGTCACTACCGTAGAAGTCTGGAGTAACAAACCAGGAGAAATCAAGGAAGGCGGAAGGGGAAGCAAGCGAAAGATCCATGGAGGAAAACGTACAGGTCTGGAGGTGGAAAGCTGTGGGCTGACCAGTGTTCAGAAGACATACAGGAGTTGAGAGAAGGGAGACCACAACACCATCCCGCTGGTTGGTGACAGTGTCACCCCACAGAGGATGGCGCGCGTTGAAGTCTCCCACTAGAAGGACGGAGGGAGGAAGCTGTAAAAGGAGAGTAGAGAGGTCGTTTGCAGAAACTTCCTGGGACAGAGAGAGATATAATGAACATATAGAATATAATCGGTCAAGGGAAAACCGGGCCGCAAAAGCCTGGAGAGGAGTACGGAGGGGAAGAAGAGTAGACGGCACATCGGAACGGACAAAAACGGCCGTACCCCCACAAGAGGCTGCATCAGGGGAGGGGGGAAGAGGTACGATGTGAACCTGCGGAGGGGGCGCAAAGGGCGAATCCCAAGTTGGGTTTCTTGGAGGCAAAGACACACTAGGGAAAAATCTTTGATAAGTAGAAGGAAGTCCTCCCAGTTAGGGAGGAGGCCACGACAATTCCATTGGAGGATGATAGCCATCACGTGCGGAAAACAAGGGGGGCGAGAGACGTTATCGGGCGAGACTTAAAGAGTGACAAGTGGAACGAGTAGACGAGACTGGGGGGGCAGGTTAAAGAAGAGGAGGTCGAAAAGCGGATAAAAGGAGGTTGAGAGAGTTTGGGTTTAGTGGAGAGTCGGGGAATACGGGAAGGAGGGTTCAAAGCGGGGCGGGGTGGGGGTGGAGGGGAGAATGCCGGGGCATCTGGAGGTCAAGAAGGGAGCGTGGCGGAGGAGACGGGGGATACGAAGCAGGGCGGGGTGAATCCGGTTTCCGGGGTGGAGGTGGAGAAGATGCTTAGGGCATCGGGAGGTCAAGGGGGTAGCGCAGTGGAGGAGAAGGGGGGATAGGATGGATGTCAGCTTGAACTCGAAGTTCAGAAGCTGCATAATTACCATCAGGAATGGAGGAGGGGAGGGGACGGTCGCAAAGGGAAGCGGGGGATCTCAGAGGAGTCGGCAAGACAAGAGGGATCCCTGTCATCGTGAGGGATATGGTGATGGGAGGGGAAGAACTGGTGTGAGAGGAAGTGGGAGAACGAGCAGACGGGGGACCTGAACAAGGAAGCTTGGCAGAGGGACCAAAACGCCGGGGGCTGGCGATGGGTCGTTCAACAGAAAAGCGCAGAGGGGAGGAGAGACTAGAAGAGGAAGCGGTTTTCGAGATGTATGCTGAAATGTCAGCAATGGTTTCAGGAGGGTGAATAGGCGAGTTAGTTGCGACTGAGGTGGAGCAGATGGGAACAGTGGAATTGGAAGTTCTGGGGGGACGGGCGGGAGTAGTAAACACCCGGGTGGAGACGACGAGAAGGTAGAGGACGGGATAGGGGGACGGGTGGATGAGGCCTGATCAGGCCTAGAATGATAGGGTGTGGAAGAGGACGGTATGGAGGTGGTCGAAGTCCGGGGCGAACGGGAGGTAGTCAGGCGGGAAGAGCGCAGTGTTTGGGCAAAGGTTAGGTCTGGACGTGCGAACGGGACCTAACGCGGGCCCTCGCTTCCTGAAAGCTGACCTTGAAAAATTCTCGAACTGACAGGACCTCACGCTCGAATGGGTAAGTCGGACAGGAAGAGGAGGCGGCGGCGTGGTCTTCTCCACAGTTGGCGCAGCTGGGAGGATTCGAGCAGGAGAAACCATGTGTCGGGGACGCGCAGTTCACACAAATACCAGGGGAACTTCGGCATGTCTTACTGACGTGTCTGAATCTCTAGCAAGTAAAACACCGGCGTGGCCTGAGAATATAACGGCGGACAGGAAATTGAAGATAACGCACTAATTTTCTCAGGTAACTAGGAACGAGCAAACGTCAGGATCAATAAGGGAGATAGAATCCTTGTCTCCTGAACCATACGGGAGGGGGCGGTAAAAGCGGGTCACCTTCTGAGAGGAGAGGCGGGTGAGAAGATCCGACTCTGAGTATTCCAAAAGGCGGGGAGCATGCACTATCCCCTTACAAGTGTTAAAGGTAGAGTGGGGGAAACAATCCAGAGGAGCAGAAGCCAGGGTCGAGAGGGGCGAAACCTTCTAGTGTTGGGCTCTGGAGGAGACTTCCACCACAAGAGAGCCATCATTCTGGGGCCACATTTGTCGAGGATCGCCACAACGGGAAGTGAAGTCCTCGTAGACCTCAAAAACATCCCGCTGTGAAAGGAGGGGAGAGGCGGAAGAACTGAGGACAAGAAACAGGTCGTAATCAGGGTTAGAGTCGTCAGCCCCTACGAAGGGGTCAAAAGACTTGTGGGAATAAGACGTACGAGAAGTCTTAGAACGAGGAGGACGCGAGTGTTCCGCAGCCCGAGGGGGGTCAACCCCATGAGGATGCGGTCTTCCAGTGGTAGAGGACTCGAGGGCTTGGTTGCCCACCACCCGAGTGCTAAGCGCAGTAATCCGAGAATTAGGAGCAGAGGTCGTAAGCCGAGAAGTAAAAGAAGCCATAGCAAACAAAAATGGGTCTTCATCCCCTGCGAGCATCCAGCCACCACCGAATCTAACAAGGGAAAGGCGTATCGTGGGCACACTCGGTCCCCCCGCCAATAGATGTCACGTAGTGGAGATACACCCATACCTAAAAGGAGGCCAATCTCATCCAACGCGCGCGCGGTGAGACATGGCAGGGACAGGGCTTGGGTTTGGTTTAAGAGCGACAAAGGTGAAGGACAACCACCTCCCTCACCCAAGGTCCAAGGAAAGCGTCGAGTCAAGGTCCAAAACAAAGCCAAATACGAGGGGGGAGGGGGTGAAAGCCAGAAGGATTTGGGGAAAGAAGGAGAAAGAAAGAAAGAAAGAAACATAAGCAGGAGATCAGCCGGGTCCCAAGGCGTGTTCATTGGTCCACGAAGGCAGAGAGAGCCCCTAACATCGGAGGAAGATGCATTCCCACATTGAGCACAGAGGAACACGCCCTATAGCTCTGGACAAAGCAAATAGTTGCATTTCCAAAGTTTTTTAATTTATCCTTAATAGGAAGATTCTTAAACACCTTTCTTATCACAATCTTCTTTCAGATCGTCAGTATGGATTCCGCAAGGAACGCTTTACTGACGATCTTCTTGCATATCTCTCTGACTCTTGGTCATCCACCTTTCGAGATTTCGGTAAAACTTTTGCTATTGCGCTAGACATATCGAAAACTTATGATGGAGTCTGGCACATTGCGAAACTGCCCTCCTTCGGTTTCTATCCTTCTATCTGTGCCTTCATTTCTAATTTCCTTTCTGGCCGATCTATACTGTAGCTACATTTATAGATGGCGACTGTTCTTCTCCTAAAGCTATTAACAGTCTTTAGATATTGTAGATCAGATGGAGAAAGCTTAGAGGGCCTCCCTGATCTAGGGCGATCAGCTGGAGCCATCTTTGTAGGTGTTCTGCCTAGAATGAAAATTTCTTGTTGTTTAACGTTATAAGAGGTTAAGTTAGAGTTGTGAGAGTGATGTTAGAAAGTGGGGAAATGGGAAATATAGGTGAAGAGTTGATAGGGCGTCCGGCTCACCAAAGATGCGCAGGTTTTTCTTTTTTTTTTTAATTGGGGGGGTAAGGTGAGGTGATAGGTGATTTCTTGTCAGGGCGCTCTCTTTTATAGCTCATTTCGAGGTTTTCCCGCAGCTTCGCGTACGTGTACTCACGGGATTGGTTAGTTTCGTACGTGTAACTTGAGGATTCGTTCTTGCTCGATTCGCTGATTATTTATTTTCGAAAAAGTCTCTTTTATTATTAATACCTCGATGATATGAAGTCTTTTCTCATTCCTTATTTGCGTTTCCACGTTTGTCGCTTCCACTATCTGTTGTCTGGTCAGGTTTATTTTGTGTAACATATGGAACATACACAAAATAAACCTGACCAAAAACCCTGACAAGAAATTTTCATTCTAGGCAGAACACCTACGAAGATGGCTCCAAACGAATTTCCTGAAGATGCTCGAGGACAGAGCGAAACGTCGGAAAATTTTGGAAATAATATTTATAATTTAGTAGCATTATTGAAAAATGGCATACGGAAAATTGAGAAAAAAAACCAACCAACCAACTAAAAAAAAAATATATATATATATATATATATATATATATATATATATATATATATACATATATATATACATATATATATATACACACTGGGCCGCAAAAGTATTTACGAATCGTAAGTTGTAATACAGGGTATTCATAAAGTCAGGATCTATTTTTGTGAAGTACTTGGAAATTATATGGAATTCAATCATAAAATGATAAAGTGGTAACATTTATTAAATAATTAAGAGTAGGATTCGACGTGACGCCCATCAGTATCCCTGCACAGCTCAAATCGTTCCGCAGCATTTCTAAACACATTCTGGAGCATTTGCGGAGTTATGTTATCTGCAGCAGTTCGTATACGTGTACGTAAGTTTTCAAGACTCGTAATCTTCGTCTGATAGACGTGCGATTTGATAAAGCCCCATGCAAAGAAATCTAAAGGGGTTAAATCTGGTGTTCTCGCTGGCCAAGGTCTGTTGCTTCCACGTCCGATCCAGCGATTTGGAAAACGTCCATTTAGATAATCCTGAACAATTTTCGCATAGTGACAAGGAGCACCATCATGTTGATAGACGACGGGGATAAGATTGTTAGTACCGTCGTCTATCAACATGATGGTGCTCCTTGCCACTATGCCAAAATTGTTCAGGATTATCTAAATGGACGTTTTCCAAATCGCTGGATCGGACGCGGAAGCAACAGACCTTGGCCAGCGAGATCACTAGATTTAACCCCTTTAGATTTCTTTGCATGGGGCTTTATCAAATCGCACGTCTATCAGACGAAGATTACGAGTCTTGAAAACTTACGTACACGTATATGAACTGCTGCAGATAACATAACCCCGCAAATGCTCCTGAATGCGTTTAGAAATGCTGCGGAACGATTTGAGCTGTGCAGGGATACTGATGGGCGTCACGTCGAATCCTACTCTTAATTATTTAATAAATGTTACCACTTTATCATTTTATGATTGAATTCCATATAATTTCCAAGTGCTTCACAAAAATAGATCCTAACTTTATGTACACCCTGTATATCATATTTGGAATAAGAATGTTTAATTGCAATATAATAATATTTGATCTATTTGACAATAAAACATGTTAAAAGAAAAATACCATACTTATTTGTAAAAAAAAATTTATGAAAACTTATGAAAATTAGTATCATTTATGGACACCTTTGTTCATTCAGACTAGTTCAAAACGCTGAACTCTCCATAAATCTTTATTTTTTGCCTTATCTTTTCTTGTTCTTACTTTTCGATCGAGCTCATCCCATAGATGTTCAATAGGATTTAAATCTGGACTCTGAGATGGCCATCCTAGCATTTCAAACCCTTCTTCTTCAAGCTTACTCTAGAGCCGTTTTAGTGATTTAGTACTACGCTTAGGATCGTTATCTTGTTGAAATATGAAGTTTGCATAATCTCCATGAAGTTCTTTAACAGCTGGGATTGCAATATTAGTGAATAGATGTTTGAATACATATTGATCCATGTGTCCAATTTCATTCCCAGTGATCCGGTATAATTTTCCAACTCCCTTTGATGAGCAGCAGCCCCACACACTGATTCCCCAACCTCCTTTTTTTACCGTCAGAATAAGGCATTCATGTTATTTTTTATTTTATTAGGTTCAGAATCCCAGCTGAACCCTGAACGGCCAAGCTCTGAAGGACCACTTCGACCTACACTAAAACTTACAGACTTGGAGGTCCTATTAGGTCCTACCTCAGGGTTGCTGACTCGATGTGGGCCTACCTTTGGCCTCAGTTGCATTAAATTAAGATAAAAAACAAAAGGGGCACTATTTATGGTCTTCTTTCTAAACCTTGCAACACCACAACCTGCACCATTGCACGATGCAACAATCTTGTATCTAAACAACCAAACTGAATTGCAAGAGCTCTCTATAAGACTACGCCTTGTAAGTGCTGCATTCAACAAACGAGTAGAAAGGACGCGCCAGTGCCCCAAAAAAATGATGCCACAAGAGCCCAAAAATGCTAGCTTTAAATTAAGTAAATTTTTCACGCGAGGATGCTACGGCGAGGGAGGTGTCCTCCCTGCCTTTCGACCCTAACATGCCTCTCCCGGCATCGGACTTTACGAGGGTTTTCTGGGAAGCTCTCCTTCGACCGTGGCAGCACCAGTGGGAGGACGTGCCTGGGAATTCTTCGAGGGCGTTGAAGCCCACGATTCGTCAGTGGCCTTCCTCCTGTCAGCGTGACCGACGGTTAGAGACCGCTCTGATGAGCCTAGGCATCAGTCATACTCATCTCACGCATAGGCATCTTATGACGGGGAGATGTTGCCCCCTCCTGCCCATGCAGCATACCTCTCTCTCTCTCTCTCTCTCTCTTTCACATTTGCTCTTGGTTTGTCCTGCCTTTGGCGTTCTGGCTTCCAGTTCCTGCCTTTCTGCCCTTCAGGCTCTACGCCTGTACCAAAGGACACACTTTTCTCTTTTTTTTTTCCGTCAAATTGGCCTTCTACTTTCTATTTAATATGACTTGGGTGTAATTTCTTCCTCCCTTTGCTGTTCATATTGTCTTTACTGTTCTCTCTCACGACTTTTCTTTTAACTGTTACTCCTTCAAAGTTCCCCTCATCCCACCTCCTTGTGCTCTCTCTTTACTTTAGCTTCGGCGCAATATGACCTTAGCAGTTGAAGCACTGGTATTCATTCATTCATTCTTTCTTTTTACGTAATGGGATAGAGCCTCATCCCAGTTACGGGTCGAAAGTTGCAGTTTCACGTCAAGAAATTTAGCCCTTTTAAAACTCAAAACGTATTCCAGGCTCTCTGTATTATGAACATTAATTTTAATTTCAAATGTTATTTGCCTATGATTACTGGTGGGGTAAGTAATCTCATACGGAGATATTGTCAATTAAGTCTCGGTCTGTACTTGAAATTAAATCTATAATATTGCGTTCTCTAGCGAGTTCCTTGACCATCTGAAAAAGAACTTTCGAGCAAACCCTCGTACAATCGATAACCGAAATTAGACTGTAAAGGACCACCCCAATCCCTGCAAGGTAAATTAAGATCTCCCATAATTATCGCATCACGTTCACTACTTACATCAAAAATTAGTTCCTGAAGTCTATTATCACTGTACACAGTCTGAAAGGGACGCCTATATACTAAACAGATAATTTCTTTTGCGAGTTGCCTTTATATTATCAACTTCTGCAATGTTTTTAATTGAGTTTTAAGTGCGACCGAACGGCTGGTCATTTTCTTTGGAGTTACACAGTTTCTTGCCTGAAAAGCCATCGCAGAGCTCTGTAATAGTTTACCAAGACGAGCTGCTCCGACGTCACTCAAGTGAAGACCTTCGACAAATTACAGAATCAAACACTGCAATCAATCAGATACGCACACAAAAAGATGGACTTCAAACGCTTTTTACCGACGGATCTATATAGAGTTATGGTTTATTGCCGTCACCCTCATCCATTGGAAATTTCCAGCAGATATTGGTGGACAGTTGAACGGCAAACACCCTACGCTTTTTCGTTAAAAAGTTATGCTTGGAAGGTCTTCAAAATACCTCCGTAAGTAGCATTTTTTTGGTTAGTTTAATTTACATGTATTCGGTATTTAACACACCCTAATGGTAAAGGAGGAAATTACCATACCTTATTTCGTTGGGCCTCGCTTCTGGTAGGACGCGCGGTTCTTTCGATGTAGGCGATGGAGTTACGCAACGAGTTTATTTGGTTTAATTAATATAGGCATTCACTACACTTAAATACCTGAAGAAATAGGCCTATCCTTTTGAGTTATTAGTTTTATATTACGAGGTATTCACTCAGAACTTATAGGAAGATTAAGTACGGCTCCCTTGCTTAAAACATCTGTAACTAAGCAGCTCCGAGATGATCTAATATAAAATTCCTTTTCTTAAAAATTCGCTGACTTTACAGTCCCCAGACGTCTCATTTTTGCGTTATTATTTCTTCTCTCGAAGTAATTTTCCCGAGTTTGCAAAGAAAAATTTTAAAACGAAATAATACGTTTTTCTTCTTATGCAAGCTCAAATGCCTACATATGAGGTTTTATGTATGGCAATTATTTCCATTCCCAATAGGCTTTGTCGCCAATTCTGAGACAATTTTGTAGTTATTTAATTCAACAAATTAATAATTTGTATTTAATTAAGAAATAAAGGTACCATATACGATACCATATTGTAGGCATGTATAGTTTTTCCATAATTAACTCGACTTTCGGTTCTCTGTTCTTCCGCCGCTTCTCTCTTCGACTTCCTTTCTCTTTGTAGGTTGCCACTCCCTGTTGTCCCCGAACTCGATTTCTGGGTCTCATACTCTATTCCCACCTGTCCTGGATTCCCCATCTGAAGTCTCTCAAAGCTTCGTGCCTTCAGACTTGCACCCTTCTGAAGTTCCTTTCTCATACCGATTGGGGTGCAGACCGCCGCATCCTTCGGCGGCTCCATCGCTCCCTGGTCCAAAATAAATTGTACTACTGCTGTCAGTTCTATTCCTCGGCCCCTGCCTTCGCCCTTGGCATGCTGAACCGTATCCACTCCCTGGATGTACATAATCAGCACTGGTACTTTCCAGTCCTCTCCTATAGTCAGTGTTTGCGCAGAAGGTGGCCATCCCCCATTAGATATCCACCGTACCTTAGAGGGCTTAAAATAGCTCTTTTACGTTCGACAGTTTTCTTCCACCCTATCTTCTAATCCCTCTTCGGTCCTTCTACTTCGAGCTGCTTTGACCGCCGTCCCAACTTGATTCGACCGTTTGGTCTTCCGATGGCCGCCGTCTTGTCTTCGCCTCGGGTGGAGGGGCGAGTGCTTCCCTCTCCCTTCCCCCGAGGACCCTTCTTTTCTACTACAAAGTCACAGTCTCGCCCTCCAACAATTGTTTCTATCCCCGTGTTCACTGACGGCTCTCGCTCGCCAAACGGAGCGGGTTTCGCGGCAGCCTTCCCGCCAGCGATTGAATCGCTATCCCACCCTCTCAGCAACTTACATTTTCACGGGGGAGCTCTCGGCTATTCTCTTGGTCCTCTGATTTCTTTCAAATCCCCTATATCTTTTGTTTTATATTCAGACTTCCGTAGCAGGCTTCAGACCCTGTCCTCTCTCGTCTCCTTGTACCCAGTCGTGCGACAGATCCAGGAATGGGTTATCCTTCTATCATCACGCCGTAAGTCGGTCGCCTTTTGCTGGGTGCCTTCCCACATCGGTGTCCCGGGCAACGAACGCGTGGATGTTGCAGCGAGGGAGATATCTTCCATGCTTTCTGACACAAATACACCACCTCCGGCGTCGGACTCCGCGTGGATTTCCCAGGATGCACTCCTCTGCCGGTAGCAACGCCAGTGGAAGGACGTGTCCGGGAACTTCCCCGAGGGTCTTTAAGCCATGAAGCCAGCGTAATCGACATTTTGAGATAGATCTTATGCGCCTGCGTATTGGTCATACTTACCTCACGCACTCACCTTATGACGGGGATCTTGCCCCTTATGCCCTTGCGGCACTCCCCTTTTTCTCTTTTGTTGAGCGACTCCACGCCTGGATCAAAGGACGCACACTTCTCCTTTCTCCTTCAGACTGGCCTCCTCCTCTCTGTTTAGTACGTCTGGGGGATAATTTCTTCCTCCCTTTGCTGTTCCTAATGCCTTCCCCTCTAGTTTCGACGCGATATAACTTCGGTAGTTAAAGCTCCGGTGAAGCCCTGCCATTCCTTCCTTCCTATTCTTTGATCGTAAGTCTGCTTATTCCCTCTACACAACGGACAGACTTTGCGATTCTATCTACGATTCTCATTAAGGAATTGACATACTTTTGATTTTGAAAAAGTGAACTCGGTTCGCTCGAAGTTACAAAAGGAATTAAGGAAAAAAATTGTCACTCAGGGGTGGAGGGGGACAACTTTTTATTTACTAAAATAACCGTTTTCATTTCGTGGAAATCCAATTTCTGCTTACCTCATATTTCACGATTTTTTTTAAATACAGTACTCACGCAGTTATCTGTGATTCACTGAACTGTGAAGAGAGTTAACCATGATTTACTATTTGTGACCAGTGTGCACTTATCCGTGATCACGACACTGAGTTAATCGTGAATTGGCGCGGTTTACAATGTTAGCAGAGAGAAAGGTTACAATCTTCGGAGCGGATAATCTTCGTCGTGTGGCGAGTACAAACTTAGTATTATTCTATTACGATATAATATACAGGATGTGTGGTGCCGGGCGGCAGTAACAGCACCAGCAGCAGGTTAAACCGAGTTAACTGTGATCATGAAAACCCTCAATCACGGATAACTGAGCGAGTACTGTACACATTAAATTAGTACCACTACATTTACAATGCTTACGTACTTGTATGGTTAGTGAATACATCGATTGCACTTCAGTAAGGCTTTCATAAACAGTATATTACAATTACCTGGAACAGTGGTTTATCCATTACAACTAACTAAATATCTAAATCTTCATTAACAATGGAGACGGTCAACTTACGTAATTATTATAACCAGTCATAACTGGGAGAATTAATTAGGAAACCATAACTTTGTATTCAATGTATACAACTCTACAGATAGATTAATAACTCAACATGTATTACTGTAACATAACTGTTTAATATGCGTTAATATTAACACCAAGGCTTTAACAACAAACATTGCACTTCCAATAGATTTTAATAAGTTTTTTTTTGTTTGTGCGCTCTCTCTCTCTCTCTCTCTGCCATTAAGACCGTTTATCCAGTTCAAAGTAACAAGAATATACCTGGTAACTCTTCAATCATGGCGATTGATTAGAATAAGGAACTATAATAAAACACCTCTAACTACTTAATAGGAGTGAAAAAGACCGAATTACCAAATCGTCGAAAGCTAATTTAATTTAACCTATGATGGGCGTAACTAAAGAACTTTCTCTTTGAATCCCCAGTTAAACTCGCTAGAGGTTCTGTGCCCCTACCAATTTTACTACCTTTCAATTCTTCGAGGGAATTCTTAAGACTACATGGCGTACTCCCCTCCGCATTTGACATAGGTTTGACGAAATTAAAATTAACCAAGGCTTATAATTCTCCAAGAAGCTGCGATGCAGTTCATAAACGTTATGTAACGATACTGGTTTTCACATTTATATTTAGCTATTATGAATACGGCGATGCATATTTTAAATTTCAATAATGTGTTCTGCAATTATTTATTTATTTTTTTTAATTTTTTTTTTTTTTAACCGCCGATTATCTCGTATCTCGGCGAGACAATGGGGTGGGTGGTGTCACTGAGTTGGGGATGGTAGACTAGGGGAGTGAGTAAGGTTCAGTTGCTGGATAGGCGCGGTAGGAAGGGTATGGACTTAGATACGATGAAGCAGATGGGAATGAGTGGGGAAAAGGAAAATCGCTTCCGCTGAAAAATGGAGGCCTTCGGCGAATATGGGTATGAAAATTCTGGACAAGAGAGGGAAACACCTGCGACGAAGAGCGGACAGGTTTGGGCATTCGACCAGATGTACGACAGTAATTGGGGTAATGGCAGGTAGGGTAGAGCAGGGCTGGCGATTTAGCCATAAGGTGACACGAATAATGCATGTGTCCTAAGAGACAGGCTAAAATCACTTCTTTTATAACGGAACCGGTGGAATGAGGCGGCCCAGTATACTAATTGCGGTTTGATCTTGTGGAGTCTGTTGTATGTAGCCTGGTCCCATTCCTGATGCCAGATGGAGCGGAAGTGGGAGCGGAAGTGGGAGCGGAGAGTCGGGAAGAAGTCGGAGAAAGGGAGGGGCCGGGGGTAGGCCGGCAGTAAGCAGGCCGTCTTTGCCGTGCGGTCCGCCGCCTCGTTACCCTGGATGCCGATATGTGCCGGGACCCAGAAGAAGGTGATTGTCTTGTGTCGGAAGTTTGTTAAAAAGTGGAAGGTTTGCTGGATGGTACAGACGAGCGGGTGAAGGGAGTTAAATCTCTTTAGAGAGGAGTGCGCTTTGGAAATTTGAATGTTTTGCAATTATAACTACAAATTTTAGCTACCTCTGAAATTTTAAGTTTATTCGCCATGAAATCCTTAATGATTGTTTAACAAATTTGAAATTTAGCACTTTGTACAAAACACACTAAAATTAACCAAACATACTTTTCAGTATATATATATATATATATATATATATATATAATATATATATATATATACATATACATACATATATATATATATATATATACATATATATATATATATATATACATATATATATATATATATATATATATATATATATGTTAAACACAGACCGTGCATGGAACAAGGAACTCTTCTGGGAAAATTAAATCCACTATAGTCCGAATAAGTAATGGTAAATGACAAATACCATAGTTTTTTTTCCTTTTTCATGATTTTAGCCCGACGTGGGCAACGGGTCTCTCGCAAAGAGATCCCATAAATATAGCTTCCCTCACCAGCTATCTGCAAAGCAGACAGGATCCAGCTTTGGGATATAGAGGTTCTGAGTGTAGGGATCTAGGTTTGCTTTAAACCCTAGATCCACGTCCCAAAGCTGGATCCTGTCTGCTTTGCAGATAGCTGGTGAGGGAAGCTATATTTATGGGATCTCTTTGCGAGAGACCCGTTGCCCACGTCGGGCTAAAATCATGAAAAAGGAAAAAAACTATGGTATTTGTCATTTACCATTACTTATTCGGACTATAGTGGATTTAATTTTCCCAGAAGAGTTCCTTGTTCCATGCACGGTCTGTGTTTAACATATAATGTTCTCAGGGAACCATTCTGAGTTTGTGTATACTAAACGGACGTGTTTCGTGCCTTGAAAAGTGGACGCTCAATGTCCCGGTTGAGGTTTAAGTTTTGGTTTTTTTGGCTAAAAATACAATAGTTACCCCCTTTTTCTTTGATTTATTCAACACGACGTGAATGCAACGAGTCTTTTACTTATATAGAGGTTCTGAGTGTAGGGATCTAGGTTTGCTTTAAACCCTAGATCCACGTCCCAAAGCTGGATCCTGTCTGCTTTGCAGATAGCTGGTGAGGGAAGCTATATTTATGGGATCTCTTTGCGA